>BRXU01000007.1:4200000-4665701 GCA_030267565.1 Pleodorina starrii | reverse complement strand
CTCCCTCACTCCCTCACTCCCTCACTCCCTCACTCCCTCACTCCCTCACTCCCTCACTCCCTAACTCCTCACTCCCTCACTCCCTCACTCCCTCACTCCCTCACTCCCTCACTCCCTCACTCCCTCACTCCCTCACTCCCTCACTCCCTCACTCCCTCACTCCCTCACTCCCTCACTCCCTCACTCCCTCACTCCCTCACTCCCTCACTCCCTCATCCTCACTCCCTCACTCCCTCATCCCTCACTCTCACTCCCTCACTCCCTCACTCCCTCACTCCTCACTCCCTCACTCCCTCACTCCCTCACTCCCTCATTCCTCACTCCCTCACTCCCTCACTCCCTCACTCCCTCACTCCCTCACTCCCCTCATCTACTCCCTCACTCCCTCACTCCCTCACTCCTCACTCCCTCACTCCCTCACTCCCTCACTCCCTCACTCCCTCACTCCCTCCCTCACTCCCTCACTCCCTCACTCCCTCACTCCCTCACTCCCTCACTCCCTCACTCCCTCACTCCCTCACTCCCTCACTCCCTCACTCCCTCACTCCCTCACTCCCTCACTCCCTCACTCCCTCACTCCCTCACTCCATCACTCCATCACTCCCTCACTCCCAAACTCCCTCACTCCCTAACTCCTCATCCTTCACTGCGTCACTCCCTCACTCCCTCACTCCCTCACTCCTTCACTCCCTCACTCCCTCACTCCCTCACTCCCTCACTCCCTCACTCCCTCACTCCCTCACTCCTTCACTCCCTAACTCAATCTCTCACTCCACTCCCTCTCTCCCTCTCTCCCTCACTCCCTCACTCCCTCACTCCCTCACTCCCTCACTCCCTCACTCCCTCACTCCCTCACTCCCTCACTCCCTCACTCCCTCACTCCCTCACTCCCTCACTCCCTCACTCCCTCACTCCCTCACTCCCTCACTCCCTCACTCCCTCACTCCCTCACTCCCTCACTCCCTCACTCCCTCACTCCCTCACTCCCTCACTCCCTCACTCCCTCACTCCCTCACTCCCTCACTCCCTCACTCCCTCACTCCCTCACTCCCTCACTCCCTCACTCCCTCACTCCCTCACTCCCTCACTCCCTCACTCCCTCACTCCCTCACTCCCTCACTCCCTCACTCCCTCACTCCCTCACTCCCTCACTCCCTCACTCCCTCACTCCCTCACTCCCTCACTCCCTCACTCCCTCACTCCCTCACTCCCTCACTCCCTCACTCCCTCACTCCCTCACTCCCTCACTCCCTCACTCCCTCACTCCCTCACTCCCTCACTCCCTCACTCCCTCACTCCCTCACTCCCTCACTCCCTCACTCCCTCACTCCCTCACTCCCTCACTCCCTCACTCCCTCACTCCCTCACTCCCTCACTCCCTCACTCCCTCACTCCCTCACTCCCTCACTCCCTCACTCCCTCACTCCTCACTCCCTCACTCCCTCACTCCCTCACTCCCTCCATCCCTCACTCCCTCACTCCCTCACTCCCTCACTCCCTCACTCCCTCACTCCCTCACTCCCTCACTCCCTCACTCCCTCACTCCCTCACTCCCTCACTCCCTCACTCCCTCACTCCCTCACTCCCTCACTCCCTCACTCCCTCACTCCCTCACTCCCTCACTCCCTCACTCCCTCACTCCCTCACTCCCTCACTCCCTCACTCCCTCACTCCCTCACTCCCTCACTCCCTCACTCCCTCACTCCCTCACTCCCTCACTCCCTCACTCCCTCACTCCCTCACTCCCTCACTCCCTCACTCCCTCACTCCCTCACTCCCTCACTCCCTCACTCCCTCACTCCCTCACTCCCTCACTCCCTCACTCCCTCACTCCCTCACTCCCTCACTCCCTCACTCCCTCACTCCCTCACTCCCTCACTCCCTCACTCCCTCACTCCCTCACTCCCTCACTCCCTCACTCCCTCACTCCCTCACTCCCTCACTCCCTCACTCCCTCACTCCCTCACTCCCTCACTCCCTCACTCCCTCACTCCCTCACTCCCTCACTCCCTCACTCCCTCACTCCCTCACTCCCTCACTCCCTCACTCCCTCACTCCCTCACTCCCTCACTCCCTCACTCCCTCACTCCCTCACTCCCTCACTCCCTCACTCCCTCACTCCCTCACTCCGATGTCCTCACTCCCTCACTCCCTCACTCCCTCACTCCCTCACTCCCTCACTCCCTCACTCCCTCACTCCCTCACTCCCTCACTCCCTCACTCCCTCACTCCCTCACTCCCTCACTCCCTCACTCCCTCACTCCCTCACTCCCTCACTCCCTCACTCCCTCACTCCCTCACTCCCTCACTCCCTCACTCCCTCACTCCCTCACTCCCTCACTCCCTCACTCCCTCACTCCCTCACTCCCTCACTCCCTCACTCCCTCACTCCCTCACTCCCTCACTCCCTCACTCCCTCACTCCCTCACTCCCTCACTCCCTCACTCCCTCACTCCCTCACTCCCTCACTCCCTCACTCCCTCACTCCCTCACTCCCTCACTCCCTCACTCCCTCACTCCCTCACTCCCTCACTCCCTCACTCCCTCACTCCCTCACTCCCTCACTCCCTCACTCCCTCACTCCTCACTCCCTCACTCCCTCACTCCCTCACTCCCTCACTCCCTCACTCCCTCACTCCCTCACTCCCTCACTCCCTCACTCCCTCACTCCCTCACTCCCTCACTCCCTCACTCCCTCACTCCCTCACTCCCTCACTCCCTCACTCCCTCACTCCCTCACTCCCTCACTCCCTCACTCCCTCACTCCCTCACTCCCTCACTCCCTCACTCCCTCACTCCCTCACTCCCTCACTCCCTCACTCCCTCACTCCCTCACTCCCTCACTCCCTCACTCCGACCCTCCCTCACTCCCTCACTCCCTCACTCCCTCACTCCCTCACTCCCTCACTCCCTCACTCCCTCACTCCCTCACTCCCTCACTCCCTCACTCCCTCACTCCCTCACTCCCTCACTCCCTCACTCCCTCACTCCCTCACTCCCTCACTCCCTCACTCCCTCACTCCCTCACTCCCTCACTCCCTCACTCCCTCACTCCCTCACTCCCTCACTCCCTCACTCCCTCACTCCCTCACTCCCTCACTCCCTCACTCCCTCACTCCCTCACTCCCTCACTCCCTCACTCCCTCACTCCCTCACTCCCTCACTCCCTCACTCCCTCACTCCCTCACTCCCTCACTCCCTCACTCCCTCACTCCCTCACTCCCTCACTCCCTCACTCCCTCACTCCCTCACTCCCTCACTCCCTCACTCCCTCACTCCCTCACTCCCTCACTCCCTCACTCCCTCACTCCCTCACTCCCTCACTCCCTCACTCCCTCACTCCCTCACTCCCTCACTCCCTCACTCCCTCACTCCCTCACTCCTCACTCCCTCACTCCCTCACTCCCTCACTCCCTCACTCCCTCACTCCCTCACTCCCTCACTCCCTCACTCCCTCACTCCCTCACTCCCTCACTCCCTCACTCCCTCACTCCCTCACTCCCTCACTCCCTCACTCCCTCACTCCCTCACTCCCTCACTCCCTCACTCCCTCACTCCCTCACTCCCTCACTCCCTCACTCCCTCACTCCCTCACTCCCTCACTCCCTCACTCCCTCACTCCCTCACTCCCTCACTCCCTCACTCCCTCACTCCCTCACTCCCTCACTCCCTCACTCCCTCACTCCCTCACTCCCTCACTCCCTCACTCCCTCACTCCCTCACTCCCTCACTCCCTCACTCCCTCACTCCCTCACTCCCTCACTCCCTCACTCCCTCACTCCCTCACTCCCTCACTCCCTCACTCCCTCACTCCCTCACTCCCTCACTCCCTCACTCCCTCACTCCCTCACTCCCTCACTCCCTCACTCCCTCACTCCCTCACTCCCTCACTCCCTCACTCCCTCACTCCCTCACTCCCTCACTCCCTCACTCCCTCACTCCCTCACTCCCTCACTCCCTCACTCCCTCACTCCCTCACTCCCTCACTCCCTCACTCCCTCACTCCCTCACTCCCTCACTCCCTCACTCCCTCACTCCCTCACTCCCTCACTCCCTCACTCCCTCACTCCCTCACTCCCTCACTCCCTCACTCCCTCACTCCCTCACTCCCTCACTCCCTCACTCCCTCACTCCCTCACTCCCTCACTCCCTCACTCCCTCACTCCCTCACTCCCTCACTCCCTCACTCCCTCACTCCCTCACTCCCTCACTCCCTCACTCCCTCACTCCCTCACTCCCTCACTCCCTCACTCCCTCACTCCCTCACTCCCTCACTCCCTCACTCCCTCACTCCCTCACTCCCTCACTCCCTCACTCCCTCACTCCCTCACTCCCTCACTCCCTCACTCCCTCACTCCCTCACTCCCTCACTCCCTCACTCCCTCACTCCCTCACTCCCTCACTCCCTCACTCCCTCACTCCCTCACTCCCTCACTCCCTCACTCCCTCACTCCCTCACTCCCTCACTCCCTCACTCCCTCACTCCCTCACTCCCTCACTCCCTCACTCCCTCACTCCCTCACTCCCTCACTCCCTCACTCCCTCACTCCCTCACTCCCTCACTCCCTCACTCCCTCACTCCCTCACTCCCTCACTCCCTCACTCCCTCACTCCCTCACTCCCTCACTCCCTCACTCCCTCACTCCCTCACTCCCTCACTCCCTCACTCCCTCACTCCCTCACTCCCTCACTCCCTCACTCCCTCACTCCCTCACTCCCTCACTCCCTCACTCCCTCACTCCCTCACTCCCTCACTCCCTCACTCCCTCACTCCCTCACTCCCTCACTCCCTCACTCCCTCACTCCCTCACTCCCTCACTCCCTCACTCCCTCACTCCCTCACTCCCTCACTCCCTCACTCCCTCACTCCCTCACTCCCTCACTCCCTCACTCCCTCACTCCCTCACTCCCTCACTCCCTCACTCCCTCACTCCCTCACTCCCTCACTCCCTCACTCCCTCACTCCCTCACTCCCTCACTCCCTCACTCCCTCACTCCCTCACTCCCTCACTCCCTCACTCCCTCACTCCCTCACTCCCTCACTCCCTCACTCCCTCACTCCCTCACTCCCTCACTCCCTCACTCCCTCACTCCCTCACTCCCTCACTCCCTCACTCCCTCACCCTCACTTTCTATCACACATTTACTCTCTCACACACAAGCTCTCTCTCACTCACTCACTCTCTCTCACACACACACTCTCTCTTACACACACTCTCTCACACACACACCCTCACTCACACACACCCTCACTCACACACTCACACACACACAAACACACACCACGTAGTGCGCCGGCATGACTGCTGTTTGTGCAGACGAAGGGCCCAGCTGCCGTATAAGGCAGGCTGTGAGCCCAAGCCTTTGGGGAGCCGCTGCACCGTACACCCGTATATGGGGGGTACGATGCAGCCAGCTCTGCGTCGAGCAGGAGGGGGTAGCGGCCCCTCACACTCTTCTCCCACCGCAAGGGGGAGAGTGCTTAGGCGGTCTTTCCGTCGGGGCTGGGTTAGCAGCCCCTGGCCAGCGTCAGGGCCCGGTCTGTAACGACACACACACTCACATACACTCTCACACGCACACACTCACACGCACACACTCACACTCACACACACACATACACTCACTCACACTCTCACTTACTCTCGCACACTCATACTAACTCACTCACACTCACACTTCCACACACACTTACACTCCCACTCATACACTCACACACACTCACACACTCATGCACACACTCACTCACACACTCAAACAATCACACACTCTCTCTCTCTCACACACACACACACACTCTCACACACTCTCACACACACTCTCACACACTGACCACGCAGGTGCAGACCGCATGCAGACCGGGTCGCGCAAGCCCACTTTTGCAAGCGCGCCTCTTTCTCACCGAGAATTTGATTTCATACGATACCTTTACCGCTGACTTTATGAACCGCCACTTTTCGGGGCCTTTTGGCGGCGCGCGCTGCATAGTCGACTTGCCATGGACATTGTCGCCCACTTTGCAAAGCCGCGCACGCTCCTCCGACTCGGAAACTTGGCTCTAACAATAGCGAATGCAATCTCCTGAAAACTTCTGGCTGCCAAAGCCCAGAGCGAACGACTTCAGGTGTGACGGCGGACACATACACTGACGCACAATTATGGGGTCGTATCCCTCCGCAATCTTCGATTGCTCCGGGAACATTCCAGTCGGGGTAAGGCCTCCGCTTCTCTAGCTACGCTAGAGGCGCTACGGCTACAGGGCGGGGCCCCCCTGGGCGCTTCGCGCTGGGGCCCCGCCCAAAAACGAAACCAGCTACACCCGCGGACGCTGCGTCAGCGACGCTCAAAGCAACGACAAGCTCGAGGCCGCCTGGTTTGCTAGGGCTACCCCTGCCGACGTTTTTCGCGCGCAGCAAAGCAGCGGGTCCGCTGTAACGCCATCAAGCACGCTGTACGGCATCATCGCATTCATCGCCCGCTTCCCTTCCGCCTCCGGGCACGTACGTGCGCCTAGCTCCCGATAGCAATCTCTATAGGGCGGGCGGGTGGAAGCTTTGCAAGACCTGATCCCGCAGCGCCTGTTGGCTCGCCAGGAGCGAGGACGTCTTGCGTCATTTGCAAAATGACACAGCGTTGTCGCGCTTGTTGTATATATGGCGTTGTCCAACAACGCATCCTCGCGTCCGCGCCCTTCCGGCAATCGCGCGAGCGAGGCGCCGCACGCAAACGGTTACGGATGGAGGCTGACCCGAAAGGGCGAAGACCAACGGTTCCCAACGGAAAGTGAACAGTTCGTAGTAGCCGTCAGATTCTCTGGCAGTCACTCCAGATAGCGTGGCGTACACTGGCCCAAACGTGGAACGAATTGGCGTGAAACAGCCCGCCTCATCAGAGCATGCATTGCTACATACATACCCGCATTGCCCCGAAAGATGTCTCCCAAGCTATCTCCAAATAAACATTCTCCTGTGGGAAAGGGAATGCCAGCGGCGTGACCGCAACTAACCCCGCCGATCCAAAGGTGCAACCAATCAATCAGTAGGCGTCCCGCCGTACCGCCCCTCGATCGCTGGCAAAACACGCGTCCCCACACTGGCAAGGGGGCCAAGCCCCTTTTCGGCATCATCGAAGAAGCTGACACCCCTGGCATGGCGGGTCAGATCGTAGCTCGATCGGATTCTCCAGGTCCATCTATGCGGGGAGTTCATCGAGCACCCAGAAGAAATTCCGGGGCAATGCGAGTTCATCCACGAAGCCTCGGCTGGGATGAGGCAATCGCTGAGACATCTGTGGGTCAAGGTTGAGGACAATCCGAGGAAGATGCTTGGTTAGTTGAATGTTTATGAATGCGTTCTCAAGCAAGGCAGCGAAAAACCAACGTGAGACGATGATGTTACGGTATGTACGGTATGCATGACGGCCCCCCCCCAGACCCTCCCCACCCCCCCCATCTACCCCAAAACCCTGATATACATATATATGTATATATCAGTTGTTGCACCCAGCAAGCGGACGGATCGACAAGCGTAAGACCTACACCGTACATACATACCTGTGACTTTATATGGAGTATGTAGGCGCACGAGTCGTTCCCACCGCTCATCAGCGAACCAGGCATGGGGAGTGCCACGTGTGGGTTAACAGAGGCAATATGCCGCACCGCTACCACAGACTTGGTGAGAAACTCGCTCGTGTGCCTCCCGTAGAGCGCCAAAGGGTGTGAGGGACGTGGCAGCTCGGCGCTGGTACCTCCAGAAAGCGCCGCCGCCAGCATCATCTTTGCCAAGGTCGCATTCACCCACATTCCTTGCTCCAAGGGGGCTGCTCTTAGAAGTGCCTCCCTGTCGAGGTTGTCGTATATGCTCTGAAAAGCACGGATGCCTCCGGAGTCGGTTGGAGACAATGATGCGCTGCACCCGCTGCACCAGCCCTCTCGTCGGGTCAGCTGGAGCGAGGCGACTGAAGCATTTGTCTCGCGTGCGCATCTCTGCAAGACCTACGTATGCACGCACATGGATGACACGGCAACGAACGAAGTATGCGTGAAGTAGTGCTTAGTGCGGCTGTCTTTCGCGGACCATACCCCTTACTTTGGAGTCGACATACTTGGCTGATGAGTAGTAATGAGTGATGAAGATAGAGCCACGCATTGATGACCAGAATGCATGAGGCCACGCAGGCAGTGATGAGAACGGTTGCATAAAGTGAGGTAGGCCCAAGTTAGTTGCTTGGCCACCTTGCTTACATGCAGCATGCAAAGCGGTCACACCTACCATACACATACCCACTACTACGTAGCGGCGGGGCAATCAAAGCTCTAAGCTTCGGGCTTCCGAAGCCACCCGATGTAGGGTGGACCCATAAGGAATCAAATGTCTATGACTTGATTTATGATGAACGATCTAGGGCGAACTGGTGTTCGCGCCAAATAAAAGAGCGTTGGAAGCAAGCAAGTAGTTGGAGGTAATAGCCACCAACTAACTACGACGGAGACCCAGGACCATTGATCACGCGTCTTGGAAACGCGTAAACAAGGACCATTGATGTTTAGACATTTCTAAACAGGGTTGAAACACAGAGTTGACGATGGGCGGCTGAAGACCCACATACCGTGAGCTGGCTCGGTGTTGCCCGCGCGCCCGGCTGTACCTATAACCGATCGATAGCTTCAGTGGGCGCCAGCCTACCTCTACGTACGAACGATTGTACGAAGTCGCATCAGCGCTCTAAGCATCCGGATATAAGACCACGCATAAAATCAAGCCTATCGGAGCGAATGAACCGATTCGATCCGTCTGACTACAGTTAGTCCTTCATCACCGCAGGATGTCAACTCTTATGTCATATCTTCAATCCCAATCAAGGCATGCATGCTCTCGACATTAGATGCATTTGTCCCGTATAGCAGGCACTGCTGTCCATCATACGTACCTCCTCCATGGTTGTTTTCTGGGGTGTCATCAGGTACTCATCAATGTCTATCAAAGCCGCCAAGGCGTCTTCATGAAACGTCGCCAGCATCATGTGGAGGTAAACCAGGTTCTGCGTGATGAGGCAGACCACAGAAGGTGTTTTATTAACTGCATGCATGCATGCATGCACGCAGTGACAACAGCCGACCATACGTACATGAAGGTCGGTCAAGGCCCTCAAAATGCCGAAGTGCGTAATCCCAATCTACCAAGCAACCGCCCTTTGCATGCCAAGAAAAAGCATGAAAACACTGAGCCGTGGTTTAATCTGCTGTCTGGCATGTGTGGGCAACCCGTTGGTCTATTTCTGCCGCGGCCGGTGCACCGATCGACGTAAGGCCCAGCGGCTCTAGCAGCGTTAATTTTGGAGGACATGAAGCCCACTACCGTAGGTATCCGCTTCTATCTACAGTAAGAACGTACCTGAAAAGCATAGGGCATGCGGCTCGGTGCTTTTCCTTGATGCGGCAGCTCCTCCCATTGCACGACCCTTAGCTTCCCGGCAGCAGTTAGCGCCTGGGTGCGTGGGCGGGAATGTGCAGATAGATCGCAAGACATGCAGGACCGTATAAAGCTACAGCTGCCAATTTCTTGGGAGCGGTTATTACATGCATGCAACGAAATTTGAGTGGATGGTTGTTGAGAGGGATGAGTGCAAAAGCATCTGCATGCGGCCGACGGAGGCAGGACGGACTAAAAACAAGCGAAACTGCTTAAACAGGGGCTCGTTCATTCACGAATGCACCTTCTGACACCGCGGCGGCTCACCCCTGCAAGACAGTATGTGCTCCACGGCAAGGTTGTCAAATGCACCGAGTCATGCATGCATGCACCGAAGTCATATATGCGCAGTAGTATATATATTTGGGCTTTACGTACCTGAAGATTGGGTACAGTCGCTAGCGCCTCATAACCGCCTTCTACGTAGAGGATGTACCTATTCACACCGAACTTGGCGTGGTAGTCCATGTGATGTTCAAGCATTGCCGCCCAGTGTGGCGCGGCTACCCCGTAGAACGGTGACATGACCACATATGCCGGCCTCGGCGCCCGCTGCCCCTCCGTAAGCCAACTACACTGCTTCACACCATTCTTGGCCTTAGCAAGCTCTGAAGGCGATTGGCCAGCCCAGGGCGTCGTCGCTAGGGTGCGGGGCAAAAAGGAACAGAAGCTGTCGAACGTATCCTTCGCAACCAGATTGAACTCCAGGAGGCTTGCATCAACGTCATTAAGAGAGAGGACTGCTGATACGTGGCCAGGATATTTCCGCATGTCGGTGCTTGTTGAGAAATCGCCTCCCGCGCGCAGGAGCACTGGAGCGGCCAGACAGCCCCCGTGTTTGGTGACCTGTGTTGCTTGGAGAAGGGTGCAAGGGATGGGAGGGAGGACGGATGTAGTACAAGACCGCTGCAATCAACTCAACATACGCAGCAGCCAGATAGCATAGCTAAGACAAGCAATGACACGTACGCTCCTTCGCCTACTCAGCAGCTTGGTCTGTTGCATCTCTGCTGCGTGCCGTTGCACCTTTATTTAGCATGGAAACAACACCCACAGGTAGCCTACGTGCTTACCCCAAACGGCGTTGTTGCGGCAGGGAAGGAGGGGAGGCCCCGGAAGGAAAGAGGGCGCGCTGATTTTCTGGTTTCGGCGGCCGGTGGCGCCCTCTTCGTCGGTCTTGGCTTCGGGGCCTCTGTTGCGCGCATGTACGACCGGATATCTGCGTGTGTCGTACCTGCCATGTTCGTATAACGATGGCCACTGCTGCCCGGTGCGTTGCCTGGCTACTCCGCACACACTGAGACACGGAAGCCAGGAAGCAGGCGGCCAGTCTGGCGGCCGCACGCGTGCCTGCCCTCACGTGTTGTTGTGACTGTCGTACTGGGCTCCAGGCCCTCGTGATGAGGGCCAATGGGCGTGGCGACCTTGCCGGTTGAATTTAATGTCGTGGCAGCCAATAAACCCTTATTCGTACCGTTTTACTCGACTCGTACTATAGTCGTACTGTGCAGACGAATGACGTAACAAGCTTCCACAGTGCGTTCACGAATGAAGTCGTTTTTGGGGCAAACAGGGGGCAAAGGGTTTGTTTGATTGGTTTATCAAGGGGCCCCGGTCGTTGTTCTATTCGCGCTGCACGGCGATGGTGCTTGCGTATGGTTCTGGAGCCTGGCGCCGGAATCGCGCCGGATGGCTCGTCGTTGCAAGGGTAGTTGGAGAATAGGTCGTTGCCGCTACAGGTACTGCTGTGCTGTTTCTGGCCGTGGGTTGGGAGTGTTGGGTTTGGGTCCACTGTCAAAACGGCTCAGCCATGTTGTAACCTGGAGGCACTCTGGTTGCCATGCTGCGGCCCGGGGGAGGGGCCCGTGGCATCGTCGCGAGCCGCCACTAGCCCCGCCACTAGCCCCGCCGCGCCCCTCCGCCAGCAGCTGTTGCAATCTCAACACATGTTGCAATCCCCGCAGCCAGACAGACACGAACGCTCGCCGGCCGCACGCCGCAGCAGAGGTGCCCGCCGAGCCGTTGGCGCGTAGGGCAGCCGTCCTGTGGACAAGGCGGGCTTCAGCATTGTGAAGCCCACGCGCGGATGCACCGCATGCAGGCGCACAGCTGAAGTGCGCGCCCAGAGCGCTACGTTCTTGCGTTCGGATCGCCTGGGTGGCGCTCTAGGAGAGCCGGATGCGCCACCACGAACGACCCATGGGTCCGCCGCCACAGGGTCCGCCGCCACAATCCACCCATGGGTCCACCGTGACAACCACCACGGCCATCGACAAGAGCACCACCACCACCACGTCATCCCAACAACAACACACCGCGGCGCTCATGTATCCATCACGGCGCATTGCCGCAGCGATGAACTGCTGCTGGTGGCCGCAGCTTGTCTGTGTGCCAGCCCCACCAACTGCGGCTGCCGCTGCCGCCGCCCGTCGGCACTGCCATTGCGCACTCACCCGCCATCGCCATCCGCGTGCAGCTTCTACATGCTACCGCCCCTGCGGCCCGTTTCCCTGCTCCTGCTGCTGCTGCTGCTGCTCCGACGGCCGCGGTGCAGCGGGCTTGGGGCCCCTCGTCAACAGCTGCTGCAGCGGCGCCAGGAGGTGGCGGTGCTGCTGCAGCGCCACCGCGGCTGACCCAGCCGCCTGGGCCAGTGTGACGGTGAACCCGCGCGCCAGCGCGGGCAGCGACAAGGGGTTGGTGTCGGCTTCCTTGAAGCCGGAAAAAGGGCGGGGCCCCACTAAATCCGTACGGGTTAAGTTGAGTGCTAGGGCGGCGAGGGCGTGAAATGTGAGAGTGTCGACATTCCTGCTGATAGACAGCCAGAGCTTTTTCCCGAAATGCCTGCTAGCCGAGTCGTTATCAAGGCCTGCCGGCGCCGCGCGAAGCGCGTCATCCCGTCGGGTGCATGAGCGCATGTGCGCATCGATCGAAATACGGCATTTCCAAAGCGAGCGGCGAGGGCGTCAACTGTGAGAGTGTCGCATCGACATTCCTGCTGATAGGCAGCCAGAGCTTTATATCTGAAATGCCTTCGGCTTCAGCAATCCGACCCATGTTTAGCATCGCGCGCCGTCTCGGCACTGTGTAACTCTTCCGGCCAGCGCATTGGCTGAAGTTACTTGACAGTAGACATGGAGTGTATCATTTACACATCACGCAGGCTGACTTGCCAATAGAAGGACAGCGGAACTGTTTGCGAGGGTAGCGACGACGTGCAATTGCCGACGAGAGTGCACAGGCTTCGCTACTGAGGTATTCGCCGTAGAGGAGGCTTGACTGCTATAACATTAGGACAGGGAATGTAGAAGTCCATCCCCTAGGTTGCCGACTGGACTTGTTGGGCGGCCCGCAGAAGACCGCTGCATAGGGCTGCATCGTGCGTGCATCGGCGGCTTGGCGTCCAACAACCAGCAGTTTGCCCCTCATGGTTTGCTCCTTGCAACCTTTGTAATAGCAATATGCGTCAAGACGATCGGACCGGCTAGCAGAGCTGCTGTGGTGTGGTCGCGGGAAGAATGTTCGCAATGCAAACATAGTTGGTTGCTTGCCGAAACGAAGATTCATTTCACGCCGTCATGTCAGAATTCCACCTTAAGGAACGATGACTCTTCTGGAATTAATTATAGGCCGAGAGGTGATGGTTTGACCTCGGCCTCGGTCCATGGAGACTGCCAAACTGGTTTGTACTCATGCGATGTTGGGTTCCAATAATAAATTTACCGTGCAATAATACTGGGCGCTTCGCGCTGGGGCCCCGCCCAAAAACCTGCAGTTGCGCGTCAGCGTTTACGGGGCGCGATTGGTAAGGAATGGGGGCGCTGCGCTTGTAGCAAATGGAGCCGAGGCCGAGGCTCGCGCCAGGGATTCGCGCAAGAGGAGCCAACAGAGAGCCCAACACGGAAGCATCCAGTCATGAGTCAGAAGCCAACACGGAAGCACCCAGAGGGCCACCAGCACGGAAGCAACCAGTCGGGAGCTTCTCAGCGACAAGAGCTCCCGACTGGGCGCTCCTTAGCGGCGAGGAGCGCTCGCTGGGCTGGCACCAATACCCTCAGGGGGGTGGAAGCCCGTGATGCGGCGCACGTAGAAGCAAACCTTTGTTAAGCACGCCCGTCGTACGCTGATTGCCGTACCTGCCGTTGGCTCCGGCGAGTGCGTATCGCGCGGGGTCGTCGATCCAGGCGTCGTACCTGCAGGGTACGGCAAAGCAACGTCAAACGTCATTTGACCGGTAGAGTGTGCCAGCTTGCGGGATACCGCAGACGAGGTACGGAGCCCACTTGATAACCACAACAACAGAGCGGCCCGGTCCAGTGGACGGGGCGAAGCCGACGGAGAGCGGAGCGTGCCGAGATGGATGTGGGCCGCTCACAGTATGGTGAGAACCCCAAGCGGTGTGCATGGCGCGTCGATCCAGCAGCAGAAATGCACAACCGTTGGTAGAGGACGGACCTCAGAGGGCCCGGATGTCATGAAATGATATCCCTGGTCGGGATACAGGAGAGAACCATTTTTCGTTGCCCGTGGTTGTCCAATCTTAATCCGAGGGAAAGCCAAGCTCGAAGCTAAGACGAGGGAAAGCCCAGCTCGAGGGCTGAGATGGCTCGACGACACAGGGAGATCAAGTAATGGCTGCTCAGTGACAAGCTGGCGGGTGCGGCGCAAGCACGCCCGCCGGGGCCCCGCCCGCCAAGCCCCAGGCAGGAATGATCGACGACCAACTCACGTCCAGCCGTAGTGCTTGTGCCAGGTTAGCCGCCTCGTAGCCAAGAGCTCCGCTGCTGACGTGGAAGCGTGGCGGCCTGTTATGGCGTCCACGAAGACGCCCGAATGCGCTTTGGGGAGCGAATGCGAGTCTGTACGGGCGCCGGGAGCACTGGTCGAGGCGACGCCGCCCCAGCGCCCCGCCGGACTTGACACCTCGCTGGTTTCCGCCATTCAGAGGATTGCTTTGACGAAAGGCAAAGGTTTGGCTGCTAGGATAACCGGCCGCTAACAGACTAGGGATGTGCTGACGGCCAGACGGGTAAGGCCGATGCAGTTAAATCGTGTGCTTGAAACGGAAGGCCAGCAAGGTTTCAGCTTTAAACGCACTGCGGCCTGAGAAATACGCTTAGGCAACACCCGTCCTTGCATGCTCACGAAAAAGCGAGAACGCGGGTGAATTTGTCTTCCATAACTGCCACTTAGCAACCGACTTCTCTCAGACTTCGCAACCGACGCATCTCGTGGAGCGCTGTAGCAATCAAACGCTGATCCCCTAGAGTCATGACAGCGCACATGTTACCATTAGGCAACGCAGCCGAAAGCTGCAAATTCTGGCGAATGCCTTCCTAAGCAGGACACTCCAGAAAAACGTGGCACTCGTCTTCAACCGCACCGGTACTACACATAGGGCAAGCAAACACGATTCGCTCTCGTTCTACCATTGGTGTCTAGGGGTGTTTCTATGGCATTTGGTTCCGGGCGTATCTACCTCGTACATAGAATGCGCGTAGAATCCGTACAGGGGCCGTTTCTATGGACCTCCTGAAACCATAGTGGAACCAATACAATTTTGCAACTATTACTTGAAGCAATCTTATGGAGTTGTATCATAAATTTAGGACACTCCGTTAGAGCTATCGGCACCGCGAACCCACGCCGATATAAGGATGGCTCCCACAAACGAGCAGGTCATTGCCCTGCTTATGGACATGATCCAGTACAGACTCCACATGTTCCCAGAAGTCCGAGATTATCATTCTGATGCGGCGCGTTCAACGAAAAGGAACCCCAGTTGTTCATGGTCTAGTGATGGCTTGTAAACGCGCCCTCGCATAAGAGGCTAATATGCTATGACTTGATAACTTATATTATAAAGCAAGACATCTATGAATGCCTCTGAGAATTGCACATTTCTATGCTAAGAAGCCGCTCCTTCTGAACAATTAGCCTTGGGAGAAGCCCGCTTTTTTCCGAGTACATCGGTGGCCAAGGAAGCGGGAAAGATGCAGTAATAAGCTCGCTCCGCTAGCTCCACTAGCTCCATCCTACGACTTCCTACTTTGCTACGGGCCAAAGTCGGCGTAGCAAAGTAGGAGAATTTTCCTACGGTACGGTGGGACGAGCTACCCCGTAGGTCCCCGTAGATTGTGGTTTCGGGCCCATAGAAACGGATTACAATGGAGAGAATTAAGGACCGTTGTACGCGCCGGTACGAGCTTTCGATAGATTAAATTCAGACAAGTAAGAGCCTCCGGCAGTCCCGCTTTTGGTGTAAGCAGGCCGTGTGTAGCGGACCAGCGGAACCAACGCACTAGCCGAGGCATTGAAAATAGGGAGAGGTAGGTAGTCCTGGGTAGTCAGTTGCCCTTTATTCAGGAGGTTCATGTGCGGTCAAGGCATGGCTCCAAAAGCACGTCCTAAACACGGATGCATGCTTGCAAGGCCCAACACATCCGCCACGTCCGCGCGACAACGCGCAGCTAAAAAGCGGGCTCCATCAGAGTTGGCGAGCGGTAGTCGGAAGTAGGAGAGGCAGGCGAAGGACGCACAGTGATTGCAAGTGTATCGTACGCTCCGTTGGGGTGTTGCATGACTGGCGTGCATCGGTGCGCTAGCAAGCTCAACCCACAGCTGTACACTGCCGCCCAGCACCACGCCCCAAGGAAAGCCGTAAAGACCCAGTGCCCATGCAAAGGTGAGAACGCCCTCTCCCAGTGCCGACCCCTTTCCCAGATCAGAAAGGTGACGCCCCCAACCCCAATATCACTCGCACCCGCACGGCTTAGGGCCAGGTGTGTGTTGCTAGTCAGGGGCACACCGTCCACCGCAAGGCGCCACGTGCTCTGCGAGTTGTCAATCTCCCAGCGCACTCCAAACCACAGGCGTGCTTGGGTTGCCCGTAAGCGGCTGAGGACGGTGGCGAGGTCGGGCAACGCCGGGTTCTCCGGCGTGCTCAGGGCCTCCCGCACAAACTCGCAAACTCGGTGATCAAACCCACTCGCCGCTCGCTGGCAGGCCCGTCCTTCAGTTGTGTCGTCTGGCTGACCGTCAGGCGGCGAAGTGGCACTGCATCCGTTCCCCCGGGAAGGCGCAGTCGCCCAGTCGCCCGACGATCATGGCCATCACCTGCACGCAGTCTGGCGGTGGCATTGCCGGCGGTTGCAGTTGCTGCTGCTGGGGGCCTTCCGCCTCCACCTGCTGCCGCCGCTGCTGCCGTAACTGGGTCACCACCATACAGGCTGCCTCCAGCCAGGCCGGGCCGATATCGTTATGCAGGCCCCCCAGAGCTGCAAGGGTGTCGTCCGTGTCCTGCAGTGGGGCTGGGGTCGTTGCTGGGTCGAGGTGCTCACGGGCCCACGCATGCCAGGCTGCTCCCTGGAGGGTGGTGGAGGGACAGTTCTTCCTTGATGCTGGCCCGAGGAGCGGAAGGCTCAGCTGCTGCCGGCCTCGTTGGGCAACTTCGTGCTGGGTGTGGGGTTTGACGGTGGAGGAGTCTGTACCCGCCACCTGCAGCTGCAGGCTGGGGATCTGTAATCCGTCCGAAGGCTTGGCCTGGCTGCCGGTCGCCAGCATTGCGGTTAACTGCGCCGTGGCCTCCTCTGCTGCCTGCTGAGCCCTCCGCTCCTCCATGTTCCTCCTGCGGGCCTCCAGGGCCTTTTTTCTTTGCGCCTTGTTCCGCTCGGCTCGCTCCTCTTCGGACAGATGCTCGAGCTGTTGCCGCTTCCCCTTTGGGGCCTCGGGGCCTGCTGCGCCCTGGTCGGGCTGTGTGCGCTCCTGCTGCGGCCGCTGCCTGGCTTTGCCCCCGGTAGCCTTTCGCCTGCTGCCTGCCCCCGTAAGACCTGACTTGGACCAGAAAGCGGGGGCTGTAGCGGCTGCGGCGGCCGATAGGTCTCGCTCCTGCGGTACTGCTGCCACCGCACCGCTGATGTGGACGTACGTGGTGGCCGCCTCCATCCAGGTGTTGGTGTCCTGTTTCGTCGCCATGCATGGAGTCGCCTGTGCCTGCACCCCTGGTTGGGTTGCCGCCATCGTGGGGTCCGGCTGTGGGGCCGATGGCAGCTGCTGCTGTTAAGTCGGTGACGGTGGTGGGGTTTGTATCCGTGGCTGGGCCTGCGGCGGCGGCGGGGTCGGCAGCCGTTGCATTTGGGCCTGCACCGGTGGCTGGGCCTGCAGCTGTGGGGCTGGTGGGTGGGGCCTGCCTCGCTGGCGGGGCCCGAGGCAGGGATGGCGCCCGCAGTGGCGGCTGTGTCCGCGGTGGCGGTGGGGCCTGCTGCGGCGGCAGGGCCTGCTGGGGGTAAGTCGTTGTACTACTTACAGTCACGGTGACCGGTGGGGCCCTGGCTGCAGCAGCTGCCTGGTTTGCCCACAGGGAGTTGGGGAGCCTGGGTGCCGCGGCCGCCATGGCGGCCCATGTGTCTGCTCCGGCTGCAGTGGCAGTGATGTTGGCTGATGCCAGAGGCGTGGGTGGGGGTGGAATGCGTGGGGTCATGCCGGGCGTGATGCCCGCCCCCATGGGTGCGTGCTGTATTCTTGCTCCCACCTCGGGCTCCGGGCCCCATCTATCTGGTCCGCTGTACGGCCGCTGCGTACGGTGGCGGCACCCCGCTCGAGGGGCCTGGCTGGGCCGGGGCAGCTGCGGTCTGGGCGGCTTGGTGTTGCTATGGCAACTGCTGCAGCTGCTGCATCTGGCGCGCCAGCTCCTTCCGTGGCGGCGGTTTGCAAGGCATAGTGAATGCCCCCCCCCGATCTTTGGGCGTGAGCCTGTATGTCCAGGTGAGGCGCCGGCTTCTGGAACCCCGTCTTGTCCCATGTGCGCCTCGGGGTGGAGGAGGACATCGCGAGGAACTCGGGGGTGGCGCAAGGATCTAGGCTGACGTGAACGCCCTTGATTTCCCACACGGGGCGCTCCATCTTGTGCAGATTGTGATGGGCAGCTGCACTTCCACTGCCGGGTCGCTGGGTAGGAGTCGGACTGGTCCCAGCTGAAGGCGTCCCCGCTTGACTGCTGGCGAGGTGGAGAGCTGTGCCAGCCAGCCTTTCCGGAGCAGAACACTGATCTCTTGTACTGCGTGTGGTGCTGCTGGGGAGCTTCCGTTGGGGGCACGTGCTGATCCGTCCGCGGCCCAAGCGCGGGCCCAGCCTCCTCAGGCGGTACCAACACGTGTAGTGTGCCCGTGAGGGCCTTGCCAAGCGGCCCAAACAGCTGGGAGTGTATGTCCGCGGGGCCGGAGCCGGGCGGTTAAGTGATTTCGAATGTGACGAAGTCCTGCTCCGTCGAGGAAGAGCTGGGCGCCCGCCGGAAGCCATCCCTTCAACTCCTCGGTGTCAATATATTATCTCTCAGCCTGGGGCCCATGTGGCTGTGAGCGAGTTGCCGAACTGTCGCCTGTCCATTTGAACGTCGTTGTTACCGATTTTGGTTCTAAGAACCAAAAGAGGTTTATGTCCCTGGGTACAGGCGTGGGACCCAGGACGTGGGACCCGTACAGCGGTAAAAAGCAGTACCAGGAAGGTACGCGCAACGCGCAAATGCCTAGGGCGAGCTCACTACACACTGCCGACGGCCGTAGAGGAGACGGAACAGGATGAGGAATGGAAGGCACAAAACAGTCCGGGCAGGGCAGGGCTGGGCGACATAATCGCCCCCGTGACGACCAGAAATGAAACGGCCACCAACGACCACCAGAACTCGACCCCGTCTGTGGAAATAACACACAGAAATATAATGGAAATGTTGCCATGTGCAGCCATGTCCATGTCCACTAAAACAGACCATGGACAAGGGCAATGAAGGTTGGGAACGGGTTGGACAACGAAACGTGTATTACTTTATTCTAACGTGTATGCGTACAGGAATGGCATCAGATGTCACAGAAAAGGCCGGGCAGGGCAGGGCTGGGCGACATCTTTGCCAAACGGCAACGGTCGCCAACGACCATCAGCACTTGCCAGGGCGAGACACCACGTATCGCAACGCCTAAATACGATTAAACAAGTCAGGGCTGGCGCGATCCCGGGTTTATAGCGGTGGGGTTGCGGGGCTGTGTTGTGGTCATGATGTAGTGCGTGTGTATACATGAGATGTGTTTGCACCCGAGCGTTGTTCATGCACCGCATCTTCGGGTTACGTCGACGACGTTCGTGCAGCGGGAGATCAGCTGCGGCAGTCACAGGCGTAACCTAGCGTCACCCACATAGAGGCCGCTCGCTCGGTTCACGCATATCACCCGGCAGGCGTCCGGGGCCGAAGGCTTGAGTTTATCCGACCCATCCACCCACCCACCATGACGGCGTTCGGGTCTCACAGGGTCATTGTCCTTGCGGAACATCCACCAGGGTGTGGGGTGAAGGGGGGGCGGAAACCCCGGGCCCCCCACCAATGCATGGTTCCATGAGCACGTTACCCGATATCCGTAATGGCCGCTCAAATTACCTTACACGCACGATAACCGCCTTGCTGCGGGGGTGGATGCGCACGCCCTGTGCCCCCCACCACGTGTGCAGTGAGACACGTACACCACAAGTAAATCTGTCCATGAGCCTTTGTTCATTAAGTATGTCATAATTTAGGTGCTCATATCACCTAATGCGCACGAAGCTCGCTATGCTGCGAGTGGGAGGGCGGGAAGAGGGGTGTGGAGGGTAGGGTGGGGAAGCCCCGGCCCCCCCACCGATTGTTTCATGCGCGTGATGCGTGAGGTGGACATCCCACATGGGACAAGACATGTCGCCCCGTAACACAGGAACGACACCAACCTCGCAAAAGACAGGCATGCCTTTGCAAGACACGACACATCGAAGCGAAGTGAAGCGAAAAAGCGCTCCCTAAGAATTTCATGCACTTCGCAACTGTTCATTAAGTGTAACAATTCACCGTAAGCATTGTTGCAGTCCAGCATGGCAGTCGGTTTTATACAGTGCCATCGTTACAACCGACATTCAGGAAGAACGGCCCGTGTGAGACTGTTGTAATCCCATTGAATACATAACGTTTCGGCGTAAACCGCCAATCCATTCATGCCACCAGTCGTGCCTCCATCGGAATTTGGGGAAGGCCGTTGCGGCCGTTGTACGGTCACCGCATTCTGCCCCAGACAAAAACGAATAAGCCCAGGTTTGCTTCACAAACCCGGGTATGAGGAACCACGGAGGACAACCGTAAAGCAGCGCGACTGCGCGAGAGTAACGGCTACACAGCGACGCACGGCCTGGAGGATAGGAGCGTTAGGAGCTTAGGACACGCAATTCACCCGTGCTTCCGATGGAGCGAACATGGCTGCGCTCGCACTAGGCTGCAAGAAAGCGTGACGTATAACAAGTCTCACGCACAGCCTGGCCGCAGCAAGCCTGGCAGCGCGGGGTTACGAAGACGGACCTGCTGCGGGTTAGTTGCAGTTCCGAACGTGCGAGCACGCTCTCTCGCGCGATTGCCGGAAGGGCGCGGACGCGAGGATGCGTTGTTGGACAACGCCATACAACAAGCGCGACAACGCGCGCAGGTCAACCTGCATATGACGCAAGATGTCCTCCTAGCGAGCCAACAGGCCCAACAGGCTGAGGGGATCAGGTATTGCAAAGCTCCCAAAGGGGCACGGGCCATGTGGCGCATCCTCACCCGGCCGCGGCCTGGCCCTTTGCCCCCTACGGCTCTGTGTGCGGACGGCTGACCCTGGTCCGCGAGCACAGCCGTCCTTCTAGCCGAACCCCTTCCCCCAACCCTGCACCCCAACCTCTACAAACCCGGAAGTACAGCCTTCGCACGCACAACGAAGTACAGCTGACGCAAACCCCACCAGCTAGGTGATCAGTGCCCGCCCAAGCATGCTTGGCGGTATGAGAGTCCCGTACGCGGGCCTGTGCCCGGATGACAGATTCATAACAGTCCCTGCTTCCGCCTGGATGAAGGGTTTCTCCAATTTGAGGGTATGCGGGAAGCGATGAAATAGGATCCCCCTCGTTTGGCGTAGATGCTTGAGTGCATCTGGGCCCACCGCAACTCATTTGTCCCCTTCGGCCGCTAGTGTCTTCTTCTCCTGCATGTGCAACTATTTACTGTCGTGCTCGCTCTAAGGCGTTTTTGGGCGGGGCTCCAGGGCGAAGCGCCCGGCGAGGAGGGCACCGCCTTGTAGGATTGCCCATGTCCGTGTGTCCATGGCACGCGGAGGTGTTGGGGTTTGGAATGCCGGACCGTACGAGTTCCACCAGGGACGGATCCAAATCATGGCTGTCAAGATTCGCTGTCAAGAGCTGCTGAAGAGCTGTTGCCCCCATTTGGGTTTCCCGTGCAAGTAGATAGACGACGACATGACCCTTAACTTAGTCTCTTCCGACTCACACGCATACCTAACGCTCCCAAGTCCCTGGGATGCGGGGTGGGAATACCGGTAATGAGTGGACAGGAGCCATCCTGTTCAGGCGGAGGGATGTACGAGTGGGGATCACTCGCCGGGCAGGGCCTAAGCCCCACCGGCTGAATCGGTTCGCAAGCCCTGGCCCTGTCTCAGCACAAAATTTGCCACATCGTCGGGGGCCATGACGAGGACCGAACTCAGAATAGGCATTAAGCGGGCTGGGTGCAGGGCTGGTGATGTACCATCCTCGATGATGTAGGTCATGAAGACCGACGGAGCGGAAGAGGCACCTATTGTGGTGGTCGGCCGGCGTGCATTCATCAACATCTGTGGGACTTGTGCCGAACTGCTGGATGCCCGCTGCCTAAGCGAGAACGCCTCTGGGACTCTGACAACGTGGTGCAGTCGAACCGAGTCAGCTGGTGGGGCTTCGGCCCTGCCTTCCCGAGGAGTGGGCCCCGCGAGCAAAGTGGCCGTCTGTCACGTTGAGATGTACAGTAGCCGAAATGCGGCAACGTTAACTGAGTACCTACCTCTCCCTATTCCCGATGCCTCGCCTTATGCGTTGCTTGCGCTACTCCGCTACACACGGCCTGCTTACACCAAAAGCGGGACTGCCGGAGGCCCTTACTTGTTGTAAACTACTGGCTGCCATCCCGTAGTTTACAACAGTCGTTGGGGCGCGGAGGTCCGCGCCCGTCCGTTTTCAGCCATGATGGCCTATCCTATCTAGGTATTTTGCATTATTTCACGTTTGCCGCGGCCGAAGAGGTCGGCCAGTGGCAGTTCGCGGACGCACTTATATTGTTGCGATACTGGAACGTGGTGTCTCGCCCTGGCAAGTGCTGTGCGGTTGTGATGGTCGTTGGCGGCCGTTGCCGTTTTGGTAGTCACGAGGGCCAAGATGTCGCCCAGCCCTGCCCGGCCCGGCCGTCTGTGTGCCCTCTGTTACCATTCTTGTATGCACACACGTTACATAACAGTACTACCCGTTTCGCTGTCCCGCACGTTCCCAACTTTCATTGCCCTTGTCCAAGGTCTGCTCTTAGTGGACATGGCAATGGCCACGCATGGCAACATCTCCCTTGTTTCGATGTGTGTTATTTCCTCAGACGGGGTCGCGTTCTGGTGGTCGTTGGAGGGCGTTTCATTTTCCGTCGTCACGAGGGCGATTATGTCGCCCAGCCCTGCCCGGGCCGGCCGTTTCTATGCATTCTATTCCTCTTCCTGTTCCGTCTCCTCACAGGCAGTCGGAGGTGTGCAGTGAGCACGCCCGAAGCCCTTTCGCGTTGCGCGTACCTTCCCAGTACTGCCTCTTACTGCTGTATTGGGTCCCATGTACTGGGTCCCACGCAGTACCTAGGGACATAAACCTCTTTTGGTTCTTAGAACCAAAATCGGTAATAAGTACTTAGCTTGGTTTACTTCTTTTCACACAATGAAGAGTTTGGAATTGGCGTAAAAAATGTGACACTCGGTAGCGACCGAGTACCAAATCGCCATTTCAGGATTAGGGTACTTCCCGCGCATATCTTCATAATCCTTTTTGAGGAACCTATGGCGGTTATCAGTTCCAGTGTCCGATTTGCGTCTGCCAAAAACGGAAAGTGGAAGTGGGTGCGAAAGTGGGTTCTGGAGCGGCGGATTGGCGCACGGCGCGGTCCTCACGCCTCCCGCTTTTCAGCAGCTGATCAAGCAATGTGCCTGCTTTCTGCCAGCAAAGATTTGGAGGCGTGAGCTGGTGTGAGGACCCCAGTCCACGCGCTCCAGAACCTACTTCCGCGCTTTCACTTTCCACTTCCACCAGCTTCCAAGGACAGCGCAAATCGGACACTGGAACTGATAACCGCCATAATGATTATCTCTGGAAAAGGTCATAGCAATTCCCAGGTCGGCATTTGGTTGAGTTTTCTGCCACGACCCGTCCCCTGACCCCCTGACCCCCTGGGACCCCCACTTAGGTGACGCAAACGACGCAAACGGCGCAAACCACTTAGGGGGGTCCTATTGAGTCTCCACCCCACTCATAGAGTCCAGCCCCACACTCAATTGACTCAACTCACTCTATTGAGTCCCCATCCCACTCATAGAGTCCAACATCGCACTTAATAGACTTAATAGAGCACATGCAGCACTCGCTTAGTCTCCATGTTCACTCTCTGAGTCTGCCCGCACTCGTGTCGTACAGCCTGCCCGGCCCTCTAGGGCCCAGACGCAAACGACGCAAATGACGCAAAATTCTTACTCTGCGCCAAATCGTAGTCAGCCGCGGTAATATATAACATGTGCCTCTCTCGGAATGAATATGGCTGAGAAACGTGGCCGATAAGGTCACACGGACGGCATTTTCGGAATCCATCCGACTCAACTGACGCAAAAATCCCAATTCGCCTCTTCCGGAATCTCATTCTAGCCCATTATATACAAACGTGTAATTAGATTGTTATGCATGCCTAAGATTTGTAGTTTGTCACAGTCTTACGGGTTCTGATCCTCAATGGTAGATTCCCTCCTGCCTTTTCCGCCGGTTGAGGTTTCAGACCTCACCCCAGAGGTGGTGCATTCGCTCAGAGCACATGCTAGCCCGGTGATGCTGCTAGGTACCATTTTGGGGGACCTCCTCTTACGATTTGGCCTATCTATGCGGCATCGGCGAGTCGTTGGACGATTCTCCTGGGCTTCTTTTTAAACATAGCTTCCGGGCTCCTTGGACCGCAAGTGCGCATCTGTGTGGGGGGGCTGAACCCGGAAAGGCGTTAATACGGTTTTAAACCGCGGCGCGCTTAGTGCAACGAAACGCGCAAAGACCGGGGTCATGGCTCCATCCGGCTAGGTCGGAGGCATGGCACGGCAGGAGTCAAGAAGCCCATGGCCGCGGCAGACGGGTGGGCGGGGTGGGCACGGGAGGGGGGGGGAGGAGGGCAAGGCGTGATTACCGTTTTAAACCACGGCGTGCTTAGTGCAACGAATCGCGCAAAGACCAGGGACATGGCTCCGTCCGGCTAGGTCGGAGGCAAGGCACGGCATGACGGCAGGAGTCAGGAGCCCATGGCCGTGGCGGGGGGGGGGGAAGGGGCGGGCACGGGAGGGGAGGGAGGAGGGCAAGGCGTGATTACCGTTTTAAACCACGGCGTGCTTAGTGCAACGAATGTGTGGGGCTGGACTCTATGAGTGGGGTGGGGACTCAATAGGACCCCCCTAAGTGGTTTGCGTCATTTGCGTCATTTGCGTCACCTAAGTGGGGGTCCCAGGGGGTCAGGGGACTGTACGACAGGGAGAGGCTAAGTGAGATGCAGACTTAATGAGTGGGGTGGGGTGACGCAATGAGTGGCGCTAGACTCTACTAAGTGGTTTGCGTCACTGAGTGGCGCTCAGTGGGTGGGGCCTAGACTCTTACAAAAAGCCTGACTCAATTAAGTCTAGGTATCAAGTCACCTAAGTCATAATGACTCCTGTGGCATTCTGTCAAAGAGGTACACGAATACTCAACACTGCACCGTTGTCGCCGTTAGATACCGACCACTAAGGCTCTCGCCCCTATCGGGGCGAGCCAACGAAGAGGCGCCGGCCTCATGGTTCCCATGCGTGGGTCCCACGGGGCCCCACGGGTCCCATAGGTCCCATGGGTCACATGTAGTCTCATGGGTCCCGCAGGTCCCATGGGTCCAATGTAGTCCCATGGGTCCCACGCCCTGTTCAGCTCGTCTAGGGTGGTTTGGGGGTTGAAAGCGGAAGGTTTCGACGCGTTTGGGCCAGTCAAGAATGCGCCTATACCACGTTGACCAACGGGTGTGACCTTCTTGTTAATGTCCATAGTGTTTCATGTCTGTTTGTAAGTAAACCTAATGGTTTAGGCCTTGCGTTGGGACGGCCGAAGGCGAAAGGAATGGATTTGGCGGAAGGAATGACAAAGTACGACCGAAGTGAAACTATTCCTTTTTTTTCAAGTCCCAAAACCCGATTTATTCCTTTTTCGGAATATATTCCTTAAAAAAAACACTGGCAACCACCTCACCCCAAACACAGCACCCACAACGCCCATCTCCTGTGTCCCCCCTTTAAAGGCCCGCTGTCATGCCGCATGCGCCGTCACTCGTCAGCCCCGATCAGCAACCCCCCAGCACCCGCGCCATGCGGTCCCAGGCCGCCTGCCAGGGCGCCTAGTCCCCTCTTCAACAGCTGGCGGCTCTGCCAGGGCGGCCGGGTCCATCCGCTGCCATCTTCGTAATAGGCGCACATGGTCTTGAGGCGGGACAGCTCCATACGGCGAGCCTGCTTGGCCCGGATGTCCAGCCGGTCACCAGTGTGTGGAGGGGTAGGGGTAATAAGAACGGTCCGGGGGGAGGGAACGAGGGGGGGGGGCTACGGGGGGAAGGGGGTCGCCTGTCAGTTACTTGGCGACTACGAACAGCAAAAGCGCTACAAGAATGTCCGGGAACCCGCCTGGACGCAGAGAGTATACTACGCCTGACGGTTTTGTTGTAGACTCTCCTTTACTTTCATCCTCTTCCTGGCCCTCCTCATTTTCGTCGCCTTCGCGGTCACCTTCTCCTCCGCCGCCAATGGCCGAACTGGATCCACCTCCTCCTGCTCCGCTTGCTGCTGGTGGTAGCAAGCCTCCTCCTGTTACTGTATTGTTGCTGGTGGCGGTGGCAACAACGGCGGCGGCGACGGTCGCGACGTCGTCATGACGGATGCGGCCACCGACGTCTTTGCGCGGGAGCCGCCCCGCTGCGACGGCATTACGGTAGCATGACACCCGAGGCAGCAGCAGCCGCCGAGGGTATGTCCAGCTCGGCGTTCGTTATTGCGACTGTGGGCTAAGTCCTTTCGCTCCTGGCCACCCATTTCGCAACGTCGGTGGACGCGCGGACGCGCGTCGGCAGCTGGGCGACTATTCCAATAGCTTTTATATTAACTGAAGGTTTTCTGAGTGCAACGCTAGAAAACCAAGGTTTTCTGTGAACTCAGAGGAGTTGTGCCCTCATAAGGGCGTTGGTACGGCACATGGTGCCAGTGAAGGTGTCCGCGAAGGCGTGGAGGAGTGATTTTCGGGTTTTGTACCTACATAGGGTGGTTGCTGCGAGTAATGTCACACACATGCGGAAGCGTAGTTAGAATAGAACCCGAAGGTAAACGGTTAGTTGGCACTTGAAGACCAAAGTCCGCCTTGACGGGACTAACCGACGCAAGTATATAGTCGTCAAGGATGTACGACAAGTGCAGTAACGTCCTAACAACTCAAGGACGAGTAATTACTGTCAATACTGAGTAACCGTTCTCATAACGGTAATAACAGCCGTAATAACTGGCTGCACGTAACACTGTGGGCATTAAGGCCGTAGCGATAGCTTTCGCGGTAGCCGGCCCTCACCCGGCCTACCTACCGAATAAGGACGGCTTTCATTGCTTGCAGGTACCCTTTGTGTGTAACGAACGATGATTTCTCATGAAAACGTCACCCTTCATAAGCTGACCACGCGCGTCCGCGACGCAGGTGATGATGAGGGTCTCCAGCGTTGCGAAATGGGTGGTGAGGAGCGAAAGGACTAAGCCCACAGCGACGGAAGTACGGTTGCTCGGTGGCCGCCGCCGCCAGGTTCAAGAGGAACCGCTTGGTCAACCTTAACCGCCGGCGTCAACCTGGCGACGTCGGTCCGCTGCACATGACAACGGCGCCAAGTCCGTAATCGGAAGTGCATCCTAAAATTCCTAATCTTCAAGTGTTTGGACGATCGTGGGTAAGCGCAGAAAGTCGGGTCGCATTGGATTGCCAAGGAATACCGTAGATGGGCGCTGCGAGTTGGAACTGCAGGCCGGGATGCGGGGAAGCAGCGGTCCGGTAGGGTGCGTCCCCGAGGGGACGGCGCGGGCCTGCGAACTAAGCTGTACTGAGCTGCGCCGCGACTATTAGGTTTCGACGCTCGACGTAATGGAAAACGTTGAAAATTAAATGATGAAACGTTTGCGGAAAATGCGGTATCTAATTATTGCTGGTCTTCGCTTTCATCAGCTGCGGCGCCTTGAAGGCGTGTCAAGATGCCGCATTCGACGCGTCAACCGCCGGCTCGGCACTTTGATTCGTCCGCGAGGTTCAGGCACGTCCATCACGTTTCATATGGGATAAAAGTAACAGACGAATTCGAGTAACACATTACAGCGAACATGGAACATTTGACTTTTGCACATTCGTGTCCATCACAACAGGGCGGCGCGGGCGCTGCTCCCGAGACAGGATTCTGTAATCCGAAATCCTACCTAGACCAGTGAGCATTTTAAATAGGTGTGCTGTAGCTCAATTATACATTTTTACGGCCTATACCTGAGAAACATTCTACCATTAGTACCGTTTCGTGAGGTTTCGTGCACCCCATGACTTGAATCGTACTGGCGTCGGTACCTGTTTAATTTAAGGTTATTCAGGCTGACTATAGTCATTATTTTGAATTCTTTAGTAAATCTAGTGAGTCGCTTACAAAGCTTCGAGTGTTCATTTTTTGCTAGCCCTGTTCGCGAACGGAAGGCTTGCTTGTAGACGGCCTGTTTCTTCGCTAGGCTCAGTAGCCCCATCTTATCCATGCAACATTTGGTATCATTTGACATTTATATTTCCGTCAAAGAAACCTGCAAGAACGTAGGGACGCGACGACTTGAAACCCGATTCGTAAAGTCACTCGCAACTTTTCAACATGGCAACATTATTGTCAAGGACTAAGGCGCTCCTTTTGCTGCTCATGATTTCCATGCCAATCTCCTTCAATAGGGAGCTGGCAGCTGCAATGGGACCGCCATTGAGCCAGCCGGCGGCCGAAGCGTCGGGCGGAAGGGCCCAAGCGGTTAAGCGAAGGGCCTTGCTGCAGCAGCAACTACCGCCGGCCCCGCTGTCACCGCCACCAGAACC
This sequence comes from Pleodorina starrii, assembly GCA_030267565.1. NCBI lineage: Eukaryota > Viridiplantae > Chlorophyta > Chlorophyceae > Chlamydomonadales > Volvocaceae > Pleodorina > Pleodorina starrii. The sequence continues at coordinate 4,636,989 of BRXU01000007.1, read as the reverse complement.
ACCGCATCAGGTACCACCACCGCAACCAACCGCGATACGCGCCGTGATCCCAGCATATCTAAGACTTGCCACCCACCTTGCCACCCACCAGCCCCAGCCCCAGCCCCAGCCCCAGCCCCAGCCCCAGCCCCAGCCCCAGCCCCAGCCCCAGCCCCAGCCCCAGCCCCAGCCCCAGCCCCAGCCCCAGCCCCAGCCCCAGCCCCAGCCCCAGCCCCAGCCCCAGCCCCAGCCCCAGCCCCAGCCCCAGCCCCAGCCCCAGCCCCAGCCCCAGCCCCAGCCCCAGCCCCAGCCCCAGCCCCAGCCCCAGCCCCAGCCCCAGCCCCCGCCCCAGCCACCGCCCCAGCCCCCCCCCCAGCCCCAGCCCCAGCCCCATCCCCAGCCCCATCCCCAGCCCCAGCCCCAGCCCCAGCCCCAGCCCCAGCCCCAGCCCCAGCCCCAGCCCCAGCCCCAGCCCCAGCCCCAGCCCCAGCCCCAGCCCCAGCCCCAGCCCCAGCCCCAGCCCCAGCCCCAGCCCCAGCCCCAGCCCCAGCCCCAGCCCCAGCCCCAGCCCCAGCCCCAGCCCCAGCCCCAGCCCCAGCCCCAGCCCCAGCCCCAGCCCCAGCCCCAGCCCCAGCCCCAGCCCCAGCCCCAGCCCCAGCCCCAGCCCCAGCCCCAGCCCCAGCCCCAGCCCCAGCCCCAGCCCCAGCCCCAGCCCCAGCCCCAGCCCCAGCCCCAGCCCCAGCCCCAGCCCCAGCCCCAGCCCCAGCCCCAGCCCCAGCCCCAGCCCCAGCCCCAGCCCCAGCCCCAGCCCCAGCCCCAGCCCCAGCCCCAGCCCCAGCCCCAGCCCCAGCCCCAGCCCCAGCCCCAGCCCCAGCCCCAGCCCCAGCCCCAGCCCCAGCCCCAGCCCCAGCCCCAGCCCCAGCCCCAGCCCCAGCCCCAGCCCCAGCCCCAGCCCCAGCCCCAGCCCCAGCCCCAGCCCCAGCCCCAGCCCCAGCCCCAGCCCCAGCCCCAGCCCCAGCCCCAGCCCCAGCCCCAGCCCCAGCCCCAGCCCCAGCCCCAGCCCCAGCCCCAGCCCCAGTCCCAGTCCCAACCTATACCCACGTTTCGCCCTCCGTCCCCTCCATCACCGCCATTAGTGCTACCTCCCCAATCGGAGCAGCAGGTGGTCGAGGGACTCCTCCGGCACCCCCAAGACTTGGGGTGCAACTCCAGTCACTTTATGAACCTGATATACAAGGGATCCGTTTGTCACGAAGCCAACATTTGGCCAAACGGCCCATGCCCCATCGAGGGCGCGTGCGTGCCGGCCTGCTCCCGCTGCGTCAACTGGCGACGAGGGCAGCTTCCGTTAGCGGACCCCGCGGCGTGGCTCGTAGGGGCAGCAAAACCGCCGAGCTCACCGCCGCCCTCGCCCGTCGGCGGCGGCAAGACGCCTTGCGATAGCACGATATGGGGCTTCGGTCGCTGGCGCGGCAAGGAATGGAAGCCCTCCGCGATCTACCCGCAGTGCAGCAGCTCGCTAATGTCGCCACCGGCCATCTATCAGTGCTTGAAGGGAAAGCGGGTGACCTTATTTGGCGACAGCATGATTCGGCCGCTGATGGGGCGGCTGGTGGCGTACCTTCGAGACATCCCTCAATACATTGACCACCTGTTCCACCATCCCGGCGGCTATTACATGGCAAATGGCACGCACGACGTGTTCGTGGAAGGAAGGTTCTCGCCCAGCCGTCACGCCAGCTTCAGGGCGACGCACCCGGAGCACAGGGTCCCCGTGACGCCCGAGGATGGTTGGGACCCACGGGTCACCCTGGAGATGCAGATGTATTGGGCGCCGCATTTCGCACGGTACGACCTGGATGGCCGTGCATACCCGTCGCTTTCGGAGCATTTTGGCGTGATGGACGGCGCCGACATCATGGTTGCGGGCCCGATGTACCACGAAAGCCTCGAGTACGTCAATGTCCGGGACGAGCTGCTGTCGTATTTCCGGAAGCTTGCCCATGCGCGCAAGCGCATCTCGCACTTCTTCTGGGTTGCAACGATACCATTTGCCACCAACATATACGAGGAACGGAATTATCTAATGCGCGCATTTGTGGAGATGCTCAATGAGCGTGCACTGTACGGCGACCATGCCGTACCAAGGTACTCGTACTACGTGGATGCGGCCAGAATGGCACGCAGCGCTCCTGTGCATATAGTAGACGACCACCACTTTCATTGTAATCAGCACGGAATCTTCCCGGCCGCGCTGTCCTCGGATATGAGGGGTATCGCGCAGAATCGGGACTGCCGGGACGTTTTCAACCTTAACTTGGTGCAGAGCATCTTAAAGGTCGCGTGCAATGCATGACCCTTGCGTGCAGCTTGGATGCATGAAGCATTGTGCTATGTGAATGAGGGGCATGCGGTGCGCGAAATGAAGCAGGGCATGTGGAAAGAAAGCACGCACAAGACTTGGAAGGGACCTGGGGGTATCCTTCGAGGTTCGGGGGGATTATGGTATTGCGTGACTTGGTGAGATATGGCCATACATTGTTCGTATTATGGTGACCGTCGTCCTTATAAAAGGTCAAGAGAAGCAAGAGACTTTACGCTACTATACCTATATGTCATATGATGTCGGGCTGGGCCGGAGGGCTCACATTTTGCCAATGCGACGCAAGCCATCCTGTGCCGGGCGGCGGCCAGCTGAACCGCTCAGGAGCTCTTGCTTCGCGAGCCGGCCTTGTGTGCCTGAGGTGTGTGGGTCCAATTATAATGTCTGTTGTCGGGTGTGGGCATGATCGTAGACGGGTTAGCAAAAGCAGGGAGACAAGTACAATGTACGCGTTACGTCTGTCATTCGCTCGTGTGCGTCATTTGCGCATGACAGATCCGATCTTCCGTTGATTGTTATGTTTGCGCAAACAAATCGTGACGCTCGAGTGACGAGTGTGTACGATGACGCACGGTGCCTTTTGACCCACAACGGCACGATGTCGTGCACCGTTGGTTGTTGCTTGGGAATATCTGCTCATCCTGACAGTTGGAGCGCGGAGCGCAGGCAAACGCTTTCGGTTTGGCTCGCACTGGGACCACGGGCCACTCCCTGGCTCCGGAACCCACCTTTCGTACGGTTCATTCAGAGCGCGTTCTACCTAGGCGCGAGCGTGTGCTGGCTGCTCCAGGGTTTCCGTGAATTATTATATATATATAATATCCAATTATCCATGACGCTCGAGCGACGCATGTGCACGACATGAAGACGATGCACGACATCGTTAGGATGCGGGGTGGGGGTATGGAGGATGCGACGATTACAAGGGGGTGTTGGCCCTGTTCGTGGCTGCCTGGCTGGCTGGCTGCCCGGCGGAGTGACGACCAACCATGATGGCTGGATACACTATAAAGTCCAATTAATAGCCCTTAATACTCGTAATACTATATTTGAAACTTAAAATCAATAGTGCATGTATCACGTGTATCAGTATGAATGGCTGGCTGTCTGCCCGGCTGAGTGACGAGCAACCTTCGTGGCTGGATACGCTATCAACGCTAATTAATAGCCCTTAATACTCGTAACACTATATTAGAATCTTAGGAGCAATAGTGCATGTATCAGTATGAAAGATGTTCGACTGAGTCCGTGGTCCGAGCAGGTCCGAGGCTGCACTTGCTCCAACGCATCCGGAACTTCTGTTCATTCCATATTGTACCGTTGTCATCAATTATAGGCATTTACATGGCGGCGCTTCATCTTTCTGACATCCAAATAAATGCATAGCGAACATGTTCCCGCTGGTTCCCGCGACCACGCCACAGTTCTGCTAGCCGGTCCGACGGCCTTGGCGCATATTACTAATACATACAATAACAAAAATGGCAAGGGACAAACTATGAGTGGCAAAGTGGTTGTTGGACGCCAAGCCGCAAATGAATACATTTTGTTTGCATGCATGTTTGTGAAACATGACCGTTTTAAGACCGAGGTCGCCTGCCTTTGTAATTTCACGGTTAGCACGGACACTGCAATTCAGAGTGCGCGGGGGGAAGGGGGGTGTGGGGGGATGGGGCTAAATTTTTAAATGTCTTCAGCGCCTGTCGACCTGTAACGGCACGACGCCAAGGCCGCGATCGGAAGTGCATCCCGTCCGCAAAGGGTTTGAATGGTCGTGGGTAAGCGCAGAAAGTCCGGTCCCATTGGTCCCGGAGCCAAGTAATACCGTAGATGGATGCTGCGAGTTGGAGTTGCAGGCCGGGATGCGGGGAAGCAGCGGTTCGGTAGGGTACTTGGCGCAAAGGGACGCGACCTCAGGTTTCCAGCTCGCCTGTCCTGGATGGAGGCGGACGTCGGGACGTGTGGGTTGCCATCACTCGAACCGACGGAGTCGCGCAGAGTCGCGTTTGGAACGTTGCAGAGAAGCAAGCATCCCCCTTGTACTGGTGCAGACGTGAAACGAACCCGGGGACCAGGCGCTGGCCCGGACATGCGAAGCTCAGCGGTGGAATGAACATCGCAGGCAGTATTTTGGCCCCAACGACCGGCCAACGGTCACAACGTACGACCACGAGTTGTAGACCCCTCTCCCTTGATTTTGATGTTTGAATTTGACCGAAACGGCGGATATTGAGTTGCGGCACAATTGTTTGTGTGTGGTTGTTACAGTGGGCTCCAGACTCATAAAGGGCAGAGCCAATTGGCTGCTGCTGGCCGTGCACTGCACCAGAGGCGACCAGGGCAGCAGCCGAGGTGCGGGCGGCGATGTCCTGCGTGGTGGTCCTGCATGATCCCACGTAGGACAGCCGCACAGGACATCGCCGTACATTACCGTTAGGTCAACACCGGTTAGAAACGCCCTTGCGTATTATGGGTTGATCTGATATCTTCCTGATTCCGAAGCTTGTGGCGCGGCCTGGTCATTGACTGATGCACGTGGTGGCTGGGCCCGCTATGAGCAATGCGGCTTTTGGATCCTGTCGTTGGAGGCACACGGCTCACTTACATTGTTCAGCTGGAGCACACAGCTTATGACGGCTGGGCTACTGCACCTTCAGGCACCTTTGCTGAAGGTGCACTCCGCCACTCCCGCTGTCCCGGAACAGGCAACTGTCGCTCTTTCAACCGCCATGAGGCATGAGGCATTACATGTGTACGAGCCAAAATGGCTGGTAACATGCGTCCCCCCACAACGGTTATCCGTCAAGGGGCGCACTTTAAGACAACATAAGCCGTATGGTTAGCTACCAAGCAGCTCGGTACGCGCTTTCTGAATCTGGGATAAGAGACTGCCCAGTTTCGCCGGGTCAAAGGTCCCCATCACATCCACCATGCTGCTACCCATAGGGAAGCCTATTGCCTCTCGTAATGGCGTATAGCCCGGACATTCCATCAGTACGTGCAACTCGTCTTCTACCGACCCGCCGTGGCACACCCGACATATCCTCTCCGCGCGCGGTTTCCGACCCGCCAACTGTGACATGCCGTACGCATACTGCTACATTTCGTTCGTCACTGACAACACGTAAGCAGCAGATAGTGATTACCAGGAAGGCATGGACCAGTCTAAATAATTATTTCGTCTTGCATCTGCTCGACGCTCTGGGCAGTCGCTTAATACGAAAATGTCAAAATCGAGAGATGCTTTTCGGAGCGACGAGTCTTGGGAAAGATGGAATACCCATCAAACGACTATGGTAGAGCAGGAGGTCTTCGGTACAGTTTTGCGCTTCGTCCAGGACCCATCGTCGGAGCACCTTGGCACAACCGTTTGGGATGCTAGCGTGGTTCTTGCCAAGTGGTTTGAAAAAGTAAGATTTACGCTATCGACCCCTTTTTTTGAAATGCGTCACTGAAAACCTAAGGCCACGCACCGTCACAATCCACCTGTCTCCCGGCGGCGCGCCGACCTTCTTCCTGGGGGGCCTCCCCGTGCCCCCCACCACTTGATCGCTCTTCCTTCGCGCCCGCCCGCCCAGAACATCCGGAAAGGTGACTTCTCCCGCGCCAAGGTGCGCGGCAAACGAGCCATCGAGCTGGGCGCCGGCATGGGCCTTGCAGGTGCGCAACTCGCCTGCCCGGCCCAGGCCGCCCTCGCTACACGGCACCGCAGAGGGTTCCAGGCCGGTGCCGCGAATCCACGACTCGGCAACCCCTCATCCCCTGTGCTGTGCCGTGCTGTGATGTGCTGTGATGTGCCGCCAATCTCACACGCCGCGTCATCACACCATGCCGTCACCACCTGAGTCCAGCACACCAGCTCACGAAGGTTCATGCACCTGCCCTCGCAAGCTGCTGCATCCGCGACCCAACCCAAACCCAAACCCAAACGCCCGCGTCTTGGCCGGGGCACGCTGCGCTGCGCTGCGCTACGCTACGCTACGTTACCCGTCGCCTGTCCGCAGGAATGGCGTTTGCGATGGTGGGTGGCGACGTGATGCTCACGGACACTGCGGACGTGCTGGGCCTGCTGCGGATCAACTACGAGACCAACTTGTCGCCCGCGGCAGTGCGCCTAGCCAGAGGTGGGCCCCGTGAGCGGAGGTCCGCAGTCCAAGCGGCGGCTTGACCGCTCGCGTGTACGGCGTGTACGGCAGCTGGTTGGTGGTCTCAGCGGGCGGAGCTCGAGGTGTGCCCGGGAGCTGTTCTGCGCGGCTTGTTGCCCGCATCACGCCGTCTCCATCTCCGCTGCGGTATTTTCTTTTTACTACCCGATTGCCCCACGTCGCCTCTCTCGGTTGTCGGTTCCTTCTCGCTTGCGGTTCGCCGCCCTGATGATGGGTAAGTGTCGTACGGTCCCGGCCCGCCCTCTTGTGTACGGCAACGCAGGCCACCAGCACGGCACGTGGGCGGACAGCGCCGGCAGCGTGGCGGTTGCGGAGCTGGATTGGACGAAGCCCGAGCAGGTGGGGGGTAGTAAGGAAGGTGACGCGGCCAGGTAACCGAGGCAGGTGGGGGAGTGCGGGGGAGCGGGGAAGCGGGGGCGCGGGGGAGCGGGGACGGGGACCGAAGCGCGGTAGGTAGGTAGGGCGGGGATTTGCTGCCCCATCCTGGTTCCAAGGCCCTGGCCCTGGGTAAAAGTGCTCAACGGAATGGGGACGGAAAAGGCAGGGCAGCGAAGCGGAGTCGCGCCGGCAGGCGACCAGGGGTTGGGTGCGCCGCAAACCGACAACCGACAACTGTGTTCCGCCGTATGCAGGTACACGCGCCGCCCCTCAAGCCGCCGTACGATTTCGTACTGGCAGCCGACTGCATCTACCACGAGACGCTGACGGAGCACTTTCATCGGACTGTTATGGACGTAACGAACGAAAAGTCGACCGGTACGACAAGTCAGAACGGTTGTAGTTGGGACGGTTGGGACGAGGGTCAAGGGAGTCGGCCTCGTGCGTCCGTATGGGGTCCCGGCCCGGTCCCAGCCCCCAACGTTGAGAACTCGGTCCACGCGCCACCGCCACACACAAACCTGGCTTGCCCCTCGCCACCTTGGCCCCTGCTGCTCGCCCCTCTCCTCTCCTGTACCCCTCCTCTTGCCACCTTGACATTGCTGCACGCCCCTCCTCCTCCTCTCCCTTCCCCTCCTCTCCCCTCCTGTCCCCTCCCCTCCCCTGCCCCCTCCCCGCAGTGGTGGTGTGCAACGAGCTCCGCTCCCACTCCGTCCAGGGCCGCTTCATGGACCTCTTCACCGCCACCCACTCGATCAAAACGGTGCCGCACTCCAAAATGGACGACACCTACCAGCACCCAAACATCTTCATCTACATCATGAAGAGGAAGAAGAAGCAGCCCGGCGCGAAGGGCGGGGGCGGGGGCGGAGAGGAGGAGGGCGAGGAGGAGGGCGAGGAGGAGGGCGGGGGTGCGGCAGCGACGGCGGCGGCGGCGGCCGGCGAGGGGCGCGATGCAGCGGCGCCGGAGACGAGCGGACGGCCGCAGGCGCAGCAGGAGGAGGGGCGACCAGGTGGTGACGAGGCGACGACGACGGGGAGCGGCAATGGAGCGGAAGCAGCAGGGCCAGGGGTGGTTTCGGAGATGGAGAGGTCGGAGGCTTCGGAGGCTGTAAAGGGCGAGACGGGGGAGCGGCTGGCGGCTGGGGATGCGGCGGCGGCAGCAGCGGAGGTTGGCGGCGGCGGTGGCGGCGGTGCGTTAGGCAACGGTGTGACGGCGGGCGGGGAGGGCGCGGCGGACGGGTGAGCGCTGGGGGAGGTGGCGGTGGCGGCTCCTCACTAGAACCACAACGCGCATCGATTGATGGGCGAGGTCGGTCAATGACTCTTTAGGCAGCGGACTTGGATACCAGGCATCGGATACACGACTGATCTCCGACTACCGACTATTCTTCGCAGCACGAGCCGAGTTGCATGGGTCCCCACTTGCGATCCCGGTGCGGCATCTTCCGCGCGCCTTTTGGACTTCGGATTCGGCGTTTGGGCCGCTGTGGACGGAGGAGGGCGGAAACGCCGCTGTGGAAGAGGGCGGGTGAGCTCCGTTGAAGGACGGCGTGGCAGGGCGCCTGTTCAGACGGGGGGTTGGGTTTCAGGAAGGTGACCCGCAGCGAAGTGACTGAGGAGGGCGGCTTGCGTTCGGGTTGCGGTGTTCTGGGGGCGAGCGGAGCTGCCGGACATGACAAGACAGGGCGGAACCCAACCTGGGCACGTGTTCTGGGGGCACGTGATGGGGCGGTCGTGGGAGGTATGGTACGGTACATGAGCGCGCGCGCTGACGCGCAGGTGGAGGGGTCGGCGACGGCGGTTTGCGGGTGTGCAGTAGACACCCTGCCTCGTGGTGAGGTCAATGGCGATCATCAGGTGGTGTCTCTCGGGGAGCGTTCTCATGTTTGACTAGGGCTGTGCTGCGCTGATTGAAACTTTACTCTGGACCCGGACTCGGGGTGCTGTAAAAGCTGGAGGGCGAGGTGGAATCGCGTATCGCGGCCTGCCTGCGCCTGAAAGTCACGGCCGCTGTTGTATCGTTTTTTGTTACTTCCCAACAGCTTCCCAGCCGGCAGCCGCTCCTCGCTTATCAGTTAGACCGTTGGACAACGACACGGGATGTTGCAGCAGGGCATCATAATGCGCGGCTTTGGGGTAATGTAGCATGTCTTATGCTTTACCAGGGCCAGTCAGAGGCAAACCTAACAACCAATCCGCGTGAGCGGCCCGTCCTCAACTACCGTACAACAGTTTTAAACAGGACAAGTGGCGCCATTATCCACTCACGCTGCATACCGCAGCTTCACACGTCAAGTGTCATCACGAATATACGTTCAGGAGGTTATGACCATGCCTGTGTTGTTGCTGGCTCGAAGTAGGGTCTAGACACCAGAACGCACGCGGCCAGCGTAATATACTTGGGCAGTCAAGGAGCATCACGTCTCACGGCAACGTCCTCGGCGCTCTTCAAGGTTCGTATTTGTGCATTGTGTCGGAGTTGCTGGTCGGCTGGTCAGAGGCTCTCTCAAGTTCGCGAGCTGCGAAGCAGTTCGCATTAGGCTGTGATACGGGAACCATACAGTTCTTTGTTACCGCGTCTGTATGCCGGCAACTCGCTTCGTTAACGTGAATATCGGCGGCCGACCGAGGATTGTGCACCTGGCGCTTTGGCGCTTTGTGACGGAAGAAGTCGGGTTGCACTGCTGTGCTCTGCCAATTATAACGCTTTCCACAGCTCACCCGCACGCCGGCTCGAGAGTACTCCGCGAGCTGTCGCGTTCTTGAGTCGTTCTCTCTGCGCGTACTGTGTTTCCGCATAGTTGTGCGTCGCCCATAGGATTAAACTTCCCTCCAGCAGAAGATGGGCCTCACTGCTTGTAAAATTAGGCACCTCGCCGGTATCGAAACTTCGAAACCCGCTCGATACCGTTCATGTCCCGGTGATTCAAGGCTGCTGTCTACCGTAGGAGGCATTTAAGAACTTTCACCCAGGCCCTTCCTGGCACCCTTCAAAACGTTTTCAACATCATACAACGTAATCCGTCCACAGGTCATCTTCACCCGTCGTGCTCCGTAACCTGGAGAGCAGGCCATGGCACTCGCCGCGGCCGGCAGCTACGCCAACGTCTGCAGCCCGGCGGCAACCTGCCCGCTCGCCCACACGCCCGCAGCCACCACCCCAGGGCAGCGGCGACACCCTCCACCGGCCCTCTCACCTAGCCGGGCACCGGCGTGTGGTGCCGCCCACACGGCCCCCCACCGTCAGCACCGGCTAGCCCAACCCCGCGCCTCTCAGCAGCCACTCCAGCTCTGCCTCACAACGGCCCGGCGCGGCCGCTGCCGCCACCGCCTCTCCCGCCACACCATCGCGGCAGCCTTCCCCGGCGGCAGCCACCCGTCCGCCCGTCCTGGTGCCACCGCCAGCGCCGCGCCGAACGGCCGCCGCCGCGGCAGCAGCGGCACCCGCCTGGCGCCGCCGGAGGCCTCCGCCGCCGCTTCCGGCGGACCCACGGGTCGCACCAGTCCGCCGCCGCCGGGCGCCGCCTCCGCCTCTGGCCCGCCCTTCAACCCCCGCTACAGCCCCCACCAGCACCACCACTCCCAAGCCGGCCACAGACAGCCCCCGCCACATTCCCATGCCCACACCCACCCACAACAACACCCGCACCCTCACCCACACCAACCCGGGTCGGCTTTCCGGAGGGCCGAATCCGCAGCCGCGGCCGCGGCCCCTTGGGCGACGACGGAGCCGCTGGTGCCCGGCGGCGGCGGCGGCGGCGGCGGCGGGTCCCAGCCCGGTGACGCCAACGCGCGCCACGAACCGCCGCCATCCGTGCTGCAGCCTCTGCGGGCCGGCGTCCCGACGTCGTCGCCTCCGTCAACGACGCCAACGCAGCAGCTTGAAGGGGAGCCGTGGCTGGCGGCTGCAGGCGTGGGCGTGGGCGTGGGCGCCGCCGGTGCGGGGATGTCCACGGCCGCGCTGGTGACGGCAGCGGCGCGGCACAGGCCGTCGGTGCCGTACCCACCGCATCTGGGGGAACAGCCGCCGCTGCCGCCGCAGCAGGAGCAGCAGGGGCAGGGGCAGGGGGGTCAGAACTCCTTGCCGCAGGCCCGCGAGGAGCGGGTCCAGGTCCAGGTTCAGCTTCCGGCGGGGGGCGGGGAGCGCACGCAGCTGGAGAAGCTGTACGTCAAGGACTTTGCGCTGGTTTCGGAGCAGACTGTACGGCTGGGCCCGGGCCTCAACGTCATCACGGGCGAGAGCGGCTCGGGGAAGTCCGTGCTGGTGAGTCGTCTCTGGCTCCTTCCAGTCTTGGGCCGGTCTATGCCTGGGCCTCGAACACACACACACACACCCCGGGCTCCTCACCTGCACACGCACCTGCCCTCGTGCCCCTTCCCGAAGCTCCCGCCTCTCCCCTCCAAAGTCTCCTCGCGCCACCAAGACGCCCGCGCCGCGCCGCGGCGCGCCGCGCACCTGGCCTACCAGCCGACTCCCCTCTTGTAATTCCCGTCTTTGCAAGCATTACGTTGCCCTTACCTCTGTCTCGGTCGTCTCCTTTGCCCCTCAGGTTGAGGCGTTTTCCCAGGTGCTCGGAGCGCCCGCGCCGCAGGTACGGCATGCTGTTGCCATTGCGCGCCTCGCCGTGTCCCTCCCTCCCCTCCAAGTCTCGCTGCCCTGCGCTGCGCCACGCCCCGTTCCCCAACCCATGTCGTTCCCTTGCGCCTCTACGTCCTGGCCATGCACCCGCCGCGGCGCCGTGCATCCGTCCGTCTTGCTGCAATGCATGCGTCCGCGACAGCCCCCCGCCCTCGGCTGCCGACCGACCCAACCGACCCGTGGGTCTGTATCCGTGCAGGAGTGCGTGCGCGCCCCCGCGGACATGGCGGTCATCGAGGGGACCTTTCTGGTGGGCGAGGAGCAGCTGGCGGCAGTACGGCAGCTGCTGGCGTCGTGCGGCCTGCCGCAGCGGGTGCTTTCGCCGCTGGCGGCCGACGGCGGCGGCGGCGGCGGCGGTGCCAATAGCAGCAGCGGCGGCGGCGGCGGCGGTGGTACTGCGGGGCAAGGCGCCTTCCGCTTGACCGTGAGGCGCGAGGTGGGTGTAGGGATGGGCCGGCGCATCCCGATGCATCCCATCCGAATCCTGATGCCCCCATCCGGCTCCCAATCCGCGGTTGCAGATCAGCCAGGCGCCGGCCGGCGGTCTTCGCAGCCGCGTCTTCCTCAACGGCGGCGCCACCAGTCTGCGGGTGCTGCGGGAGATGGGAGCCCTGCTGGTGGATAGCAACGGCCAACACGCGTCAATGAGCCTGAGGGACTCGACCACGCAGGTGGGGGCAGCGGGGGGAGGAGGGAGTGGGCGGGTGGGATGTCCAGACGGCAGGTGGGTGAAAAGAAGATGCCGCAGCGGAGACGGAGGCGGCGGGTGGGAAAGGAAAGGGGGAGCCGCAGCCAGGTAGCCCTAAGAGGAGGCGAATCTGGAGAACGGATCCAACAGTAGGTGCAGTACTTTGGATCCAAGATGCGGACGGATCCAGCAGTACTTTGGACCCGAAGATTTCGCAGTCGGAAGGGCTGCGAAGCGGCGGTGGTGGTACGGAAAGGAGGCGATGCGCGAAGCGAGAGGCAGCCAGCGAGGGGGAGAAGGGAGAAAAGGGAGATCGCTCGTTCTGTCACTACAATTGAGGGGGGGGGAGGGAAGGGATCAGAAAAGCAGGCAGCTGCAGGGGGCTGCTGCTGATGTGCCGCGTCCCTCGCGTCCGGGCGTCTTTTCGTGCCGCCATGCGACATGGCTGACCCTTGTGGGTGTTCGGGCAGACGCAAATGTGGAAGCTGACGCTAACCTGACCCAAATTATGTACGGTATATTGAGTGCGATTTGTGCTTTTTTTTCGGCCTGGAACCCGGATCCGGATCTGAAATCTGGATCCCGCAGCTGGATCTGCTGGATCGCATCGCGGGCACCGCCCCTCTGGCGGACAGCTACTGCGCGGCGTTGGCGCGACTGCGGGATCTGGAGGGACGATTGGACGAGCTGGACGAGCTGGATGACGAGCAGGAGCGGGCCACCATGCAGAAGCTGGTGGACGCGGTGAGCGGGCGCCTTGCTCGTCCCGTGTCGCGTGGACGAGTCGAGAGCCTTTTCGGCGATGTATACTTGCGCGTGCGAGGTGTGCTTCCTTAAGTGTCCGTGCGTCCGTGCACTTGTAATGTCCGTCCATTCGGTAGGCGTTAGAATCGGAGCGGGAAGCACACACATGGATGGATGGAGGGAGAGCCTTTGGGCGGTTTGCTCGCGAGCACCGACCTCCAGTCCGCCACCCCGCGGCGTTGCCGCGTCCTTTCTGTGTGTGCCCTAAATTGTTTGTGTGTTGTGTGTTGTGTGTGGTCCCCCCAATGTGTCCCCCGACAGGTCGCGAAGCTCCGAATACAGCCGGGAGAGGAGAGGGAGCTGCGGAGGACGTTGAAGAAGATGGAGGTGGGGGCGGCGACCAGGGAAGGGAAGGGTAGGGAAGGGAAGGGAAGGAGGCTGTCGTTTGTACCTCATACACACACACACTCACACAAAGGGAAGGGTACGTTGCTTTTGCCGGGGCGTCGCCTCCGTCGCTCCCATGGCTGCGTCATTCTTTTTCTTACCCCCTGCCGTCGCGGGCTCAGGCATGCAGACCCTTACCCTTACCTTCACCCTCTCACCCTCTCACCCCCATCGACTGGCCGCCTCGGGCTACGCGGGTACGCGCTGCAGGCCCGCCGTGTCGCCGTGGAGCAGTGCGGCCTGGTGCGAATGGCGCTGTGCGGCGAGGCGGGTGCGGGCGGCGTCACGGATGCGCTGCGCACCATTGAGGCTCAGCTCAACGCCATTCTGGCCCTCGAGGAGCAGAACCGCGCGGCGACAGCGGCCAGGGGACGCAAGGGCGAGTGGGGTGCGGTGGTGGCGGTGGTTGGGGGTGGGGGTGGGGGTGGGGTGGAGCTTGGCTGCAAAACGCTTTGTTGCGCGATCTAATGCGTTTCGCCTCACCCATCATTTTGTTTTGGGCAACAGGAAAGGAACCCATTACCCATATGTTATGAGCCGGGCTGGGCTGGGCTGGGTTGATGTCGTGGTATGTGGGAAGTCCGGGTGGGTTAGGCTCCTGCAACGGTTTCAAGCTTTGGGGCCGTGGCTCTGCGCCCGCGGCGCGGAATTTTATTTTGTCTATTGTGTTTTTGTTTTGGTTTAGCAGCCCTCATGCGGTTCTGTTTGGTGCCGTTCCTGCAGGCAAGGACGGGGCCAAGGCGGCCGATGGCGACGCGGCGGCGGCAGGAGGCGGCGGTGCGGGCGCCGGGGAGGACGAGGCCGGCGAGGAGGGGGAGGAGGAGGGCGAGGAGGGCGGCGGCGCGGCGGGGGCGGCGGGAGCGCGACTGATGGAGGACGCGCTGGAGCAGGTGGCGACCGCGAAGGAGATGCTGGCGGTAGCGGAGACCATGGTACGGCACGTGTACGGCACATTACTTTTATTTTCGCGTGCTCTGGAGGAGGGATTCGGGGCCCTGTTGGGTTTTGGAGGCATGAAGTTCTCCAGATTAAGGTTGAGGTGGGGTTTGAGGTTGGGATTGAGCCTGCACAACGAGCCGAGATTTTCAGAGTCTGAACCACGCGAGAGCTCCCATCCCGGTACCCCCGCACGCCACCGCACGCCTCCCGCACGCCCCCGCGGCCTCGCAGACCCGCGCCTACGCCCGGCGCTACCAATTCAGTCAGGCCGACCACGACGCCACTTCAGAGCGCCTCGCCCGCATAGAGCGGCTCATGAAGCAGGCCTCAGCGGCCGGTTTCGGAGCCGGAGCCGGCGGCCGTCGCGGCGGCGGCGGCGGAAGCGGCGGCTCCCGGATTGTGAGTACGGAGCAGCTGTTGGAGGTGGCGGAGGAGTGCTCGTCCAAGCTGGCGTCGTACTACGAAATGGAGGGTGAGTGCGTGCGTGCTTGCGTGCGTGGGTGCTGGTTGTGTGTGGGACGGCCTATAGATCTAGGAAAGAATCTCGACGTAGGAAAGAATGGGTGTGTGGCCCGGGATTGACTTGGACTTGGCGCTCATTGAGGCTTATGAATTTGTACGACGTCGCGGTGTTAAGGAGGGGGTCGTTGGCCGGAGGCGTAGCACCCACCACCCCCACCACCCCGGAGGTATATTATCGCCGCTCCCGGCCGCCGCCTCCAAAACGGTCATTGCCACAGCGCACATCACAGCGACGCATCATCGCCATTGCCATTGCCACGCACGCTCGCTTGCTCACCCGCTCGCTCGCGCTCTCGCTCACTCACTCTCTCACTCACTCTCTCGCTCGTTCTCTCGCTCGCACTCGCTCGCTCGCCGCCCCAGGCCAGCGCGAGGACTGGGAGGCGCAGCTGGAGTCTCTGGTGGGCGATGTGCGCGCCACCGCGCTGCAGCTCTCGAGCCGCCGCCGCGCCGCCGCCGCCTCGCTGCGCGGCGCGGTGGAGTCGTGTCTGCGGGAGCTGGCCATGGGCGGCAGCCGCTTCGACGTGCGGATCGGCTGGGCGGAGGAGCGCGTGGTGGCGGGCGCGGGCGCGGAGGGGCTGTATGTGGGGGAGGAGGAGGCGGAGGAGGCGGGCGTGGCGGAGCTGGGCGGCAGGACGTACGTGATGGGGCCCCGGGGGCTGGACCAGGTGAGGGAGTGAGGGGCGGGGGACGCGGGGGACTGTCGTGGCTGTTGTGACAGTTTAGAAAAGAAGGGCGCGGTTGGCAGGGAAGGGTTGCTAGGTAGGAGGAGAGCGGGACACATGCTTGGTCGCTTCCTTCCTGGTTCGATATGTAAACATGACGTGGGAGGAGCTGCGCCGTCTACGGTATGGCTTTGGCTGGCCGTGTGCTAGCCACCGCTCACCGCCCTCCCGCCCTCCCGCCCGCCCGCTCCGGTGCTCTCCACCTCCACCCCCACAACCACCACAACGCAAGGATGTCTGGTGTCGATCCCTCTCTGCCCCGCCCTGATCCCGCTTCTTGGTCTCTCCGCCCTCCCGCCGGTATTCGCCACCCACCCACCCACCCACCAGGTGGAGTTCCTGTTGGCGGCGGGCCCTGCGGAGCCTTTGCGGCCGCTGGCGGCAGTCGCGTCGGGGGGCGAGTCGGCGCGCGTGATGTTGGCACTCAAGGCCGCACCGGCACAGGCCGTCGCAGCGGCAGCCGCCGCAAGCGGGGCGCAGCCGCAGACGCCGGAGGGGGTCGCGGCACCGCCCGTGGCTGGTGGGTGGTGGGGGTGGCGGGTGGATGGGTGGGTGGGTGGTGGAGCGAGCGGATGGGTGGGTGGGTGGGTGGCTGGATACCTGTTGCGCGTGTAGGGTCTTGCATGTTTGCATCGCCCCGACTTACTCGGCGCGGGCTGGCGCTTTCTCTGCTTCTGTTTCTGTTTCTTGCAAACTTGTGGGCTGGATGGGGCTCCCTGCCCTCCGCAAATCCGCCGTCTCTCTCTCTCTCTCTCTCTCTCCCTCTCTGCGGCCCTCAACAAATACGCAAAACACGAGCTGCTGAAAGAGCGCACGAGCCCGAAATCCGAACCGCCTGCCGCTCCCCCGCTGGGTCACCGCTGCTCCCTGTCTGTACGGCAGGTGGCGGCGTGCCCATCATGATTCTGGACGAGCTTGATTCGGGCATCGGTGCGCGACTGGGCTCGGCAGTGGGTTCCATCCTGGCCCGGATGGCCCTGCCGACCCATGGGTCGAACACCCAGATCATCTGCGTGACGCACCTGCCGCAGGTGACTAGGTTGGTTTGGGGCTTTGGGGCTTGGGTGTCTTGCGTGGCTTTGGTCTTCCGTGGCTGCGGCTGACCCTGAGGTTGTGGCTGTTGTGTGGCGAGATGGACGGAGGGGTTGGAACGCGGCGGCGGGCCGCGTAGCTTCATTTTGTTGGGCCTTTTGCACTGCACGGGTGCGCGGCGGCGACGTGCGGCTTGGCTGGAGGCTGGGTGAGCCCCTTTCTTCTCTGGCTCCTGCTCCTGCTCCTGTCTCTACCAGCACCCGATGCATGCCCTTCTTCATGCATGCCGAACGCCACTCCCCGCAGGTGGCCTGCTACGCCGCCCACCACATCAAGGTCCAGAAGGAGGTGCCCACCGCCACCGCCACCGCCGCCGCCGCTGCGCCTCGGCAGTCGGACGAAGGGGACGGCGGCGCGGCTTCATCCGCGGCTTCCTCTTCGACAGCGGCGGTGGCGGCTGCTCCTGGTCGCGTGATGACGACGTTTCAGCCGCTGATGAGCTTCCAGGAGCGCAGCGGGGAGGTCGCGGCCATGCTGGGTACGTTGTGTTGCGCCTGTATCGTGTATGAGTACGCATACACAAATGCACTCCCCGCATAATAAGGCCTGTTCTGTCATGCCTCGCGCCGCACCGCGCCGCGTGGCGGCCCGCTTTGCCGCTGCCGCGTCCGCTTGCCCAGCCCCTCCCGAGCTTCCGCCCGTTGCTGCCGCCGCTGCTCGACGGAACAACATCCCCCACCGCGGCCCGTCGCCCCCCTCTTGCTGCACAGGCCTGGACGCCGGCGTGGCGGAGGAGATGCTGTGTGCCGCCCAGCGGCAGGTGGCGGCTTTGTACCCACCGGGGACACTGCCCGACGGCTTCCTGCAGCCGCACCAGTCCACCTCAACCGCCCGGCCACCCTCCTCCTCCTCCTCGAGACCTCAGGACGAGGACGAGCAGCACCAGCAGTGGCATCCAGCTACCGCCGCCGCAGCAGCAGCCGCAGCGCCTCGGGCGTCGCCTCCGGACGACGACGATTGCGACGGCCCCGGCGCGCGCGCCGCCGCGGCTCGGCGCGTCGTGCAAGACGCCCTACGTGGCGGCGGCGTGGCCGGCGGTTTTTCGGTGGTGGTGACGCCGGCGATGGACCCCAATGCCGTGCTGGTCGGCGGCGAGGGCGCAGCGGCGGCGGCTGGCGGGGACGGCGGAGCCGACGGGTTGGATCAGGACGGCGGCGGCGGCGGCGACGCGGCGGAGGAGGCGGAGCTCAGTGCGCAGCTGTTGGCGGGTGTGGAGGCGGCGGCGATGCAGCACCTGCGGCGGATGGAGGCGCAGGCCAAGGCGGCAGCGGCTGCCGCCGCCGCCGCGGCGGCGGCGATGGCGCCGCCGCCGGCTCCGGCGGCGCCGGCGGCGGCGGTGGTGGTGGGGCGCACGCAGTCGTGTGCTTCGGCGGCGGCGCCGCCGCCGGCGTCGGCGGCGGAGGTCGAGGACGTTGCGGCTGAGGCCGATGTTGGGACTCGGCGTGTCGGCGTTGCGGGGGACGTTGCAGGCGGCGTCGATGAAGCCGGGGACGACGGCGCCGAGTCGTCGACGACGACGACGTGTCCGTCATCAAGCTGGGCCGTCGGGGCGGACCTGACGGCGCCGCGCACGATGCAGGGCGGGACCGCGCCGCAGCCGTCCATGGCGACGGCGGCAGCGACGGCTGCGGCGGTGGATCTGGCAGAGGGAACGGGCTCGGGCGGCGGCGGTGGCTGGGATTCTGGTCTGAGCCTTCAGAGCGTGAGGGTCTCTCCGTTGGAGGCATCCGCGGACTCGGTCGGGAGCAGCAGCAGCAGCAGCAACAGCAGCGTCCTGGAACGGGTCGAGAGCAGCGGCAGCATGAGCCCCCAGACCCAACTCAAGTCCTCGTCTTTTTCTTCTCCTAATGATGAGGATGATGACAGTGGCGGCAGCGGCAGCGGCTTTGTCGTGGCGGTCCAGCCGTCCTCCTGCTCGCCCCTGCCGTACAATTTTGGAGGCGGCGCTGACGACGGCGACGATGACGGCGGCGGCGGCGCTGACGACGATGCCGACGCCGGCAGCGGCGGCAACTGCCACGACAGTGAGCACAGCCGGGACTCGGGGATTGCGTACGACATGTACGACATGTACGACGCGGAGCATCGGGCTCGTCAGCAGCTGGTGGAGGCAGCGGACCTCGACGCGACGTACAGCGGAGAGGCCGCGACGTGGACGTACGGCACAGCTGACGCGGGCGATGAGTACGTGTACGGAGTTGGCGGCGGCGTCGTCGGCGACGTCGGCGGCGCCGCCGCCTCACCTGGCGGGAGCTTCGTGGCGGTTCCTAACGGCCAGGAGGTGGAGTTCGAGGAGATGTTCCAGACCATCATGTCATTCACGTACGAGTTGCGGTCGTACAGTGCCGTATAGTGCCGTATGCTGCACTCATGCACGCACGCACGCGCGGACAACAAGACCCATCTGCCCCGTAACGCATATTTCAATGCTCAAGCTTACGCTCACGCTGCCTACTGCCTACATTGCTGACGCTTGCTGAGTGTTGATGCCTCTCCTTCCTTGCTTCCTTCCTGATGGCCGCAAGCGACCCCTCTTACGGTGTGATCTGAATGTGCGCGCCCAGCTTCTAGGTCTCCTGCCATTCTCGCCGCCACCACCATTCCTCCCCCCGCCGCCACCATTCCTGCCTCCGCCGCCACCATTCCTGCCTCCGCCACCGCCACTGCTCTCTCCGCTGGTCGCAGTCGGGAGGACTACGCGGGTGAGGCCATGAGGAGCCACGAGGCGGTACTGATGGAGGTGGGTGGGCTGGGGTGGGGCTGGGTTTGGTTGGGTGCGGTTGGGTGGGCAACGCCCGCGCAGGACATGCGGGACGTGCATGTCGGGGGAGACGAGTTCCGGCTGGCTGCCCGACGCGGGGGATGGCACTGCGCGGGGCTGGGTGCCCTCCAGGCGGGGGAGGGGAGGGCAGGGATACAAGGGCAGAGGTACGCGTCGCTCACCTCGCACTTTCGAGTGATTGTGTGACGACATCACCACCACTGCACGACCGTTGTACTAACGTTTCCTCCTCCCCGCTCCTGCCTATACGTGGATAACCCCTCGTGCGCGTGTGTGTGTGGGTGGGTGTGTTGGGCGGGGTGTGGTACAGGCGCTCCGGGATGCTGGACTGGCGTAACGCGTGAAGCTGCGTTAAGCTGCGCCTTTGGGGGGTATTCCGCATTCGGCTTCGAGGAGTGTGTAGGTGTGGGTGTATACAGGGCGCAAAGCCCGAATTAGGTGTTGGCTGGTTTGCAGCTGGGGAGGGGGGCGACTCCGGGGCTGTGGGGCCGTTGCGGTTGGATTTAGTTGGTAGTTGCCGTTGCGCGGTTGCGGTTGGGGTATGGGTTCGATTCCAGCGCCGGGCATCGTCATGGTGCCCTCGAGATGGTTTGGCAGGAGGTTGCAGTGGTGTACGAGGTGTGTGATGTGCTGGCACTGACAATGTCGCTTTGGGGCGTTAGGGGACCCGCATTTGATTTCGCGTTGATGGTGTGAACGTGCGGCCTTGAGGTAGAGGTGAATACGGCTCTTGCGTCTTGCGATGTATCCCGTATCTGTAGGTGTAGCGTTTTGTTTTGTTTTTGTTTTGTTTTGTTTGTACTTACTCGGGCGGTGCAACAGGGGGTTTGCAGGAGGACATGGACCCACGTCTTCATCCGGTCCGTTTTTAATTATAATAAAAACATGCTGACGCATGCAGTGTTGAGCGCGCAGGAGCGACTTGCAACGCTTTACAAAATGTTGGTAATTCTTCTTTCTAGTTCGGGGCTCCTCTCGCGCGACGGGTGGAGCTTGCGTTTGATACGGTAGCTCCTCTTGGCCGTACAGGTGGCCCGACCGCAAGCGACGCGGGAGTGTTGGGAACTGTGCTCGGTGGCTTCAGGTGGAGAGCCCGACCAAGCGGCCATGCCTTACTAGGGTAAGGCATGGTCTTTAGCTCCTCTGTGATTAATTTATTACTAGGGTACAGAGAATCGTTCTTGCGACTGCTGCCGAAACGGAAACTGGTCGGTAAGGAGGGGCGGTCGGAGCTGCGCCACGCGGCGGATGCGGATGTGGAAGTGCGGACAGCTTTCGAACAGCAGAGGCAGGTGCTGAGCGGCACTCGCCTTTGCGGTTGTCGGGGCTGTTCTGGAGTACGGACGGTGCTCCGGTGTGCAGTACGGTACGGTACTCAGAAGTTACGGTGGGGGTGTGGGGGCTTTGGCTGGCACACGCCCACACACCGCGGATACAGAGCCAGACGGCTCGTCGTTGCCTTGCCTTGCGTTGAGCAGCAATGGAGCACAGCAACTTCTGGGGCAAGTGGTGGAACAGCAGTTGTCATGCAGCAGACAAACAAACAGACAGGATCACCCACAGGTGCTCCGTTTGGGAGTGGGACGGTTCACAAAGCGCGGTCCGTGCGGCTCACACCTCGCAGGGCCTCGTGCCTGCTCGGGGAGAAACAACATCGCTATGCCTGGAGCACTGGAGCAAGGGGTCGGTCTGCGCTTCTTGCGCAACTGGCCAAGATGCATACTTTGAAGCCGTTCGGCCACAGGGGACATTGGCTACTTGGTGTCGCGGCGAGGGGCGCATGCCGCCTAGGTCGAGCGGCAACAGGCGCGGCACAGTTGCAGTTTACAGCTGAGACCGCACGAAGGCCCAGCAAGACTCTGGCAAGACAGTCAAAAGTGCCAGGCCAAGGGTTTTGGCGTCTCCGAAGGCTTCACTTTGTCGGCCTTGTTACGGTAGTCCCGTGAGCTCGTCGGTGCATGATAGCTACGCCGGGCAAAATATGAGGGCGACCGCTATGACCCTATAGCCTCGCGATGCAGAGACGTAGCAGCGATTGCGCAGCAGCAAAGAAATATGGCCACAACAACAGGTAGCTCGTCCCAAACACCAGGCGTCGCACGTACAATAAACTGCGCTGGATGGTCTACTTTCAACCTGCATGCATAGGCCCCGCGCCCGACCAGCGGACCGACTACAGAGGACCTCCCCGGCAGAAGCGGCAGCAGAAGCGGCAGCAGGGACAACGGCAGCGGCACCAGCGGCAGCGGCACCAGCGGCAGCGGCACCAGCGGCAGCGGCAGCGGCACCGGCAGGAGGGGCCGCCCCAATGGATGAACCGCCATTTGCCGCAGCACAAGGAGCTCCACAGCCGGGCGACCGCTGGGGATCATTCCGGGTGGTAGCAGCGGCCACTACCCTCGGAATTCGGGTCGCTGACCGCCCAGCGGCAGCTGAGCAGGCGCTACCCCTTGAGTCGGTAACCAGCAGCATGGGGAAAGTGGTGGGACTGCGACTAACAGCCTTCGGCCGGGCATTCGCGGTATCTGGGTTCAGCTTCAGCCGCGCCTTATACCATATGGAACACCTGGGCCTCCCAACCGCCACGAAAGTAAAGGAGCTGCAAAGCGCAGCAGCTGCAGTGGTGGATCGGCGAATCACGCCACTGGCCAGGGAATCCCAGGAACACAGGCGAGTAGCGGGCATTGGGGCTAACTACATGGTATTACCGCCAGCTGTTGGGGGCTTCGGCCTAACGCCATTGAAGGAGCACGTGAGGGGACGTCATGCTATCCAAGCCATACGGGGCATAACTCTCATGTGCAACCCGTCACCCTCCCAACACCCATGGCCCAGAGTGTTGCTAGCCTTACTCCGGAAGATACACCCGGCAGCGCATCCGCTATGCCTGTTACCGGTTCCGGGAGACAACCGACTTACGGGACCAATCACGATACTGGGGAAGCGAATGACAGACAACTGCCCGGCCCTGCGTCAACTCGTAACGGCCCTAGCATGGATTCCAGCTCCGCATGTGATCGATATGTCGGTTACTGCACCGGGGCCATGGTGCTTCAATGCACCGCTCTGGGGCAACCCACTACTGGTGAACGGAACTGGCACGTACATGGATACCCGCTTTCCAGACCTCCGGAAACTCCATGGGCTTGACACTATAGGAATGGTGGTGAGATGCTTCCGAGCGATGGAGGGATTTTGGGGAGTGATTCAGGACGTAGGGATAGAGGGACTAACTGTAGATCATGCGCGAGATTGCACAAGTAGGTGGAAACGTGATGTCCTCAGGGGCATTTTGCATATACCATCAAGACGCGTAGTGCCACAAACACTGTCGACAGGCTTGGGGGCACTCATACGCATTACAGCACTCCTTGGTAGCATACCCAACTCTTGGGTGTCAGCCGCAAGCATGGTGTTGGACAGTCCGGATGGAGGCGCAGCAGCGCCTCCGCCAGAGATCGCGTGGGATAAAATAGCTAGTAGTCTGGGCTGGATAATGGGTGAGACTGCGGTAGTATTAACCAAGGTGACCGTCAAAATCGCAACCCATCTTCAGATGGATTTCCATTACGATCGCTTGGCTGCCAAACACCTGGAATTCATTCGGGATGCGTTGGACGAGCAAATGTCGGAGGAAGCAATGGCGGCAATGCTCAAGGATTATGGGCGCACTGTGAGACACATGTGGCAACTTCGGTGGGACAACGAGAACAAGGAGGCCTTTTGGAGGTTGGCGTTGGACGGGTTCCCAGCGTTTCCGATGCACCGCACGCAGCGTGAGCGCGGACAACCGGCAGCGAAATGTCCATGCGGCGTGCATATGCGGGGAGGTGATAGAAGGCATTTGTTCTGGGATTGTACAGTAGCCAAAGCCCTGAGAGAGGAGATGGAGACTGAACTAGATTACTACGGCACGATGATGGATAGAAAGAGCGTTTGGCTAGCCAGTCCCCCTTTGACGGTACATAAGTATGTTTGGGAGGTTGTATGCCTGGCAGCGATAAGCGCGCTTGACGTGGGAAGGCGACTGTTGTATAGGGAGGGCGGTGGAGATACCCTTACATCTCCGGCTCTAAACAAGATAAGCGCAACAGTGGTAGCGGATTTTTGGGGACGTTTGACTGCCTTTGCGGCGCAGGATATTCCTTTGCGGGGTTGGGATATGGTTCCGTCAAACCATCCGTTCCTTTCACGGAATGGATCTGGGCAAATCGTCTGCTCATTGCCGGAAACGCATAACGAATGATATGTTGGACAGAACAAGAAGGATAGGGTTTGGTTTGGTTGTTTGCTATTTATGCAATATCGTGGGGTACACCGCTGTTCTTTTGCTCCTTTCGTACGTACGTGGGTAGTTGCAGGATACGTGTGCTCGTCTTCAGGCCGGTCCCAGAGCGGGGGAGGTTTTGCCTTGACTCCGATTCCCTTTTGCCTCCCCCTTCGCTAGCCTGGGTACCGTTTCGTTTCAGGGAATCGGAATTGGCACACGTAGTCGAAGACTTTCATCTCACAGAGTGGGATCCCTTTCCAATGAGGCGAATTCGCCAGTGAATTGGTTAGTGGCCTGGTCTAGATGTTCTATTGAACATTAGACCCACAGAGTCGTGCGATCGCACTATGTAGCTGTTATCCAGCTCCTCTGTAATTAATTAATTAATGCATAGGCCTCCGGAACAGCCAGACACGGACTCCAAATAGGACGGCGTGCAGGAGCACGCGCCGAGATATTCTCTACCGAAGAAACCCAATTACTGACGCGGCGGCAGCAACACTCCACACAAACGCAACCATCATAGTTCCACAAATGTTCAGAAACGCTTCGCGCAGAAGCTCACTCATATGACTCATGAATTACTCACGCCCTGGCTATTTCAAGCCTGAACGTATTTGGACCGTTCATAACAACATAACACAGCACCATGAAAAATACAAACACAAGCAAGGTTTAGGCGAAGCATTGTCCATCCCTCACTTCAGGATGTCCGGGTCTGCCTTCGCAGCCACCGACTTCAACGCCACCGTCGCCGCCGACGCCGGTGCATCCTCCTCCGCCGCCTTGGGCGCGGAACACCCCTCCGAGAAGGCCACATTGGGTGCGCAGCAGATCTCCTCGCTGGCGTATACACCCCAGCCTGCCAGGGAAGGTGGAAGCCGCGGAGGGGTATTCGCGCCGGTTGTTCGAATCAAAGGCGGCCGGACATGCCGTGTTGCTTTGTTTGCCATTCCTCAGGTCTCCCTGGGCTGATTGCTTTAACGGGTGTTACACTGTGGGCGAGTCGCCCTGAGACAGGACGAGCACCGGGGGCCCTGACCGGGCCGAGACACAGCGCAGGGGCGGGCGCGCGGCTACGTCCGTCTGTTCCGCCGCGCGCGCCTCACTCCCTCACTCGCGTCAGCCAGGGGCACCCACCACGGCCCCTGGCCAACCAACTCAGCGGCGCAGACGACTGCGGGCCGCGCTTAGCGGGAGCCACGCGAGAGGCGTCACACACCTCAACCAAAAACGCCTACCAAGACTAGCTACCACCCCCCACCTGGCCAGCCTCCTCGCGCGCTCACGGGGCTCTAGAGCTCTACGCAAAGAGTGCCTCTGAACGCCCTCTACCCCTGGGGCAGGGGCCCACGACAACGGGGCGGCACCACCGCAGCCCAGAAAAAAAACGAGGCAAGGGAAAGCCCACCTAGGCCCCCAGACAAGGTCCCTCACGAGAACGAGGGGCTGAGTCCCCTCACCAAGGGCTCCCACGAAAGCCAGCACAGCAAGGAGCCCAACTGCCACAACGAACACGACAACCAAGGTGCTGCTGCAGGAACCGTTCCCCGACACTGCCCAGCGCGGGGCAAAACAAACACCCACGGCCGCGGGGGGGATGACAAGCCGGCGCGGCGCCCCCCTGGAAAACCCACTACGGGGCACGGCTCATAGGCGCTGCCTGCCCTCGCCTACCACGCAGAGAAAACCTGCCCCTCCGTCCCTGGCCGCCTGCGGAGCCCAGCACCACCTACCCTCCCTCTGCAACCCCTCCCTCTCCACCTCTCCCTCTCCCTAAAGCGCCAAAACTGCAGGCCTCCCGCGCCGCACTCCTCAGCCGCCAGACAGCACAAAACCGCCCCTTACTCCTCGACGGGCCCCGTCTCCCGGGAAGAGGGTACACACCCACACTCACACCAGACAAAGCACACAGGCCTGCTCCTTCCCCTCCCTGCTAGCCCACGAGACCCTCGGCCAGGAAACCCTTGCCCGCACGCCCAGCCCTCCCCTTGCCCACCGCCCTTCCTGCTCTCCTCGCTCCACTCGCCCTCTCCAGGCTCCCCCCCCAGCCCTCCAATTCCCCCCACCCTCCTCCCCCCCACCGCCCGCTCCCTCCTCCCCTCCAACCAACGCCCCTGCCCCGTCACTAGCACAGCTGCTTA
Source organism: Pleodorina starrii (assembly GCA_030267565.1). NCBI lineage: Eukaryota > Viridiplantae > Chlorophyta > Chlorophyceae > Chlamydomonadales > Volvocaceae > Pleodorina > Pleodorina starrii. The sequence continues at coordinate 4,611,088 of BRXU01000007.1, read as the reverse complement.
GGCCGTGATCTCCACCGGGGCTGCGCACCGCATTCGCTCCTCAACGACCGCTAGGATGGGGTGCTGCGGCCCCACTCTGTCCCAGCCGTGCCGGGGGGTCTCCAGCGCCGCGAACGAGCGCAAGCGCGCCCAGAAGTCCGTCACCGCGCGGGCGCGCGCCCGGTCCAGCGGCGAGGCTTCGGCTGCACCCCGCGCTGCTGCCGCTGCTGCCCCTACTGCTGCCGCCGCCGCTTCCCCCGCCGCCACCTCTCCGGCCCCTGCTTCCTGCATCGGTGATTCACCCGCGGGGGCGTTCAGCGCGGGTCCCTCCTGCTGTGTTGCCCCTCCCTCCCGGGCGAAGAAGTCGGTGATGGCCCGCTGGCGCGGTCCCTGTCGCTGGGGCTGCTCTGGCTGGGGCTGCACCTGTTGCTGCTGCTGTTGCTGCTGCTGCCCCGTCGCTGCTGCGGCCCCATCCCGCCCCTGCCTTCGGGTTGCTGCTCGAAGGCAGCACCTTCCGACTTCCATGGCGGACAGCGCCGCTAGGGCGATCACGTCCCAGGGGGCCTGCTCACACCCAGGTGGCGCTTGGGCGAGCCAGAGTTGCTGCCGGGTGGTGGTGGCCCCCGCTGCTGCTTGGGGGGGTGGCAGGTGCCGGTCGATCTGCTCCCGAACGGCCCTCGCGACCGGGCATTCCCAGAAGTGGTGCAGTCGCGGGAAGCAGGGTCGGCCGGCATCGGCCTCCCCATAGGCCCCGCACCCGCACGCCTCAATGGGCACCCGGGCCAGGTGTGTGTTGCCAGGCAGGGGTACGCCGTCCACCGCTAGGCGCCACATAGTCTCCTTGTTGTCGTTCTCCCAGCGCACTCCGGACCACAGGCGTGCCTGGGTTGCCCGGAAACGGCTGAGCTCGGCGGCGAGGTGGGGAGGCGCCTGGTTCTCCGGCGTGCTCAGGGCCTCCCGCACAAACTCGGTGACCAAAGCCACTCGCCGCTCGCTGGCCGGCCCGTCCTGTAGTTGTGTCGCCTGGCTGACCGTCAGGCGGCGGAGCGGCACTGCGTCCGTTCCCCCGGGAAGGCGCCACCCCAGTCGCCCGACGATCATGGCCATCACCTGCGCGCAAACTGGCGGTGGCGGTGCCGGCGGTTGCTGTTGCTGCTGGAGTCCTTCCGCCTCCGCCTGCTGCCGCTGCTGCTGCTGTAGCCTGGTCTCCACCACACCCGCTGCCTCCAGCCAGGCCGGGCGGATATCGTTATGCAAGGCCCCCAGAGCTGCACGGGCCGTTTCCTTGTCCTGCAGCTGGGCTGGGGTCGCGGCTGGGTCGAGGTGCTCCCGGGCCCACTCATGCCAGGCCGCTCCTTGGAGGGTGGTGGCTTGGCTGCCGTCCAGTGTCACCCATACCCGTACCAGGTCTCCTACCGTGCGCAGTTTCCTGCATGACGTTAGCCCCGCATGGTATGCTTCCAGGCCCGGTCGACGGCTGACGGCCACGACGTTTGCGTCGTTGGCGGCGTTGGGCAGCAGCGGGTTGCCCCACAGCGCGGCCCCCCAGCACCAGTCGCCGGGCACCAGCGGAGATCTGCCAATGTCCTCCGGCGGTGGCAGGTGCCCCAGGGCCCCCACGATCCGGCTGATGTCGGCGGGCAGGTCGCTGCCGCCGAGCCAGGGCCCCGTGGCCCGGGCGGTTGTCAGGGCCCACGGCTGGAAAGCGGGGTGGACGAGCTCCAGGTAGGCGGACAGTGTGCGGATCCAAGGGTGTAGGACCCTGGCCTCACTGCCGGCTGCCACTGCCCCCCCGCCATCCCCGCCTGCCTCCGCGGCCGCCTCAGCTCCCACACCCCCTTCCCCATCTCCTGCCGTCGGCATAGCCTGCGCCATGAAGCGTACGGCCTAGACCGCGTGGCGCGCGAGAATGTGTTGGGAGAGCGGTAGCAGGCCAAAGCCCCCGGCCGATGGGTGGCCGGCCAGGAGACTGCTGGGTATGCCGGTGAGGCGCTGGCCCCGGTCCTCTGGGCCCTGTCGCCGGTCGACTAGGCGGGCCGTCAGCCGCCCGATGTGGTTCAGCGTGCTGTCCGGGGGCAGCCCGCCGTGCTCCATGTGCCAGGTGACCGTTTGCAGGCCGTAGGCTGACGCAGCGGTGGCCCGGCCAAAGGCCGACAGCGGGAAGCGGGAGAGCCGCTGCATCCGCTTGTAGGCCCCCGCCAGCATCTTGGGCCAGTCGGGCTGCGGGGGGCTGGGCCGGTTGTCCACCGGCAAGTTCAGGGCTGTGGCGGTGGTGACCACTTTGAGCCCGCCAATGGTTTCCTGCTGCGGCTGGTGTTGCTGCTGCGGTGGCTGCGGCTGTTGCCTGCCCGCCGGTTGTGGTTGCTGCTGCGGGTTCTCGGCGCCCACCCTCAGAAGCTCTACTTTATCCAGATTGAGGCGTTGGCCTGATGCCCGGGCAAAGGTCTCCATGGCCTCCAGGAAGGATGGCACGGACTCCTCGCTCTCGAGCGCCACTTCGGTGTCGTCCGCGAACTGGCAGGCTGTGATGCGGTCTGGAGCACTGGGTAGTAGTCTGACTCCCACGTCTCGGCTCTGTAGCCAGCATAGCAGGGCCTGAGCGACAAAGAGGTACAGCAGGGGCGCAAGGGGGCACCCCTGCCGCACACCTGCCTCCATCACGACCAGCCTCGATTTGAAGCCGTTGACCATGGCTCGTGCCTGCGTGTTGCTGAGTAGCAGCTGTACCCAGCTGCACAGCTGCGGGCCCGCCCCCATCGTCTCCATTGCGGCCAGCAGGAAGCCACGGTCCACCGTGTCGTATGCCTTCGCGAAGTCCAGGAACGCCAGGAGGCCCCGGCGGTTCTGCTTGCGGAGGAGGTGGGATAGGTGGCGCAGGAACATCACGCTGGCCCCGATGAGTCGTTTGGGGAGGAAGGCCGATTGTTCGGGGGAGATGACGCTTCCCAGGGCTGGGCCCAGGCGGTTGGCCAGCACCTTGGCGAGCAGACGGTAGTCTGAGCACAGCAGCGTGATGGGGCGGTAGTTACCGGGCTGTTTGGGGTCGCCCTTCTTGTAGAGCACCGTGATAACGCCCTCAAGGAAACCGGCCGGCACCTGCCCCGTCATGCCAATGGCGGTGAATAGGCCGGCCATGGTGGGGCCAATGGCGGACCAGAACTTGCGGTACAGGTCGGCTGGGATGCCGTCCCATCCTGGTGCCTTGCCGGGCTGGCTCTTGACCAGCGCGACTCGCAGCTCTGCTGCTGTGATGGTTTTGGAGCCCAGCTGCTCATCCGCCTCAGTGGGGAGCCTGATGTTGGCCGCAGACAGCTGTGCTAGCACCGCCTGTCGAGCATCGGGGCTGACGAAAGTGGGTGCCCGTCTGCGTAGCTCAATTGGTAGAGCACTCGATGGTCATGGGTTCGATCCCATACTTGGTCGAATTGGTATTGGGTAGATGTGGGTTCGAATCCCACCGCTGGCCCCTGGCAATAGCCAGGGTAAAGTAACGGTGAGTCAAGCCCGCTAAACTCCGGATCGTGCAGGGGCGCTCGAGAAAATGTCCCAGATCAATCTGTCCGCCCGTCAGGTCTGATTCACCCTGGTGATGGCGCCGAACGGAGAAGAAATTACTCCCTAGGCCCGGTCCCCTTAACACACGCGAGAGTCTGTCTCCGCGTAAAATTAATTAATTAATTAATTAAAGTGGGTGTCCGGCAGATCTCGGCCCAGAAATCCGCTACGACCTGCGGCAGTTGTGCTGGATTGGTGACCAGGCGACCGGTGCGTGCTTGGAGCGCGACTGGGGCGGGCTGTTGCTCGGCCGTCTGGGCTTGCAGGAATGCTGTCAGGGCGGGGCCGGCCCGCTCACCCGCCCGGAGCCAATGGGCGCGTGTTTCTTTCGCTGCCTTGCGGCCGTCCTCTTGGTGTGCCCTGGCTAAGGCCGCCTGTGCCTCCGCTAATTGCTGCAGCGGCTGGGGTGCTGTGGGCGCTGCATCAACTGCCTGCTGGGCCAGCTGAACCGCTGTGAGTGCCTCCCGGGCACGGGTGCCGGGCCGCTGCCTGCGTTGCTGTGCTGCTTTGTTGAGCCGGTGGGCCAGGCTGGCGAGGCGGCGTTTGAAGCCCGGCCACCACGCGATCAGGCCTGCCGGATTGTTCTCGGCAGAGGGCGCCTCCGCGCACTGGCTGCGGATCCAGGCGTCCATGCTGGCTGCGAGGTCCTCGTGCCCCGTGAAGGCCAGGCGGGTGCGCCGGATGCCTGGGCCCCGCTCCTCACTCCGGCGTGGCAGCAGGTGCAGCACCGCGATCCTGTGGTCTGACGGTGTGTGGAAGGTGATGGCGGTGTGGCATATGTACGGCAGCATGGGTTGGTTGATGTAGATGCGGTCGAGGCGGGAGCCCCCCGGGATGGGCGCGCGGTACAGGTGGGTGAAGTCGCGGCGCTGGGGGTGGAGGTGTCGGTGGGTGTCAACCATGATGGGGCCCGCCTGCCGTCTCATGTCCGCTATCGGCCCGTCCCCTCGACGGCCCCCTGGGCCCGCTGACGAGTCCAGCTCCGGGTCCTCCACGAAGTTAAAGTCGCCCGCCCAGATGAGGTTGGTGTCGTTGTCTGCGGCTGCAACACACGTCGCTGTGGCAGCGAGAATGTTGCTGAACAAAAGGCGTCGTGTATCCGCTGCCACTGCGGTGGAGCCCGTGGGAAGGTAGATGTTGCAGATATGCAGGCGGTGGCCCCCCCAACGGAGCACACACTCGGTGAACCGGCCCCGCGCGCATGCTGGGAGGGTTGCGGCCGGTGGCGGCTCCAGGGCTGCCGCGAGCCCTTGCCGAACGAGGGTGAGGACCCCCGCCGTGTGGGTCGAGCCAGACCACGAGTACGCCGCTACGCGCCAACCTTGGGTGTGCGCCTGCATCGCTGCATGGCGTAGGTCCCGCTCAAAGAGGCACTGGTGCTGGATGTTGGTATGGTGGAGTGGGACGGTTCACAAAGCGCGGTCCGTGCGGCTCACACCTCGCAGGGCCTCGTGCCTGCTCGGGGAGAAACAACATCGCTATGCCTGGAGCACTGGAGCAAGGGGTCGGTCTGCGCTTCTTGCGCAACTGGCCAAGATGCATACTTTGAAGCCGTTCGGCCACAGGGGACATTGGCTACTTGGTGTCGCGGCGAGGGGCGCATGCCGCCTAGGTCGAGCGGCAACAGGCGCGGCACAGTCGCAGTTTACAGCTGAGACCGCACGAAGGCCCAGCAAGACTCTGGCAAGACAGTCAAAAGTGCCAGGCCAAGGGTTTTGGCGTCTCCGAAGGCTTCACTTTGTCGGCCTCGTTACGGTAGTCCCGTGAGCTCGTCGGTGCATGATAGCTACGCCGGGCAAAATATGAGGGCGACCGCTATGACCCTATAGCCTCGCGATGCAGAGACGTAGCAGCGATTGCGCAGCAGCAAAGAAATATGGCCACAACAACAGGTAGCTCGTCCCAAACACCAGGCGTCGCACGTACAATAAACTGCGCTGGATGGTCTACTTTCAACCTGCATGCATAGGCCTCCGGAACAGCCAGACACGGACTCCAAATAGGACGGCGTGCAGGAGCACGCGCCGAGATATTCTCTACCGAAGAAACCCAATTACTGACGCGGCGGCATCAACACTCCACACAAACGCAACCATCATAGTTCCACAAATGTTCAGAAACGCTTCGCGCAGAAGCTCACTCATATGACTCATGAATTACTCACGCCCTGGCTATTTCAAGCCTGAACGTATTTGGACCGTTCATAACAACATAACACAGCACCATGAAAAATACAAACACAAGCAAGGTTTAGGCGAAGCATTGTCCATCCCTCACTTCAGGATGTCCGGGTCTGCCTTCGCAGCCACCGACTTCAACGCCACCGTCGCCGCCGACGCCGGTGCATCCTCCTCCGCCGCCTTGGGCGCGGAACACCCCTCCGAGAAGGCCACATTGGGTGCGCAGCAGATCTCCTCACTGGCGTATACACCCCAGCCTGCCAGGGAAGGTGGAAGCCGCGGAGGGGTATTCGCGCCGGTTGTTCGAATCAAAGGCGGCCGGACATGCCGTGTTGCTTTGTTTGCCATTCCTCAGGTCTCCCTGGGCTGATTGCTGCTTTGATGCTAGTATTAACAAGGGGTTGGTGTCGGCTTCCTTGAAGTCGGAAAAAGGGCGGGGCCCCACTAAATCCGTACGGGTTAAGTTGAGTGCTAGGGCGGCGAGGGCGTGAAGTGTGAGAGTGTCGACATTCCTGCTGATAGACAGCCAGAGCTTTTTCCCGAAATGCCTGCTAGCCGAGTCGTTAGCAAGGCCTGCCGGCGCCGCGCGAAGCGCGCCATCCCGCCGGGTGCATGAGCGCATGTGCGCATCGACCGAAATACGGCATTTCCAAAGCGAGCTGCGAGGGCGTCAACTGTGAGAGTGTCGACATTCCTGCTGATAGGCAGCCAGAGCTTTATACCTGAAATGCCTGCGGCTTCAGCAATCCGACCCATGTTTAGCATCGCGTGCCGTCTCGGCACTGTGCAACTCTTCCGGCCAGCGCATTGGCTGAAGTTACTTGACAGTAGACATGGAGTGTATCATTTACACATCACGCAGGCTGACTTGCCAATAGAAGGACAGCGGAACTGTTTGCGAGGGTTGCGACGACGTGCAGTTGCCGACGAGAGTGCACAGGCTTCGCTACTGAGGTATTCGCCGTAGAGGAGGCTTGACTGCTTTAACATTAGGACAGGGAATGTAGAAGTCCATCCCCTAGGTTGCTGACTGGACTTGTTGGGCGGCCCGCAGAAGACCGCTGCATCGTGCGTGCATTGGCGGCTTGGCGTCCGACAACTAACAGTTTGCCCCTCATGGTTTGCTCCTTGCAACCTTTGTAATAGCAATATGCGTCAAGACGATCGGACCGGCTAGCAGAGCTGCTGTGGTGTGGTCGCGGCTCGCGGGAAGAATGTTCGCAATGCAAACATAGTTGGTTGCTTGCCGAAACGAAGATTCATTTCACGCCGTCATGTCAGAATTCCACTTAGGGTTAATCTTCTGGAATTAATTATAGGCCGAGAGGTGTTGGTTTGACCTCGGCCTCGGTCCATGGAGACTGCCAAACTGGCTTTTACTCATACGAGGTTGGGTTCCTATAATAAATTTACCGTGCAATAAAGAATGTAATCTTTTACTTATGCAGCCCGTCCGATGACCGAAAGTCTACACTTGTCCAATTACTTCCATCCCACGTCCCACGCACGGGCACACGGACATGGGCAATCCTACAGGGCGGGGCCCCCCTGGGCGTTTCGCGCTGGGGCCCCGCCCAACAAGGGGTTGGTGTCGGCTTCCTTGAAGCCGGAAAAAGGGCGGGGCCCCACTAAATCCGTACGGGTTAAGCTGAGTGCTAGGGCAGCGAGGGCGTGAAGTGTGAGAGTGTCGACATTCCTGCTGATAGACAGCCAGAGCTTTTTCCCGAAATGCCTGCTAGCCGAGTCATTAGCAAGGCCTGCCGGCGCCGCGCAAAGCGCGTCATCCCGTCGGGTGCATGAGCGCATGTGCGCATCGACCGAAATACGGCATTTCCAAAGCGAGCGGCGAGGGCGTCAACTGTGAGAGTGTCGACATTCCTACTGATAGGCAGCCAGAGCTTTATACCTGAAATGCCTGCGGCTTCAGCAATCCGACCCATGTTTAGCATCGCGCGCCGTCTCGGCACTGTGCAACTCTTCCGGCCAGCGCATTGGCTGAAGTTACATGACAGTAGACATGGAGTGTATGGAGTGTATCATTTACACATCACGCAGGCTGACTTGCTAATAGAAGGACAGTGGAACTGTTTGCGAGGGTTGCGACGACGTGCAGTTGCCGACGAGAGTGCACAGGCTTCGCTACTGAGGTATTCGCCGTAGAGGAGGCTTGACTGCTTTAACATTAGGACGGGGAACGTAAAAGTCCATCCCCTAGGTTGCCGACTGGACTTGTTGGGCGGCCCGCAGAAGACCGCTGCATCGTGCGTGCATCGGCGGCTTGGCGTCCAACAACCAGCATTTTGCCCCTCATGGTTTGCTCCTTGCAACCTTTGTAATAGCAATATGCGTCAAGACGATCGGACCGGCTAGCAGAGCTGCTGTGGTGTGGTCGCGGGAAGAATGTTCGCAATGCAAACATAGTTGGTTGCTTGCCGAAACGAAGATTCATTTCACGCCGTCATGTCAGAATTCCACCTTCTGGAATTAATTATAGGCCGAGAGGTGATGGTTTGACCTCGGCCTCGATCCATGGAGACTGCCAAACTGGTTTGTACTCATGCGATGTTGGGTTCCAATAATAAATTTACCGTGCAATAAACAATGTAATCTTTTACTTATGCAGACTTTCCGTTGACCGAAAGTCTACACTTGTCCAATTACTTCCCAGAACCCAGAACCCAGAACCCACGTCCCACACACGCACGCACGGACATGGGTAATCCTACAGGGCGGGGCCCCCCTGGGCGCTTCGCGCTGGGGCCCCGCCCAAAAATGTCCTTACCTCGGTTGCAAACCGCGATGTCGTTGGAGGCGACGCACGTGCGGCTTGGCCAGTGGCTACCGACCTGCGGGAATTTGTACGGCAGGTGGAACAGCGGTTGGTAAGACATCTTCAGCCAAGGAGGAAGCTGTGCTGGAAGAACAGGGCATCTAAGTAACAGAATTGATGGTCTCCAGACACCAGCCCACGTCCGTATGTAGGGAGGGCACCATTTCATTTTGGAACCCACTCATAACCACAATTGCCCCACACCTCCCGAGTCTGGAGCTCTGGAGCTCTAGACCCCACTGTAACAACCACCTCAGCTACACAGGCAGGCCGCCCACGTACCGTGTAGCAGGGAGTGGGCGGCGGCGCGGGGCTGCATCCCTCCGAGAACGCGCCTCCCCTGGCGCAGCAGGCCGCCTGGGTCGGCCACGACTGCACACCGGACTCTGGAGCGGGAGGCAGCGCGGTGGGAGGGGTTGAGGGAGGGAGGGCCGGGAACGGCTACAGAAACTGCCCCGTGGTCATCAAGTGTGTCAGATGCGGTAAGACCTCCGCCGGCAAATCCTTTTGAGTCCATTGTAGAACGCTTACGTTCGTGGCCAAGGCGCGCTCCGAAGCCGAAAGCCCCGGGCAGAGGTATTGACCCCGACCCGACTCCCAACCGCACCATCACCAGTCGCCACAACACAGCCTGCGAGTCCACCCCGGGCGCACGCACTCACCGGGGGAGCAGAGGTTGGGTGTGGAGCGGCACAGGCGCGCGGGGAAGTAGGTATCCACGATCCAGCAGGTCGTGTTGGAGGCGGCGGCGGTGGTGTTGGGCTTCTTGCATCCGTCGGGGAAGGCGCTCCCGGGGGCGCAGCAAGCCTCCCTGGAGGGGTACACGCCGTAACCTGCGGCCGTCGGGTAGGCGCGTGTGGGCGGGGTGTGAAGGGGGATGGGGTGGGGTGCGGACGGACATCAAAGCAGCGGGTTCGCAGCTGATGCAGCAAAGCACCGTAGTGCGCTGCTGACGAGCGACAGCGACAGCGGAAGAGCTGAAGAGCCGGTGAAAGCAGCCTGAGCACCGACCTTTTTTGAGCCGCACAACGAAGCCCGCCCACCGCCCCCCTGAGACCGCGCTGTGCACACACTATTTTCGTCTTTCGAACTATCCCCACACGCAGTGAGTCCGTACCTTGCAGGCACTTTCGGTCATCTCTCCAGCAGGTGCGGCTGGCGGGGGCCTCCGCCACCCAGCACTCGGCGGGCCGCTCGCTGCAGCCGTCGGGGAAGGCCGTCCCAGCCGCGCAGCAGATCTCCTGACTGGTCCACACGCCCCACCCTGACCAGTCGAAGGGGGTGGGGTGTGGGGTGGGCAGCGGTGGCTACTTGACACACTCAGACAGAGAGGTAAAGGGCGGAACGGCGGCCAAGAGAGGTTAACAGCAACTCCAAGTTGGCACAGATAATTACCGGTATTGTGCGCAGGCTGGTACCTCCCGAAACTTCGACACCTTCTGAGGGAGGCTGTGTTGTGCTGTGTTGTGCTGTGCAGTATTTTGCTGGCGGGGCGTACCTCGCTTGCACACATCGGGGGAGCACTCGGCACGGCACGTCTTGTACGGCCTGCAAGGAAGGAGGAACAGTTGGCCCCCCGTGGGAAGCAGGCAGCATTTCGTACTAGAGTGTGATCCAGATCCACGCACGCACCGACCAGTCCGACAACCGAATATCAATCCATAATGATGTGTCGCATGCCATGCTAAAAATGTTAAAACCGCTAAAACTCGGGTTAGATGCAAGTACGGAGTACGGACGTACAGTACAGGTGAGCTTACCAATAGTCGGCCACGGTAAAGCAGGGCTTGTCACAGGGCGCCGGCTGAGGGGCAGCCGTGGCGTTGGCGCTGCTGGCAAAAGTTGTTGCGGCGCCGGCGGCAGCACCGCCGGCGGCAGCCTTCGGTGCGGGCGGCGGCTTGGCGACGACCGCCGGTTTCGGAGCGGGCGCTTCCCTCAGGACCAGGGTTGCCTTGGGCGGGGCAGAATCCTTGGGGACGGGAGCGGGCTTGGCGAGTACGGCGGACCCGGCAGGTGCCAGCGCGGCGCCGTTGGCGGCGGCTTCCTTTGCGGGTGGTGGCTTTGGAACTACGGACAAGGTTCCAGGGGCGGAGGGCAGCAAGCGGTCAGGATTAGGCGAGGAGACAAGGCATCGATAGTAACCCTCACGTTCATGTCCACAGGCTGGCCACCCGTCGCGAGCCGCAGGAGACCGTGCTGCTGTCTGCTGCGGAAACGTGGCCGGCAGGGCGCTAGTTGAAGCAGCAAGGAGCGCTGTGCACACCCTCGATCCCGTAGGCCATTTGCAGTCCCCAGCCCTTCTCCTTTCCCTTGGTCGCTGGGACGGCGGGTGGATAATGATTGGCGCAACCCGCAAAGCGTCGCTCCGCTTTTCTCAACGCACGCACCAAGGGTTGGCTCTGGGCCGATCGCGCCAGGGATGGCGGACGTGGCAGGCTCAGCCGCCGCCAAGGCAGCCACTGCGGCGAACAGCAGCAGCGCCGCGGCCGCCACGCTGCCGCAGGTGGTTCTGCCCTTTGCCATTTGAACCTGCTTGCTGGATGCCTGGTGCCTAGCTTGACCGTGCCTTGCAATCTAAGGAATCGAGATGCTGATGACTCTGGATCGGGGTGTTGAGCTGGGGAGGAATCAACTGCAATGGTGGGGTGCTGCGCTTACTTTCAGAGGGATTGGGTATTGGGGAGCAGTGAATGCCTTGAGGAAAGGTGGGGGCGTGCTTATAAGCAATGAGCTGAGGGGATCGTCGTGCAAGCGTTGGGCTAGGGGACGCAGGTGGCAGGTGGGAAGCTGACCGTTGACGGGAGCTGTGGATTCTGCAGACTGTCAAAGCGGACGGTTGCCGCCTAGTGAGTGGTGTCAGTTGGTCCGAGGTCCCCTCAACGGGGGCTACCGGCAGCATAAGGAACTCGAGCTGCGCGTATATAAGGTAGAAGATAGCATTCAAGTGAGTTTGGAAGTCGAGCTCAACATATTGGAATGAGGCACTGTGGCGATGTTGCATCTCGTGCTGTCAGGTGCTGTCCGGCGGGGCGGGGGAGGGCGACTTGGGCACACAGCCAGCATTTGAGTCGCCCGAGTTCAACATGTCGACACAGTTTCCCGGAACTAGAAATGTATCTGTCGGTCAATTACGGCCTGAAAACATGGCAGGGCTGCGATACTGCTCATACAGGCCGGTTGCCAGTGGCCGCCCCGTGCCAACGACCACGATCATGAAGGCATCTCATACGATCACAACAATTTTGAAGTCGAAAGTAACACTTTTGCAAACGTCTTTTTGTATCATAGGGACGTATTTGCAAAACAGAATGGACCCTCACTTGACCCTCTGAACGTTGGCACCGCTCCATATGGAGTCATTCCATCCATACCTTTTAAGGATCAGCATGTAACATCGGCCTTCAGCTAGGTTTACCGCTTTCCGGAAGCCATGGATGTCGTTCTCGGCATTGCGGGTGCGGCCTCTGGCCCTTGTATTGGTTAATCAAGAATTGCAGAATATGTCGTGACGAGCTAGTGTGCTCCCGCAGCCAAATCCCTGGACGCCGCATACCAGCTTGCGAAGGCGCTCAACGGCCCTAGCGGCTGGGCTTGGCAGGAGAACTTAGGCCTGAACACCTCGTCCCTCTCGGTGAGCACGATTCACCACAGGCATCCAGCAGCAACGCGTCGCGCCGCTCATTTACCATCCCCAACCCCCGTTCCCCCGCGCCAAGCGCAGGGTCCGGAAGCAGCGACACGCCTTCTGCTTAGCCACGACCGCAGGACCGCCTATGTCCTGGTAGCCACCCATGCAACCGCTGAGGATCTGCTGCGGGCGGTCGCCTGCGCTTCTTCTTCTTCCTCCTCGTCTTACTCTTCTTCTTCGCAGCAGCATCAGCATCAGCAGCTCCTCCAGCCCGCCGGGGAAGAGCAGCAAGCCGCGGCGGCGGCGGCGGCAGCGGTGGCGGCGGTGCCGCCGCTGCAGCGGCTGCAGCAGCACCACGCCGCCGCCGTCAACGTGTTGCTGTTGCAGCTCTTCCTGGCGTGTGACGCGGTGGCGGTGGTGCTGCCCACCGGCCCACAGGGCGGCCTGGGGCTGGCGGGGCTGGCTGCGGGCGGCGGCGGCGGCGGCGGCGGCGGTCCGTTGTCGGGAGCCACGGACTGGATGGCGCGGCTCAGGTTGCTGCAGGTAAGGCGAGTGTGTTCCTCCTTGCGGTCCATGTGCTGTCCTGGTGTCTGCTTCCCGGGTGTCGCCGAAGCAGAACAGAACAGACCGTCATCGGAGCCCGACACTCGTTCAAGTCCCGTGTCAATCCGCGCCGTGGCGTACTCGGGGCGCTACCAGGTACAGGTACAGGTATTGGCACCGGTACAGGTACCGGTACCGGTACGCTGGTAGGCGCCACTGCGCCGACCGAGGCGTCGCTTACCGTGCTGGGATTGCTTGCCGCATCGGACTCTGCACCTCGCCTCGTCGCCTGCCCTCTCCGCTCTCCCTCGCTCGGGACCCCTCTCCAGGGTGCCAAGCGGGCTCTGCGGCAGGGCCTGGCGGCCGGCGGCCTGGCTGCCGGCCCCTCCCCGCCCCAGCCGCCGCCCCGGGGCCGGCCAGCTCAAGCACCCCCTGCTGCTGCTGCTGCTCCGCCGCCTCCGGCGGAGGGCGGTGCCGATGCGGACGGACTGACGCAGCTGAGGACGTGGTGCGACCGGACCCGACCACCGGCGCTGTTCTTCGTGTCGCCGGTGGGTCGGTGGGGCGATGGGCCGGTGGGGCGATGGGTCGGCGTGTTAATGTGCGCTCGTCCGGTTCAGCTTCCCGCATCCGTTCTATACTTCTGTTGGAATGCTTTGTGTGTGGGGGGGGGAGTCACAGCCTGAGGTCGGGTCCTCCCCCACGTCGCCACCGCCCACCTTCTGTGCTTTCCTGGACTCCGTCTGTCCGTCTTGAACTCCCGGAGCCATCGCCTGCGCTGCTTCCCTGCCACCCACACAGGGCGATGTCCGCAGGGCGGCAGCACCCGCTGTCCCGCCCTCGTCCTCCGCCTCGACTCCGCCGCAACGGGGCACGGGTGCATCACACAGTGCCCTCACTCCGCAGCGCGGCGGCGGCGTCGGCGCCGCCGCCGCCGCGGCCGACCCACGGGACGCCAACTGGCTGCTCCGAAACCTCCTGAAGCGCTGCCGGCCCGTGCCTTCCTCCGGCGGCGGCACCTCCGACCAGCAGGCCGCATCGCAGTTGTGCCTTTACGACCCAGCAGCGTTGGTTCTGGAGCCGGGGCCTCTGACGCTGGAGCCGGCGGTGGTACAGGCTGCCGTACTGGCGGCGCTGCTGGAGCCGGAGGAGGGCGGCGGCGCCGCCGCCGCGGCGGAATTCGGACTCCGTCTTTCGACGGCGGCGGGACGTGGAAGCGACGGGATTGGCCGTCTGAAGGACGCTCTGGAGGCGGCGCTGGCGGCGGCGGAGGCGTCGGAGGGGGGATCGGGGGCGGCAGCGGCGGCCCGCGGCGGCGGCGGTGGCGAGGCGGGGGCGGAGGCGACAGCCCGCCGTTTCGCTGCCGGCTGGCTGGCGGCGGCTGGGGTATTGTACGACGCCACTCTGACGGCGTGGCGCGAGGCGGCTGCGCAGCCGCTGGACTGGGTGCCGCCGGGCATGGAAGGTACGGCGCTTGTGTGTACGGCGGTTGCCTGTACGGCGCGTGTTGGCCCGAGCTGCTGCCGTGTCGCACCGTTAGCGTTCCGCATCTTCACCCTCTTTTAATGGCTCTCATTCCTTTCCCTTCCCTTCCCCTCCGTGTTCCGTCTCTGTCCCCTTCTCTTGATACCTCGAGCAGGTGGGGCCCTCAGGCAAACACCCACACCCGTACACGCAGCCTCGACGGCCCACGGTCGCTCACGGCCCCGTCCCCCAGCTTCGCTCCAGAGCCCTTCCACCACAATCGGGTCCCGGACCCAAGCTCCCCTGGAGTCCACCGCCGCCTGGCTTGCCGCTGCCGGCGGCGGCGGCGGCCTGGCGGCCCGCCTGGCCGGGGAGCTTTGCCGCGAGGCGGCGGCGGCGGCGCTACGGCAGTACGGCGCAGCGGCGCCGGCGCGCTACCCCGAGCGCGTGCACGCGGCGGCGGTGGCGGCGGCGGTGGCGGCGCTGCGCGCGGCGGCGCCGCCGGGGCCCGCCGCCGACGCGGCGGCGGCGCGGCTGCGGGCGGCGTGCGAGGAGGCGTGGCGGCGGCCGGGCGCGGGGCGGCGGCAGTGCAGTGCGCTGAGCGCCACCGGGCGGCCTTGCACCAAACCGCTGCATGTGGGTGCCGGGTGCTAGTTGGGTATGGGCCCAAGGCATGGCTTGACATGACATGACATGGTGTGGCATGGCGTGGCTTCCCTGCATGCCACGTGGCACAAAAGACGAACGTAAACATTTTACCACATACGAGGGTACCGTTAAGGCATCAACTCGTCGCCTGATGATAACCGACCGACCGATCGACGGACGGACCGCAATGATACCCGGGGCAGCAGCCACCTCGCGGCGGCATCCGCGCGCAGTCCGGCTTAACCCGGGATCCAAGGCCCGTCCGAAACCGGCCCCGAAACCACCCGACTGCCGCAGGACCCCTCGGAGCCCCACAGCTCCGAAACCACCTGCTGGGTCACCGCCACCACCACCGGCAGCAACCTGGTGGCCCTGCCCGATCCCTTCGACCTTCAGGTACGACACGGTACGACACGGTACGACAGGACAGGACAGGACAAAGGAGGGGATGATGGTCGGGGATGTTGGTACCGACTACCGAGTACCGATGTAGGGGGATATGGGGAATCCCGAAGTGGGGAATCCCAACGGGGCGCAGAAGAGAAAAAGCGACCAAGACGGAAACTAAAAGAGGTAGGGACGCTTAAGTGTCGAGTGCTTTGTGCCGTGCCCTGATCGAGATCCGGATCCGATTTGTGGGGCAAAACTCACGACGATCTGTACTGCACTGACTCCCCTCACCCCCGACAGGCCGCCAACGCCTCGCCCCAGGTGGATGACGGCAGCCGCGTCTCAGCGGCTCTCCCGCCGCCCTCACACCAGCAGCCCGCAGCTGCCGCCGCCACCGCAGCCACCGCAGCCACCAACCCGCCGGCCGCCGCCGGACGCGCAAAGGGCGGCAAGCGAGCCGCCGCTGCCGCCACAACCAACGCCGCTGAATCGAGCGCAGCGCCCACCCCGACGCCGGCATCATCACCCCCGCAGCAGCAGCAGCAGCAGACGTTTCCAGTGCACAGCCGGCACTTGGTGGTGGCGGTGGCTCAGGCGGGGGATGGCAGCACCCGCCAGTGCGCCCTGGGCCCGTGGGTCACCGTGACGCGGCTCGGCCCGGCGTCGTCGTACAACGAGCGCCGAGGCCTACCCAACCAGCCCGGCCTCACCGGCAGCTGCCTTTACCCGCTGACCTTGCACCTGGTGACGGAATCCGGGACTGGGTCGGGGACGGGGACGGGGGCGGGGTCTCACCGTCCCGGAAGCGCCGGTCGCGGCGGAGCAGGCCCCAGAGGCGGCGGCGGCGGCGGCAGGGGCGCGGTCCCAAGGGTCGAGTCAGTGGGGTCGGACGCCGCTGACGCGGCTGCGGGTGGCGGCGGCAGTGACGGCGATGCGGTTGTCGTACTGGACGAGCAGAGTTTCCCGTCGCTGGCGGCGGCGGCGGCGCAGGCGCAGGCGGGCCGGCAGCAGCCCGCCGCGGCGGGTCTGGGCAGACCCACGGGTCAGCGGCGGGCCGGCGGCAAGCAGCAGCAGCAGCAGGCGGGCGGCGGCGGCGCCGCCGCTGCCACCGCAGCTGACTCAGCCAGCAAGGAAAGGGAGAGGCTAGCGAAGGCGTGGCCGTATCCCCACAGCAGTGGCGCGGGTGGGAGCAGGGCCGGCGGCGGCGGTTCGGACGGCGCTCGGACGACTGCGGACGCCGGAGCCGGAGGGTCAGCGGCGCGGGGGCGGCGTGGCCGCGGCGGCGCGGGCGCGGGCGGTCCCGACGCGGCGGCGTTTCCGGCCCTCTCCGGCGCCAACAAAGACTTCAAGAGGGTGCGTTTGACGCTTGCACGCGAGCACAGGGCGAAACCCTAATCCCCCCCGGGCCCCCTGCCGGGGTTGCATCCTGAGGCACCGAAGTACATCGGTCGCTTATTGTATTTCTCCGTCGCCAGATGGCAAACAAACAAATGTCGTGCTCAGGGCATTTGTGATTTGGCGGTGTTGATTCGGCCACCTTCACGGCGAGGGCTTTCTTATCGGTTCCGGGCGAGCTTCTGGTGCTTTCCTCAGATCTGTGGCGGGCACATCCGGCTGTGCTGTTACCCGGACTTGTTCGCCATCGCTTCATGTCAAGAGGGTTCCTCCCCCTGCGCTCTGTGCCTCACATCCGCGAACCCACTCACGGCCGCGGCCCCAACGCGCCCCTCAAACTCGTCCGGGTGCTTCGTACAGGTGTACGTGTCGTACGAATACGAGACCCTGGACGGCCGCCGCTTCCTGGCCACGCCGCAGCAGCTGGCCGCGACGGCGGCCGCGGCAGCGGCGGCGGCCGGCAGGGCCCCTTCCGCACGAGGCACCCTGCCTCCGAAACCGGCCGCTTCGGCCGCCGTACCGGCGCCGCCGCAAGCCTCCGCGAACCAACCCCAACACCAGAGGAGAGGACACAAGCAGCCTGCCAGCGGCCCGTCAGGGCCGGCGGCGGCGGCCGCGGAAGCGGCAACCGCCGCCGCCGCCGCAGCTGCTGCTGCCCTCGGCGGCAGTAGCAGCGGCGGCGGCGGCGGCGCCGCCGCCAGCTTTCTGCTGCAGCACGATGCGCCGCTGTACCTGCTGCCGCCGCCGGGTCTGCAGCCCGAGATGTCGGGGCCTACGGCGAAGGACGGCGCGGCGGCATGGGACCCCACGCCTCGCCGGCCGGGGGGGCTGGCGCAGCTGCGACGGATCTTCGTCGTCACGCCGCCGTCGGCCAGCGGCGAGCCACTTCTGGCAGCGCGACCCACGGTTCAGTTCCGCGTGGCGCAGCCGCCGCAGCTGCCGCGCGACGCGGCGGCGGCGGCGGGGCTGCTGCCGCCGGGAGCGGATCGGCAGTCTGACGACGGGGGCGGCAGCGTCGGCGACGCGGAGGGCGGGGAGAGGGCGGGAGGTACTGATGGGACGGAGCTGCAAGCCACTCGCGCGGCGGAGCTGGTTTCGGGGCAGGGCGCCGCCGCGATTGTCGTACAGGTGTCGCTGGCGCGGCCGGTGCCGCTGCTGTCGGACAGTCTGGTGGTGGTTTCGTTGCCGCACTTTTACGGCCTGCCGGCGGAGTGGCTGGGCTGGGGCCAGGGCTTGGGTGAGGGAGGCAGCGGCGGCGGCGGCGGCGACAGTAGCGGCGGCGCTGGTGGGTTGGCGGCCAGAAGTGAGTCGGATTCTCAGGCAGCGATTGCGGCTGGCTTGACGACGGCGGCGGCGGGGGCGCAGGGAACGAGCGGAGGCGGCGGAAGCGGCCAGGGGGGGCAAGGGGTCGTCGAGGCGCAGGGGCCGCTCGTGCCGTTGGTTCAGTTGGACGAGCGCATGCCGTACGAGGCTCGCCTGTTGGCGGGCTCTGCGCTGTTCCCCATTCCCAGCGTCGTGCAAGCGTGAGGGGGGCTGCTTGTACTCGCAGCTGCTGCTGCTGCCAAAACTGTGCCCTAAGTGCCGCTAGGCGGCGGATAAGGCTTTGCGGTGCCGCCAAGCTGTGGGGCCGCTTCCTGACTTGGCGCTGGCGTAAGAGCCCTCACTTGCGCGCGAAGGCTGCAGGCTTTGCGGTTAGGCTGCGGCGAGGCGGGCTGCAGGTTTGGGGGCAGGGAGGGTCATGCGGGTCGCCGCCGCGGCCTGTCGAACTGTCCGTAGAGATGACGATGACGACGACGACGGCGTCTACGGTGTAATTGTGAAGGGCCACCGAAAGCGTGTGGTCCATTCCAACGAGCCAAACAGGACTCAGCCAGCAGCTACGGCGACAGGAACAAGACAAGACCAGACCATCACCGGCGCGGCGCCCCGCGCGAGACTCGAGACTGTGGTCTTCCCGGTCATGTGCTGCGGGGCGAGCAAATCACCCCGCCCGCGGCCACCCCAGCCAGCCACCAAAGTCCAACACTCTTTCGGCACTCTCACTCGCGGATACAGTATCTTTCCAGCATCCCGATTTTCTTGGCCATGCCGCGCGCGTTACCGTGCGTTACTACCCCCGGTGGTAACGGCCTGGACGGGGTTGCTGAGAACTCTCCGGAAATACCGTAACAACCTGATGTGCCGATCCACACGACGACCCGAGCAGCGTCTTCTTCAGGACATAAACGCGCCAACGCACGAGCAGCTGACCATGGCTCACCTGACCTAACCTGACCTGACCAGCAGACAAGCGATCAGCAGCCCGCTCACTCACGATCAGCTCTCGGCTGGGTTACAGCTCCAGGGGGGCACTTGCCGCAGCTCCCCAGCGCGCCCACACAACGCCTCGGTCCTCCCGCTCCGCTTCCCTTCGTCTCCCTCACCCCCCACAACGGTCACACAAACCCCACCAGGCCTGATCAGGCCAGGCCAGGCCAGACCAGGCCAGACCTGAACAGGACAGGACAGCAACCTCACGACGCGATCCGGCTGACGACGCTCGGCGCCGCCTCCCACCCACGCGCATACAACCCTTCCGCCGCCGGCCCCCCGCTCTCATGCCCCACGTACCCACTCCAGGCCTTGGACGACGGCGCCGGGCCCAGCCCCGGAGCCGCACCGCCCCTCGACGGCCAGTAACCCCCGGCTCCCCACGCATCCCCGGGCCCGCCCATCACACGCGGACCGCCGCTGCCGCCGCCGCCGCCACCACTCCACGCGCCGCCGCCGCCGCCTGCCTCCCGCCGCTGCCGCGCCGCCTCCTCGCCCTCCGCCTGCTCCTCCTCCGCCTCAATCCAGTCCACATCCTCCAACAACTCCCGCGGGACCCTCAGCCGCATCAGCGCCGGCAGCAGCGGCCCCTCACCCGCCCGCTCCGGCCCGCCGCCGCCCTCCCGCCGCCGCCCCTCCTCAACCTCCTCCTCCTCCTCATCTTCCTCCTCCTCGTATTCGTCCTCCTCCTCTTCGTCCTCCTGATTCGAATTCAGATCCTGTCCGTACAGATCCGACTCCAGCCGCCGCCGCTGCCGCTGCGGCGGCTGCGGCGGCCGCCAGCCGCGCCGCGCCCGCACCTCGTTAGCCAAGCGCACGTAATCCTCATGCGGCATCAGCGCCTGCACCGCCCACAGCACGTCCGCCAGCTGTGCCGGGCTGAACTCCAGGCAGCGCGCCGCCACGATCGGCGCCGCCGCCTCGAAGAGGGCCGTGTGCGGGATCCGCAGCCGCGCATGCGCCGACAGCACCAGCGTCAGGTCCGCCGGCGACAGGTACTGCAGCCGCAGCAGCGCGATGCGGGCCGTGGTGTAGAAGAGCTGCTTGCTCTTGTAGCCCGCCCGCGCAAAGCTGCCCGCCATGACCGCGAGCTGGGAGCTTGAGATGGCCTGGTGTGCGGCGGCGGCGGCGGCGCCGCCGCCGCCGTGGCTGTGTCCGCCCATTTGCCGGTGGATGAAGCTGCGGCCTAGGTAGCGGTACAGCGCGAAGTGCTCGGGGTAATCGGGCGGCGGCTGCAGCAGCGCCTGGCGCGCCTGCTCGCGCGCCGCCAGCGGCGCTGCCAACGGCAGGGGCTTGAGCGGGTGGTGCTGGTGGTGGTGCTGGAGCGCCGCGGCCGTGGCGGCGGCAGCGGCATCGAAACCGTTCCGACTTGACCCAGCTCCCGAGCTGCCTTGCGGGGACCCGTCGGCATGCCGCGACGCATCATCGCCGCGCCGCGGCTGCGGCGGTGTGTCTGCTGCTTCCGCCGCCGCCGCGGCCGACCAGCGGCCGGAGCCTTCCCCGACGCCGTCCTCGCCGGATCCCGGGCCGACGCCATTCCCACTTCCTCTCCCGCTGCTGCTCGCCCGCTCCGCTTGATCGCCGCTCAGGGTCTGGCCATGCGCGCGCGCGCTCGCCTCCAACTCCTGCGTGTGCCACTCCTCCTCCTCCTCCTCCTCCTCCTCCTGCTGCTGCTGCTGCTGCTCCCGCCGCTCCCGCCTCTCGGGCGACCCCGCCCGGCTCCCCGCAGCCCACCCGCCCTCAACAACCAGCTGCTCCGGCGGCCGCC
This sequence comes from Pleodorina starrii, assembly GCA_030267565.1. Taxonomy (NCBI): domain Eukaryota; kingdom Viridiplantae; phylum Chlorophyta; class Chlorophyceae; order Chlamydomonadales; family Volvocaceae; genus Pleodorina; species Pleodorina starrii. Next base: position 4,590,398 of record BRXU01000007.1, on the reverse strand, counting down.
GCATCACGCCGCGCGGCCTGCCCCTCGCCTCCTCCTCCTCCTCGTCCTCCTCGACGTCCCGTCCCCACACCGAGCCACGGGTCCCGGGCCGCAGTGGCTCCGCGCCCTCCTCCACCTGCCAGCCCAGGTGCGAGTAAGCCCACACCACGTTGACTAGCTCCTGAGGCGACGAAAACACGAGCCGGCGGTCCACGATGGCCTTGGCGGCGGCACACAGCAGTCGCTCGTCGCGCACGCCCATCATCGCCAGCGACCAGACCAGCCGACCGATGGGCCGCGGCGGCGCCGTGTCCAGCAGCGGCAGAAACGCCTCCAGGACGCGGTACATGAGCGGCCCGGGGGCGATGCGCGCGCGACCCCACGCGCACAGCAGCCGCGCGAGCGTGTCGGCGTCGGCGGGGAGCTCCCGAGACAGCACCGCCGCGCGGAGTACGGCAAACAGCGGCGGCGTCGCCGCCCCCGCGGCCGCGAAGCCAAAGGCCAAGTTTGCGAGGTCCGCCGTCGAGGCGTCGGGCCGCGACGGCGGCGGCGGCGGCGCAGCCGCCGCCGCCGCGACGGCGGCGGCGGGCCCGACAGGGCCCGCCCACAGTCGCCGCGCAGCGGCGCCGCCGGCGCCGGCTGGCGCCGGAGCCTCTTGCAGCGCCGCCATCGTCAGGCGCTGCAGGTCTGTCCACAACTCCCCGTTGCGCGGCGCCAGCTGCGCCAGGGCGCGCACGAGGCGGCCAAACAGCGGCGGATCGACCAGCGCGACCTGCGCCAGCTTGCCGCCGCGCTGGCGCTGCAGCTCCCGGATCAGCGCATCCACCAACGCCTCGCACTTGTCGCCCGCCGCCTCCAGCCAGGCCATCGACACCAGCAGACGCGCCAGGTGCATGCCCTGTACCTGCCGTACACTCAGCTTGTTGACCTTACGGGAGAGCGACTCGAACAGCGACGTCGCGTCGCGCTTTAGCGCCGGCGGCGGGAAGCGGCCGGCGCTGTCGGTGCGGGAGCCGGCCGCCGCCGTCGACGCCGCCGCCGCGACGGCGCGCGGGTAGAGCAGCGCGCCGGTGCGAGTGAGCGCCAGTGCGGTCATGTGCGGCCGCCACACTGTGTCGTTTTCACGGTAGGAGCGGTAGAGGGCGAGCAAGTCGCTGATGGAGGGCGCGAGGCGCAGTTGGTAGGCGAGGCGGCGCCAGGGCGTGTTGGGGTCGTCCCCGGGAAGCACGTCGCGCTCGGCCTTGCGCATGAGCGGCACGATTCGCTCGTCAGAAAGGGCCGCGGGCGGCGGCCGCGCGGCGGCGGCGGCTCCGCCGCGGCGACCGCGGCGACGGCGGTCCGCGCCTATCCATGCTGATCGGGCCCGGAAGCCGCCGCCGTCGCCGCCGCTGTCCTGAGGCGCGCCTGGATATGCAGCGGCGCCGGCGTGCCTGTACGGCGGTTCTGCTGAACGTGAGCGTGCCGTACTGTACTGCTGCTGGGTGGGGACGGCAGAATAGGCGCCTGCGCCTGTGGCAGGGGCGCCAGCGCCGCCTTCCTGCGACGTCCCCGGCTCGCCGCCGCCGCGCTCGGCGCCACCGCCGCCACTGGCGCCGTCGAGGGGTGGCGTGATCAGAGGCTCGGCGCGCGCGACGGGTGGCACGCGTCGGGCGTAGGCGCCGGCGCCGTGACCATGTGTCTGTCAGGGATTACGGATAGCAGGCGAAGTAAAGGGAGAACCAGCCCGAATCGAGGATTTGGGTTTGCCAGGAGCGGGAGACTGACGTGGGATATAGCAGTGATCTCTAGGTTTACAGAAGGCCGGCGGGACATTAACAACGTCGGCTGTTGGCCCTCTGGCGCCTGAAGGGAGAAGGGCGAGAGTGCCAGCCCCCACCCACCTCACCCAGCATGAACCCCAGCGCATCCCGGTCACGACTCGGCACTTCTCCCGGCAACCTTGCGCTTCCCCTTTCCAGCTTCGCCCTCCTGCCCTTGACGCGACGCGGTCCTCACCAGTCTTTGGGACTCCCTAGTGGAAAGCCTCCATGCCTGCCCCGGCAAAAGCGTCCGCCATTGCCTGTAAACAAGCGCATCATAATAATTACTCTTTGCTGGGGTAAGTGCGTTAGGAAGAACGGAAAACGCCAGCGCTCACCCGACTTGGGTCGGCGTGAAGGGCACCGAGGCATTCTCGCATTGTGCAGGCGATCTGGGGTTTGAACCTGTGGAGGCATCGCCATTATGCGCGTCATGTAAGCTGCCTCAACGAAGTGCAAGCCCAACGACGCTGGGGAAAGGACTTACCCCGTCCGCCGCGAAGCATAGACGTTTGGCCAGCAATAATACTATCAAAATCCAAAGGTTGGTGTTATCTTTATCACGGTGCTAAAAGATCCAAGGGGCAAGGCAGGACAAAGCAAGTCCTGGCCCGGTCCCTTTGAAACGCGAAATTGCAGTCCCATTAAATCAACAGCGACTCCATTGACCCATGGTGGCATGAGTACACAGTTACCAGTAAAGATCGCTGACTGTTTCCCCAGGAGCCCGATAGCCAACTGAAGCCGTACGGCCGGATTTGTTTCACCATTCTCTTGTCGCGAGGTTTTTGAGAAAAGCTTAAATTAACTCCGTACATTTTTCTAGTATTTCCCTTTTGCTGGTCGCGTATTGTTGCATGGAGCCAAGTTTAAATGGCGGGATTTTATGGGGCTAGCTGACAGCAAGCCTGCGCAGTGCCTTATTCTTATCATCTATACTACTTTTAAACATCTTATGCTTGGGAGACAGCCCGGTACACTAGGCTCCGCGGGCATTGGGGGGTTGCCTGTCAGGGGACGCGACTCTCAGCTGCAATGCATGGCATCCGCCTTGACTCGGATGTGGAAGATACGCCGGATAAGCAGAGCCTCCAACATGTTAACCGTGCCCGTGAACGGGCGGCTCAAGTAGACAGGTGCGAAGAGCTCGTAGCGCGGAATGCCCGGCAACCTATGACGACCCGTGCATAAGCGCCAAGGCCTGGCATCTTGCCGTCATCATACCACAGGAGCCCAATTGCGGCCAAGTTGAGTGGTAGGACAGCAGGATCAGGTACGGACGGTGAACCTATTGCTTAAAATAGCGTCACCACCCGCAGCATAACCACGTTACATGCTCCGCGCACCACACGCGCGCGACGCCAGTCCAATCCACACTGAAAGCCCCGGTTGCATTGCTCTTAACGTTTGCAGGGAAAGAACTGGTTGCCGCACAAGCAGTGCGGCGTTCGCGCCTGCGCCTTGCCGCCAAAGGCTCGCCGACGGCCCTTCCCAGCGGCGCAGCGGCCCTTCCCCCACTCGCCAACCCACATGACGACCAGCCGCCACCTGCGCCCACATCTCTACCCCAGCTACCCTCAGAACAAGCGGATCTTGCCATCACGCCCCAACGTCCACCGCCTCGGCCCCGACGCCGCCCAACTGACTCCAGCCCGGGGGCTCCGGCGGCCGCCGGTCGGCGCGAAAACGCAAAGACATCCAGCCTCCCCCCTTCAGGCCGACAAGCCGCAGTGGCCGCCCGCGTAGGCCAGCAGCAGCCTGGCATGGCCGAGCCTGCGGCCCAGGCAGTGACAGCAGGAAAGCCGATTGTGGCAGCAGCGCTGCCGCCGGAGGGCGCCCCCAAAGGAGGCAGCGGCGGCCCGCGGGGCACCACCGACGCCGCGGCGGCGCCGACACAGGAGAAGACCTCGCAGGCGCAGACGGAGGAGAAGGAGGAGGGTGCCCGTGTCCAGAATGCCGCCGCGCGCGCCGTTGAGCAGGAGCCGGCGCAGCCGCGGGGCCCTGCTGCGCCAGCCGCTGCCGCCGCCGCCACAGCAGCTGCGGGCGGGACCGAGGCCCCCGCCGCCGCCGGCGGCGGCGGCGGCGGTAACGCCGGCGGCGCCCGGAAGACCGTCCAGTCCAAGCTCAGCTTCTTCGCCCCGCAAGTGCCCCGTGCGTCCAAGGGGGCGAAGCCGACCGGCCCTGCACCTCCACCTGCACCTCTACCAGCACCTCCACCAGCACCCGCGCCTGCCGCGCCGGTGCAGCTGTCTAGACCGGCTGTCGACGCCAGCGGTGGGGCGGAGCAGCCGCAGCAGCAACAGCAGCAACAGGGGAGTCCGGACGAGCTGCTGCACCGGCGCCAGGAGCCTCAGGGCACCGAGCAGGCGCCGGCCCCTCCCGGGAGCGACCGGCCGTTGCCGGGGGCCGCCGCCCAGGACCTGCCGCCCGATGTGACCCACATCGACCTCACCGCGGCTGAAGACGAGGCCGCCGGCGCCGCGACAGCGGACATTGCTGCTGCTGCCGCCGCTGCTGCGCCTATGGAAGCACAGCAGCAGGCGCAGCAACAGCAACAGCGACAACCAGTTGCATGCGTCGCAACGCCGCGGGACCACGCAGCGGCTCCGTTGCCTCAGTCCAAAGGGCCCCGTCGCCAAGCGCTGCTTCCCGGTGCGCCGCCGCCGCCCGCCCCTCCCGCAGCGACCGCGGCAGCGGCAGGCCCTGGCGCTGCAGCGGCGGCGCCGGCGGCGCCGGCCGGGGGGAATCCTGAGCCGCCGCTTCCGCAACCCGGAGTGGTGAAGAGGATACAGCGCAGCAGCGGGGCGGGGGACGTCGAGGGAGCTGCCGTGTCGGCGCTGCGGGGTCGAGGCAGGGGGCGCGGGCGCGGACGGGGCCGTGCAGGGCGCAGCGATGGTGCGACTGGTGCCGCTGCCGCCGCGCCGGCGGCGGGATCCCCGACGGCGGCGTCATCCGATGGAGCCGACAGCGTCGTCATTGGCGACGGGGACAACGAGGCGGAGGACGACTACCAGCCAACTGGCGGCCGGCGGAGTCGCGGGGCATTGGCGGGAGCAGGCTCCGGCCGTGGCAGGGGTCGTGGCGGCCGCGGCGGCAGGCGAGCGCGTGGCGACGGCGGCCGGCGGGGCAGCGGCGCTGCAGGTGACCCACGGGTCGGCCAGCCCGACGGCGCTCCGCGGCGCGGCTCAGCGGCGGTGAGCCCGGCGAGCGGTTCGGCGCCAGAAGCGGAGACGGACGGCGGCACAGCCGTTCCGGCAGCGGCGGGGTCGGGGTCGGGGTTGGCGGCGCCGCTGCGTGGAAAGCAGGGGGAGCAGGCGCGGCTTGCAGCTGCGCAGCCGCAGCGGGTGCGGGACTGCAAGCCCGGGCTGCCGGCCGCCGCAGCCGCGACGGAGTGTGCCATTGCGGCGGACGAGGCCAAGGAGAACCGTCCCTTGCCGCCAGGCCAGTTGGCGGGCTTGGACGGAGAGCAAGCCGCCGCCGGCAGCGGCGGCGATGGCGGGGGCGCTGCGGCGGCGCCCGCGATGGCGGTCAAGGTGCCTGCGCCGGGCGCCCAATCCGCCGCCACCGGGCCTGTCAGTGAGATGTTCTTATCTGTCGCGGAGCGCCGGCGGCGGCAGAAGCAGCGGCAGGAGGAGGAGGCCGCGGCGCAGCGACGGGCGGCGGAGGAGAGGGAGGCGCAGGAGCGGCAGCAGCGGGAGAGGGAGGCGCAGGAGAAGGAGCAGCGCGCAGGAGAGCGGGAGCGGCAGCGGCAGCGGGCGGAGGAGCCGGCGGCGGGGTCGGGGTCGCCGAATGTGGAAAGCATTGACCTCTCCGGATCGCCCAAGCCGCCGGCGCCGGCGCCCGTGAACCCCTTCTTCCGGGCAAGAAAGCGGCCCGAGCCGCCCGCAGGTATGGGTAGGGCACGGCAAGGGTATGCGTGCGTGTATTTGTGCGTGTATGTGGGGGAAGAGCCCGGGATGTGTTTTCTTTATCTGTAGCACTGACCGACGGTGGGGCTTTTGGCCTTTGCGCGCAGGCGGCGAGACCGGCGGTGTCGTCAAGCGCCCCGCCACCGGCGGCGCAAACGCCGCCACCGGCGGCGGCAGCGGTGCAGGGTCTCGACTCCTGCCGGCGCTGGCGCCCGTGCATGTACGGCAGCGTCCCGAGGGCACACCGGGTGTCGACGGGGAGGCGGCGGCGAGCGTCGCGGTGGCGGGCAGCTGCCTGCTGCAGTTGGACGACGCCGGCACGCTGACGCTGGTGCCGTACAAGGGCGACGGCCAGCCGCCGCCGCAACAGCAGCAGCGGCCACCGCCCTCGGCCGCCGCTGGTGCCGCAGCGGATGGGGTTTCCAGCCGCGCGGCGCTGCGGTTCTCCTTCCTGCGCCCCGGGCAGGCTGGCCCTTGCTCCCAGCCGCACCGCCACCCATACCCGCACCAGCGCCAACTGGCGGCTGCGGCGGCCGCGGCCGGGGTGGCAACCGATATGGCACCGGGCGGCTCCAGAGGTGGGGCGATGGGTTTGGAGGGCAGGAAGGGCGAACCGCCGCAGGATTGGAGAGCCGCTGCGGAGGGGAGGTGTGGCCGCGGGGGCACCGCAGCGGCGCCGCTGCTGGGGGAGCTGGCCGCATACCTGGCGGAGGCGCAGCGGCGGGAGGGCGCCGGCGGCGCGGCGGAAGCCGACGCGGACGCCGAGGTGCGGCGGTGTTTCGCGTTTCGCTGTGCGGGGTTTTAGCTGCTGGTGCTAGTGCTGCGCGGGGTGCTGCTGCTGCTGCCTCTTTGCGTGATGAGGGTTGGGCTCGTAACAGGCAGGGAGCTCTGCCTGTCGCGGCTGGGTTGGGCAGAACTGGGTCTGGCGGGCGGAGGCCTTATGCGCCTCGGTCGCCGCTTCCCCGTGCTGTGTTTCGTTCCTTGAATCCTTGTAGGGCCTTACCCTCGGGATTGCGCCAATCCAATCCAATTGGCCTCACGTCAGCGGTCGCCGCATTCTTGGCCTGCCGCGCTCCCCTCATTCATTCATTCATCTCCCTCACACACATCAGTGCGGTCCGCCCCTCTCCGCCCCTCGAACGTTCTCGCCCCCCCCCCCCGCCGCCACCAGCTGCTCGACTTTCCGACACGGGAGGAGATCCTGAGGCAGCTCACGGACGAGCTGAACCTGCGGCGGCGGCGCGTCGCCGTGCAGCCGCCCCAGCAGCCGCCACCCCAGCAGCCGCAGCCGCTGCAGCAGCAGGCGCCGGCGGCGCATGCCTTGGGCGCGGAGGCGGAGGCGGCGGTGGCGGTGGTGGGTGGCCCGTCCGACCAGCTGTGGTGTGCGGCGCAGCAGCCCACCTGCGCTGCGGAGCTGTGCGGCAACGCTGCGCAGGTGCGTGTGCGTGTTGTGTTGTGTTGTGTTGTGAAGCGTCAACTCTCGAAGCGCGCGGACCTTCAGGAGGCTGCCGCCCCAGGCCACGTTCTGCGCAGCAAGGTCCGCCTGACCTTGCTGCGCAGCCGTCCAACGTTTTCTCCTCTCCCTTCCTCCCCCTCCCCCTCTCTCCCTCCCCCTCTCCCCCTGATCCCAGGTCGGCCGGCTGCGCAGTTGGCTGTGTCAGTGGCGGGAGGTCATCCGGTCGGAAGGCCAGCGCCGAGAGGAAGGTGCGCGGGGGCGGCTTTGGGGACGGAGCCGACCCGGATGGGTCGGTCCGCTTTCCACACGACCCACGGCTCGGTCCGCGCATGACACGGGCAACGGTACGGCACACGGCTTCCTTGCTCCGCTCCTCTTATGGGACTACCCCCGGTTGACTTTCTGTCGGTCGATGGGAAATGCGCTCGTCAGCTCACTGACCGGTATGCCGCGCGAGCGCGGCATGGCCAGTGGTGTACCTTTGCGCGTTAGCCTGGGGGCTGAAGGACTGTCGCCTTTTGCTGCTGCGTTGGCTGCCGCTGCGTTGCGGCAGGTGCGGCGGCCGCCAAGCGCTCGCGACGCGGCCGGCGCTTGAGCGACGACTCGGACTTCTGTACCGACAGCGACGGCAGCGAGTGGGACGCCCGGTCGGCGGGCGGCACGGCCGACAGCGACGGCGAGGGCGGAGGCGGGGGCGCGGAGCACAAGGGTGAGTCGGGTCGGGCCGGACGGCAGGATGGCAGGACGCGCGTGTGTTGCCCCTCGGCGCCGAGCACGGCAACACTAGTCCACAACCCGCAATGCCCCATCCTCCAAGCCAACCATTCTTTTTCCTCCCTGTCTTTCACCACTGATTGGTCAGTAACAACTCCGCATCGCAAATCGCGAACCTGCCTCACTCCTGCCTGACTCTTGGACCTGTCTGTCTGTCTATCTGTTTTATCTATCCTGTCACTCATCTGTGCCTCTGTTGCTTTGTCTGCATCCTGCAGGCCTGCCCACTGCCCTGGTGCTGCGCGGCCCCTGCGGCTGCGGCAAGACCGCCGCCGCCTTCGCGGTGGCTTCGGAGCTGGGCTTCCGAGTGCTGGAGGTGAACCCCTCAGTGGACCGCAGCGGGCCGCAGCTGCTGCGCATGGTGGGAGAGGCCACAAAGAGCAGGTGGGCGGGCCTCACGCGGCCGCGGCGGCTCTCGTTGTTGCCTGTTTAGGAATTTGTTTTTGAACGTGTTTAGGAACGTGTTTTGCTCTTCTCGCGAGCATGTGTGTTTGCCGTGCGGCTCCTCCGCAGGCGGCTCGTGCAAGGCCTCGCGGCCGCCGGTGGCGCGCTGTTTGGCGCCAAGGGCGCGGCAGGCCCCGCGGCGGTGGCGGCGGCGGCGGCGCCGGCCAGGGGCGGCCGGCGCGGGCGGGAGACGACCCGGGGGCGGCGAGGCGGCGGCGGCCCCAAGGCGCGAAGAAATCTGTGTAAGAAGGCAACGGCTTGTGATTACGGCTGGGAAGTAAGGACGAACGAAGGGGTCATGGGCTTCGATACGTGTGCCGAGAAAGGCCGGAAGAGAGGTTGTTAGGGTTATGGCTGATCCATACGTGCTTGTTGAGGTTGCGCCTAGGGCCGCTTGCGCTGCCGGATTGGACAATTGGACGGCTGTGCAAAAAAAGGCGAATTGACTCTGCTGGGTGGCGCCAAGGCGTGGGCTGAATCGCTCTTTTGCCCCGGTGCCGCCTTTGGACGAGCCACCGCGCTGACGAGCCACCGCGCTTCTGCCTGGCTGCCGGCTTGGCACTGCCCTCTCGCCCCTCGCGTCGCCGCCGCAGCGCTGGACGACGATTCCGCATCCGGCGCCTCCTCAGCGTCGCCGTCGCCCGTCAAGCGGCGCCGCGGCGGCCGCGGTCGCGGCGGCGCGGCGGCGGCCGCGCGGCTCATCGGGGCCAAGGACGCGGCTGACGCCGCTGCCGCTGACCACGGCGACGCCGCCGCGGCGGCGGCGGCAGCCGCCGCCGTCTCTGGTGCCGGGTCCGTCACTTTGATGTTGTTTGATGAGGTGGATGTGTTGCCTGATGAGGACCGGGGCTTCGTGGGCGCCCTGGTGTCGATCGTCCAGCAGTCCAAGGTACGACAATCGCTGATGGGCTGAATGGTATAACGGTATTATTGAGCGGCTGCGTTGCGTGGCCAGGCGCTCATACATTCAACCCCGCCAAGCTGACAGATGGGGACGTTCCCGAGCTGCATTATCTCACTCACACGTCGTTTTTTCACTGCAGCGCAGAAGCGCCTCCGAAGTTGTACGGCAACTGCCGGTGCCCCCGCCCCCGCTGCCTCCCCTCGCTTTCCCGCCCAACTTCGCATTGCACATACACCCGACATATGACAATCCCTGCCCCCGCCCGCCCTCCCCCGCGCAGCGGCCCATCGTCTTGACCGCCGGCAGCGGACAGCTGCCGCCGGCGCTTCGTGCCCTGGGGCTCCAAGAGCTGGAGTTCCAACCCGCGGCGGAGGCGCAGATCCTGCGGACCGTGGCCATGGCATGCGCCGCGGCCGCCAGGCCAGCGGCGGGGACGGAGGCGAGGGCGGGAACGGAGGCGAGGGCGGGGACGGAGGCGAGAGCGGGGACGGAGGCGAGGGCGGGGACGGAGGCGAGGGCGGGCTCAGCTGCCGGCGGGCGGGACACTCGCATGGCGGAGCGAGAGGTACTGGACCTCAGCGCCGTTGATGATGACGGCGAGGGTGGTGGCACTGGCGGCGGTGGCGGCGGATCCTCCCAGGACAGGTCGCGGCTGCCGTCGCTGCTACGGCTGGTGCGCGGCTGTCGAGGCGACCTTCGACGTGCCTTAATGGAGGCACAGTTTTGGCTGGGAAGATCCGGCGGGAGTGGCGGCCTAGCGGTTGGCGGCGGCGGCGAGGCGGCCGGCGTGGATGAGGAGGAGGTGGAGGCTGCGGGCGCGCTCGACGCGGCGTGGCGAGCCGTCGACGACGTCGTTGCGACGGCCGCGGGTGCGGTGTTCGCCAGCGACGGCGCGACGGCAGTCGCGGCAGACGGGAGCGCCGGCGGCGCCGCCAGGCCCGAGGGCGCGGCTTTGCCGTACAGCTTTGACGCCGTGCTGCCAAGTGTGGGGCTGTGGCTGCCCAGGCCGCCGTCGGGCGCGGCGGAGCCGCCGCCGCGGGACGTGACGGTCCTCACTCCGGCGGTACGGCAGCTGCAGTGGCAGTCGTACCTGGACGAATGCAAGCGGGTTCGGGAGCAGCAGCTTGCCGCCAGGTAACGGTAACGGTGCGGGGCGCAGCCGTTAAAGAGTCGGTGTGCTCAGCGGTTGCCCTTTGCTGGGCTCACCAACCTCCCCCTCAGGCCCTCCCTACCCTCCCCAATCGATGCGATCGATGCGATTTCATACTTTTCACCCTCCTGCCGCCCCCAATCGATGTGATTTCATGTGTATTACCCTCCTGCCTCCTGCCGCCTCGCCAGGTGGCTGGAACTGGCAGCGATCCGAGCTGCAGCCAGGCTCGCCAACCGACGCCCCCGGGGCTCCAACGGCCGCATCAAGGTCGCCGGCGCGGAGGGCACACCGCCCGGGCCAGCCGAGGAGGAGGCGGAGGACGACGAGGATGGGGATGGGGATGAGGACGGCAGCAGCGACGGTGACAGTGGCGCCGTCGCGGCCGCCGCGGAGGAGCAGGAACAGGAGCAGGAGGAAGAGGCGTCGGGGCGGGCGGCGATGGAGGGCGCGGCGCCGCAAGGCGGAGAGGCGGCGGAGCAGGAGCAGGAGCGGTCGGCGCTGTCTCAGGCTTCTGGCGAGCAGGACCGCGGGACCGAGCCGGGAGAGCAGCAGCAGCAGCAGCAGGAAGGAGCACAGGTAGCAAAGGAGGAGCAGCCGCCGCGGGTTCAGCAGCGGGAACAGCAGCAGGAGGAGGCGGGCTGCAACCTTCCGCCGGGGGAAGACGCAGGCTCGACGGGGCAGGCGCAGTTGCAACAGCAGCAGCAGTGGCCGCACAAGAGGCGCGCCTCCGAGGCGGCGGGGTCGGACGACGGCGCCGTCGAGGCGGACGCGGCGAGTGCCGGCGGCAGCGGCAGCGGCAGCGGCGGCGGTGGCGGCGGCGGCGCGAAGCGGAGCCGTTTGTCTCGCACCTCGCGACCGCCAAGCCGGGCCGCCACACCCGCAGCACGCTCTCTAGCCGCCTCGGACGAGGCGGCAGTGGCAGCCGCAGCCGTGGCGGCGGCGGGCGCAAATGCCGCTGTCGGCGCAGAGACTCAGGCCATCGTCGCGATGGAGCAGGAGCCAGCGCCGCCGCCGCCGCCGCAACGTGACGGCGAAGCTGCAATGGACGCCGCAGCCCCATCAGCCGCCATCGACCCGGGCCGAGGCGCCGCCCGACTGGCCGTTGGTGGCGCTCAGGCGGTGAGCCCTGTCCTCGCACCCTCATCATCGCCACCGGCCTGGGTGTTGCCTGGCCCCCCGCCGCCATTGCAGTACAACTCCGAGGCCTTGGCAGCGCTGGCGGCAGCGGCCGCCGCGGCGCCGCCGCGGGACGGTGGCGGCGCCGCTGGCGCGCCGTCGTCGGGGCCGCTCCAGGCCGCGGTGCGGGCTTGCCGCGCGCAGGCGGCCCTCGCGGAGATGTACGGCATGTTGTCCGATTTGGACGTCTTGGCGGCGCCGCGCGACGCCTACGCGCCGGTCTCGGGTCCCTGTCCCCCGCAACACCAGGCCGCCCACTCGGCCGCGCGGCCCGTAGGTCTGGGGACCAACATGACACTGCAGCCGCCGCCTGCCTCCCTGGGCCTGTACGGCAGACCTGGTACGGCATGGGTGCTGGCCGATGCCGTACGGGACCAGGAGGACGTGCCCGGCCGGCTGCTGTCCGTGTTGGCCGCGGAGGCGATGGCGGGCGGGCTCGGCGTCGGCGAGCCGGCCGGACCCACGGGTCACTCTTGCGTCGTCGAGGCCGCCGCCGCCGCGGCGCGCCTGGCCGCTGCCGCCACCGCGGAGGCTGTACAGCAACACGAGCCGGTCGTGCCGCTAAACCGGCAGCGGCAGGGAGGGCCCCACGCGGCGGGTTCCCCCCGGCAGCTCGCGTCACTGCACGGCGTGCTGCAGACAACGGCGCCAGGGTGGTGCCTCGCCGGCGGCCGCGGCGCGGCGATGGACCGCCTCGGGGCCCTGGCGTTGATCTGCCGGTCGGAGGCGGCGCGGCAGCAGCGGGAGGCCCAGCGGGCCAGGTGGGTGCGGCGGGCGCCCGCCTTCTGCCACTACCTGGCGCCTGTTGACCTGCCGGGCCTGACGGCGCTGCAGCAGCTGACGGTGCTTGGGGCCCCGGCGGCAGTGGCGGTGGCGGTGCAGCCCGACGCCGGCGGCGAGGCGGTACAGGGAGTCGGGCGGGGGCTTGAGGGTGGCGGTGGCGCCGGCGGGCGGCCGCGCCGGGGGGGAGGTTGTTGAGGTTAAGGTGCGAGGCGGCGCGGCCGGGTCTCTCGCTGGGAGGTCGTGTGGAGCGGAACGGATGGGAGTCGAGGGCCGTCGCGGTACGGGTGTCGAGGAGCTGTGTGAACTGCTGGGGGCGGATGCGGCGGTGGGTGGGTGGGTGCGGAGGAGGGACTGTGTGCATGCGCCGGATGGATGGATGGATGGATGAGTGTTGGGTTTGAGAAGGTGACGGGAACGGAGATTGGGGTTACATGCGACCCATCGATGCAGGGGTGTGAGGATGGATGGATGGATGGGGTTGTGGACAGATCGAAGGTTGGAACCTGGGACGATCGAGCTTTGTCCGGGTACTGGTATCGAATCACAGCCTTTCTTCTGACGTTGTTTTGAACGAAGCTGGCTGATCATTTTTTGGGGGAGCGTAATCGCTACGACAGCAGGGAGGCCATGTTTTCACTAGTCCCCATGTCTGCGAATTCCGGCGGCGCGCGACTTCTCCCCATGTTGCCGTGTATTTATGGCGCCAGCTGCGAACTGCCCGACATTGCAGGTGGTTGGTGACAGGGCGGGTGAGTGATTGTTGTTGTTGTGGCCGGCGGCGGCGGCGTGGGCTCTAAAGCCTTCGAGGGGTTGTTCAGAGGGTTGCAAGCGCTTGCAGGAGGGTTCACGACATCTCTGGGGCGATCTCTGGGGCGCAACCTGGCTTAACTTTCGAACCGTGCGTGACTGGCGCCACCCATGTTTTCACGAGATGCGTCACCGCAGCCATTGCTGTTGTGCAGGTTGTGTGTGATCATGTTGATGTTCCGGACCTGCCGGCGTATTTAGCTTTGCCCTACTGCACGTGCGGGATGTGAGAGCTGGCGCTGCATGCGCTGCGTTGCGCTGGACAAACAAACAACGGCCTCGTCCGTGGAAAGAGCCCCGTCGTTGGGGCCCTGCCAGAAGTTTGTGTCGCTGTGAGAGGACGGCAGGCAGCGGTGTGATCTGCGAGGGAGCAAAGAAGCGCGGTTAAAACTCAAGCACCACAGCCGGCTTTAAGAAAGGTAATCGCTCAAACCCTCGTCTAAAGTTGTAGACCTGCCAGTCACCGATTGGATACCGCAGGCAGCTCTCAGGTAATGTCGCCCGGGGCCCGAGATGCGGTACACGGCTCCAGCCATGCCAGCCGCCAGTAAGGCCTCAGCCTCAGCCACGCACGTACTAAGCTATCACTCAACACTGCAATTGAGTCCCACACACGTCTACAACCCCGCCTGTGACCTGCGGTTAGCCCTACATGCCTACCATGCACCTCAACCAATAAATGACCTAGAGCTCTGTAAACCTGCCACGCTCACGTCTCCACACACTTCACTCGCCGAGTCTCATTCCCCCTCTTACGTCACCCATGCGACGCGTCGCGCGCCTTCTCAGCGGGCGAGCGCCCCCGACACATTCAAAACCTCGCCCACGCCCCATTTAAAACCAAGTCCACCACACGAGCACTTACTTGCACCGCCCATCCCCAGACCCCAAAAGCCATCCGCGCCCACGTCAATGTCCCTTTACAAACACGTTTCTCCTCAAGTCAAAAAGCAATTGTCAAGTCAGCCAACCGGTGCGTCAAGAAAGCCAAAGGTTGTGCCTCTCCTCCTCCGCCGCCGCCGCCGCGGTCCCAACTGCGTCAACGTCATTCACTGCGTCAACGTGACAAACTTGTCACACACCACAAACTTCTTGCTGCCCCGCAGCTGCTGCAGCACCGCAGCCATCCCCACCGACTCCTCGCCGCCCTCGCCCTCGCCCCCGTCCCCCAGTCCGTGCGACGCCTCGAGCTGCTTCCGAAGCTTCTTGAGCTTCAACCGCCGCTCGGGCGCATCCGCGAGCAGCTGCCTCACGAGCTTCCGCCACTTGGGCTGCGACTTCGCAGCTGCAGCGCCGCCGCCGTTGTCAACCTCGGCCGCGGCGCCGCCGGCCCCACCATCCGCCTCGCCCTTCTCCTTCTTTTCCTTCTTTTTCTTCTTCTTCTTCTGATCCTTGTCCCCGTCCTCCCCCTCCTCTTCAGCGACGCCCTGCCCCTCCCGCGAGGCTTCCCTTTTCCGCTTGCCCTTGCCCTTGGCAGCGGCGGCCGCGGCCTCCTCCACAGAGCTGGGCACCCCAGAACCCCCGGCATCCTTTCCTTGCCCTCGCCCGATGGAACCGGTCCCCTTGGCGCCCGACTCGCCGGGCCCCGCGCCTTCCGCCGTTGCTGCAATGGCCGCCGCCGCCTGCTCCTTCTTCGACTGAACCACCACGACGCGCCCGTCCTCCTCGCTGTCAGATCCCGAGCCGCTGCGGGGCACGGGGGCGAGATGTGGCGAAGCGCACGTCACGAGGATTGCACGTTTGAGCGTGTGCTACAAGGCACGCCAAGTCAGCCCGCCCGCTTGCCCGTGTCAAGTAAGTAGACCTCGCCACTCACCAACCCAATGTGGTCTCACCTGCCAGAGGCCTCCCCGTCGCGATCGGCGTCCTCCTCCTCCTCCTCGTCTTCCTCCTCCTCATCCAGTTTGGTCTTGGTGCCGCACCATCGTGCCCCCGCCACCTTCTTGGGCATGTCGCTGCGACCAAGACCCTGGCGACCGTGCGCGGCACCGTGCTGCGCCTGCGGAGCAAAGAGGAGGGCGTGCGAAAACGGCGCAGAGAGTTCGTCGCAACTGTTACGCGGCGTGCGATTCGCAACGGCTCTTTTCAGCGCTCAACTGCGCAGACGTGGTTTGAATGTGTGTCTGTGTGTGTAGTGGTTGTGACCAAGCCGCATCATGGGCGCCCCCAAGGTCTGGTATGATTGAGGGGTGATACAGAGGAAACGAGTGGCAGGAAATGAAGTGAAGGTTGTCGCCGCGTCTTAGTATTGCATCAGCACTTGTCATGCTGGGGCAAAGTGGTAACATCGGCGGGTTATTTCGCGTGCACAGAAATCCCACCCAGCACGCATGGGGAGGCGTGCAAGGTCCCTTGGCTCGCTTCAAGCTAGGCTGGGCCCCCAAAACCCCCGGCAACTTAAGCGGATGTCGCCGCGTCTTAGTATTGCATCAGCACTTGTCATGCTGGGGCAAAGTGGTAACATCGGCGGGTTATTTCGCGTGCACAGAAATCCCACCCAGCACGCATGGGGAGGCGTGCAAGGTCCCTTGGCTCGCTTCGATGCGGTGTGCTTCTACGACATCGTACGTCGCTTCTTTGGCCGATACGTGCCAGGAAGTGCTTTTATACGAAAGCTGTCGCCGCGAACTAGTATTGCACCGCCACTTGTCAGGCTGGGGCAAGGTGGTTGTCGCAGCGGGTTATTTCGCGTGCACAGAAATCCCACCCAGCACGCATGGAAAGGCGTGCAAGGTCCCTTGGCTCGCTTCCTGACCTGACCCGCCCCTACCAAAATCCATGCCACCATCCTTCTGAACCGCTGCCCAGTGCCCTGTTCATTAATCGCCTACAGGTCAAAGGTCAAGCCGACCCAGATCAACGACTTCTTGTCGTACAAAGTCCCACTGTCGTACCTGCTCGTACAGGTTCTCCTGGTCCTGCTCCTTAAAGCCAGACACGTTGATCTTCGCCTTGCCTTGAGAGCTCCCGGCCCGCAGCTCCTGGCGGATAGAGCCCATGCGACCCGCCCGCACAAACATGCCGGCCCACCAGGGCTTCTTCCCGGGCTCCCACTCCTCCTGCACGGGCAGCGCCGGCTGCCTTTCCTTCCGCTGCCGCTGCTTCCCGGCCGCCTGGATGCTCGCTGCCGCCGTCCCGCTCGCCTCCCTGTACAACACGCAACACGTCGGCCCGCGCAGAATCCCCGAGAGGACCGCGAGGACCGGGAAAACCGCAAATTTGATATCAAATGACATCGGGCATGTGATAGGAGAGGGCTTGCAGCGCAATCAATGCGACCGCCGTAAAGCGCAACGGCGCTACGCAACCTCGCCTGAACGAACCCACGTGATGCAACAGCAGCACAGCACTCAACGCCCGTTTCGCTTACTTTGCGCCAATGGCCGTCCGCTTCCGCTCCGCCTCCTCGTCGTCGCTGCTGCTGGCGGCGCCGTCCGCCGCCCGGACCGCCCGGACCTCCGCAATGACGGGCATGAACCCCATGGCGTCCGGGAGCAGCCCGGCGGCGCCGACCGCGCCGGCCGCGGCGCCGCCGTCGGCATCGTCGCCTTCCTCAGAGCCCGCGGCGCCGTCCTTCCCAGCCACGCCGCCGAGAATGGCGTCCAGATCGGATGCGCTGTAGTTCTTCACAAACTTGGCGCGCTCGCGCTTCGAGTAGCGTCCGACGTGGGAGGCGAGTTTGAGGCGCTTCGCGCTCGCAGCGGCGGCAGCCTTGCCCTTGCCGTTACCTTCCTCGGCGTCGCCGTCCGAATCGGAGCTGCTGGCATCCGAGCTGGAGGAGGATGGCGAGGCGCGCTTCCGCTTGGCTCCCTTGGCCTGCAGGAAACGGCGAGGAATCCATCCAGGGGTAAGCGATGGTGGGGGATCGGCGTTGCCGGCTGCCGGGTCTGGGGTGTTCTCACGGAACAGTTGGTTCCCGCGTTTTAACGACCCTCGACTGCAACCGAGGCGCCAAGCCAGCTGGTGGCGTACCTTCTTCTTGTCTGCCTTCTTTGCCTTCTTCGCTTTGGTCTTGTCCTCGGGCTCCTCGTCGCTGCTTTCATCGCTGCTCTCGACAGCCGCGGCGGGGCGGCTCGCCGTGACCTCCTTCAGGTTATTTAGGATGCGGTCGAAGCTGACCATGCCTGTCGTCCAGTCACGCAAGTTTTGGGCGTTTTCAGCCTGCGCGGCCACGTTCATGATTGTCGGGCGGCGTGATGGGCGAAAACCCGCCGATTCGCAACAAACCCTGGGCCCGCCGGCTCACCGCACCAACGCCCATGGCGTCATGCTTCTTCTTGACCTTGACGTGCTCTTTGATGCCTTGCTTTTCAGCGCCCTACGACACGGGCGGGCACGAGACGCCGCCGTGGACATTGGCCGCCGTGGTCCCGCATGGAGCGAAGCTGCGCCGCAAAAAATGACGGAGGACTCACCAAGCCCTCGCCTTCCTTCCATCCCATTGAAGAAAGCAGCTTGTAACCAGCCGAGTTCTTGTCCACCCCTTGAAACAAAGGGGTGGGCACAACTGGGCTCGCCATGGCTGTCATGGAGATGCGCGCAAGGAGGGTACAGACCTCCCAACTATGCTGCGCGGAGCTAGGTAAAAGGCTCCGTGTGGCGGCTGCCGTACATGCCGTTCGACCCAACTCTGCTCGGACTTTGCAGGTTAACGCGCGATCGCCTCGAGTTCAGCAAGCATACTGTGATACCTTCACATTACCAGTAGAGCATTTTTTCCTGCCCAAAGCTCAAGCAGCTGCGACAGTTTTGACTTTGAGCGCTTTCTCTCGATTCACGACAATTGTATTGAGCTGTACCGTTGCTTCTCCTCTCTTGATAATTTGGACAAAGCCTTATTATGGAGGTTAGCGGAGGTCCGCGATGCACACCTCAATACCTAGTTAGGTCACTAAATAGTTTCTCGTCGCGCAGGACGACTTGTATGGTGGTGACCTTTATGGAGATCCAGGGGGAGATTATGATGGCGGCTTTGGTGATGTCGACGAGGGCTATCTGCCGGGCGCA
Organism: Pleodorina starrii; assembly: GCA_030267565.1. Lineage (NCBI taxonomy): Eukaryota > Viridiplantae > Chlorophyta > Chlorophyceae > Chlamydomonadales > Volvocaceae > Pleodorina > Pleodorina starrii. The sequence goes on along the minus strand of BRXU01000007.1, from coordinate 4,572,208 downwards.
TCTGCACAGGTGCTTGCAGGCAGCCTGGCAGACAAAGCCGCTTTCATCCTACTAGACTCAACCACACCTTCCATCCTCCCAGGGCCTGCCAGCTGTGGATGCGCTCAGAGGGAAGGGAGTCAACAACGCGGGTGCACCCGCGATCCCGTCTGCTAGGTGGGCGCATAACGTAGCTCGTGCCGCACAAGGCCAAATTCAAACAGCCTCGTGTGCGGGGCCATTTCTGATATTAGCGGTGTGACTGCAGGGACCTTTTCTCGGACCCGCCTGCGTCTCGTGACGACGAGGCTCGGGTAAGACGGGGGGCGCTCAAGCGCATCAGCCGGGTTTCGGGTTTCGCCCCCCAGACGAGCCCTTCGTTGCATCTCCCTAACAAAGCCTTCATAATGACATCGCGTGGCACTAACATTTTGCGCCGGCACCGCCTCCTCTCGCCTTGCACTCGCGCGGAGAGCAACAGGACAGTAGGGCGCGGGAGGCCCAACAACAGGCCGCATCGGATCGATGGCGCAACGCGTTTAAGGAGGTAGCTAGCATATGCGCTCTGCACAACGCAAACCGTGATCCCGACGTGCACACTGTTCTGGAGACGGTGCGGCGGATCAAGGCTTCGGAATCAAGCGCCCAGGTGCGAGGAGATGGGCGACGCGCATTTCACGCGGCGGGCGGAAAGGGAGAACCTCCGTGACATGGTGCTTGTCACCTCACCCGTTGAACCTGGACCCGGCAGGGCTGACTTGGGCTGTCGTGTTGGTGCCGGTGCGGCGGCCGGGCTAGACACCCGAGGCTTTCGATTGCGGCCTGTGGCTCGTGGAGCGGGTGAAGGCGTAGGTTACACCAGTCCAATGCCAGGCGGCCTTGTCGGCGGCCCCCGATGGTTGTTGCAAGCGGCAGCTCGGGTCAGCGCCGAGCGGGCACACCGATTTTCACTTGTCACTGTCGCGATCGGGCCGAAAGCCCGACGGCCGACACTAGCTGCTTATGGCTGTTGACTGGTGATTAAGCTAGCATACACGGTATTGCATGGGGGTAGTTTTGTCGATCAATGGAGAGAGTGCGAGCCTGCGCGTGGTGGTTGGCACCGGGCCCGACCCTGGTAAGTTGGAGGGCGGCCTTGGCGGGCGCGTGCGCCGGCGCGGAAAACGTAGTACGCCTTCAGCTGAGTCAAACTGGGTCAAGCCTGAAAACATGTGGCGACTTTGCCGCGGACGCGGCAGATTAAGGGGTCGAAACTGTCGAAACGGAAACTTTTCTGTGAGGTGAGCTCTACGTATGCTTCGTTTACTGGTGCGCTCTTCATATGAACTGCAAACTGGTGCGCTCTTCACCTAAAAAGCACTATTGGTCGCGTGCGAGCTTCGGCGGCACGGAAGGCCCATATCGTAGCGATGTCGTTCCGTCATGCAGGGTATGACTAGCGAGCATGTATGGCTAGTTTGGAAGCGTGCGCAGTGATGGATCGGGAGTCTGTTGATTCAAAGGCTGGCAAGCTGTGTACCCGTACCCGTCTCCTTTGGTGTACGTCAAAAATGATGTGTGGTCGTCCACCATATCTTCCAAGCTTACCTGGCAGGTGCTCCAGCTTGTTGTTCTTTTTTCTTGGTGTTGTCGATGGTGCTGTCGGTTCGGAGTGCGTTTGTTGGGGCGTTGCGAAGGACCCGCGGGTCGCGGCAACCGCCATAGAGGCTGTCGTCCGGGCCCATCGCCTTGCTGCCACATAACCTGCCACGGCTTCGCCGCCCCTGGCTCATGGTAGCTGGCGACGCCGGCGGATCGCCCCTAGTGGTGGGTGCCATCAGCAGTAGCGGCAGCAGCGCTTGCCACTGTCGCGCTAGGGACATCAGGGCATGAGCCGCGGCGTAAGCTCCGGTGGCTGGCCGAACACAGGCGCCGGCGTGAAGCCGGGCGTCGGTGTCGGGTGCTCGCCGACAAATGGCGCGCATCCTACGCGAGCACACATGCCCAATACACACATGCGTGCGGAGCTCTGTCGCTGTTTTGTTTCTTTCTTCACAAGCTCCTTCGCCCTCGCTCTTGCTGCAACGCCCAAACTCGGTCGTGCGCCGGGCGGTGCAGCCCTCGCTGCCTTGCCGACCGCAACGGTGCACATTGCTCCCCTCTCGCCTTGCTCCATCAGCGGCTTCAACTGCACAAACACCCTTCACCCCGCGTCGCGCCGCGCGTCTCGCGCCCTCCCTCCTAGGTCTCTCACCTCCGATGCGCGTCAACCCTGCCCTCTCCCCCACACAGGAGGAGCTGCGGCAGCTTCGCCGCCGCGACGCGGCGCTTCAAATGCAGCTGGCGGATCGCAACCTGGAGTCGTTGGAGCTGCGGCGGGAGCTGGCGGTCGCTGCCAGCGCCGCCGACCCGTCGGTGGTGCAGCTGAAGCAGCTGATGTTGGATCCGGCGGTGGCGCGGGAGTTTGCGCGGCTGCGCGGCGAGCTCGAGACGGCGCAGGCGGAGCTGGCGACGGCGCGGGAGGAGCTCACGGCGGTGACGTTCACGCAGGAGAGCAAGGTCGGGCGGCAGCTCATGGCGAAATGCCGCAGCCTGCAGGTGTGTGTGGGTTTGGGTGACGAAGGGGCGGCGTGGTTGCGTGGCCTCTGGCCTGGCTGCGTGGGGCTGCTGCTGCCGGCTGATGGCAAGCAAGGTTGTGTAGGGTGGTTTGGTGTGCTTGGTGTATGCTGCAGGTTGGAAGATATGCTTGTTGTTTCGCGTAGGCGCGTCGCTGGAGGTGTTCCGCCGCGTCTGGGATTGATGTGCCGCCGTGGCCGGTGGGGTCGGCAGCGATGGGTACTGGTTCAGAGCGCGGGGCCTGCGTTCGGGAGAAGGGGCTTGGGTTTGGCATCGGTTGCGTTGCGCGCTCTCCCGAGGTGGGGGTGTTGCGCGCTCTTCCGAGGTGGGGCCCCATAGATCAGGGGCCTTCCGGAGCCGGAGCCCTGTAGATTGCGCCGAACATTGCACACGTACCGTGTGCTGAACCACACACTTTGGTTTCCGCTTTGGTCCCCGCAGGAGGAGAACGAGGAGATGGGTCGCGAGCTGGCGGAGGGGAAGGCCCACCTGGCGGATGCGGCCGCGGCGCTGGCCCGCAGCCAGGCGGACGACATGCGGGCGGCGTACCAGGAGCTGGAGGACCACTGTCTGGTGAGAGCCGGGCGGCGCTAGGAGAGGTCCGAACCCGAATTGTACAGGGTCGGGAAGCTGTAGGGAACCTGAGCTGGAGGGCATTAATGGAAGAGCGACCTGGTCAAAAGCTAATCCTGGGCTGGGCTGGGGTTCTCGCGAGGTTGCTGGGCAACGTTTTGTTTCCCGGAGTGCTGGCTCCGAGCGTGTGGTCCGAATTCCGGCATCGCGTCGCGGCGGGGTGGTGCCGTGCCACTCGTCCAATAGCATCGACTTGAGAAGCACCGGTGAAGCCAGCGGTATCAATCGAAACTCGCCTTTCCACGGCGGCCGTGACCGCCGCTTCCAGTTATCTTCTCTCTCTTTGCGCATACCGGAAAACGTAGCGATGCCGCGCCATCGCCGCGGCCGTGTCCCACCGTGTCGCAGGTGATGGAGGACGAGGCGGAGGAGCTGCAGCGGGAGGTGTTCGCGCTGCGGGCTCGCGTCATGGAGCTGGAGCGGGACGCGGGGCTGCCTCCCAGCATTTCCGGCAGCGGGGGCGGTGTGGGCATGGGGTTGGGCATGGGCGGCATGGGGCCCATGGGGCCGGGCGGATTCGGGGGGCGGCGCGCGTTCGACATGGGGCCCGGCGGGTTTCGGGGCCGGGGCGGCCGCGGGCCTCCCGGCGGCGGGGTTATGGGCGGTGGTGGCTTCAAGCGGCCGTTTGGGGACCGGGAAGGCGGAGGCGCGATGGGAGGCGGCATGGGGCCGGGGCGGGGCGGAGGCTTCATGGGGCCCATGAAGCGGATACGGTGAGCGCAGGGAACGTCGCGAGAGTGAGAGACAGCGCGCCGGGGTGCTGCTGCGCGGCACGCGCGGTAAATTTCTGTGCTATGCTGCATTTTGTCTTTGGGGGAGGGAACATGGAACACGCTATCCCTTCATTCGAGGGGCGGCGTTACCTAGTGCGGGGGCATTCGTGTCTGCGGGTCCGCGCTCGACTGGGCGTGAATCTCGTGGCGGGGAGTTGGTGTGGCGGCCGGGCCCCGTGCATGCAATCGGCCGGTCACCATTGTCGCCGCTTTGGCACCGCGTTGCCTCTTTGCCCGCGCGAAACCTTGATGGCAGGAGACTTCAGACTGAGCCTCACGGATGGCGATGGCGGCGGCTCTGTGCGCTTCCCAGCGTGGCGTTCGTGTCGTGCTATTGCGTTGCTGTGTCCAGCAACGGCCTCGCCGGCGCTTCTCACCCCTCAGAAATGTGCCCCCGCCAGATTGCAAATTTGGGTCCGTCCATCTGGCCGCATCTCTCCTGCTTACCGAAGTCCTAAGCCATGAGGACTCCTGGCCGCACATGGCGAGTGGCTTCGCCCAAATACGGTATGCGATGGCCTGGTGGCCGACCCATGAGGGTTCTTTCCTCCAGGGGGTAAAATGTTCACACTCGCTGCTCCCGTGAGACCAGGACGTCCTTGGGCTTCCCCGAGTGACACCCATCTCGCACCGCACAAGCCCCGTCGGTTACAGCAAGGCAGTTGCAGCAGCGTGCTTCGTATGCGTCCGCGGCGTCGTCGCTGGGGCCAAATCGCAATCGTTACGTTCTCCTTATCTATTACCGTCCAGGCCGTCATCCACGAACAAAATGCTTCGCGAAAATGGCCCACGTGCCACGCGAACAGGGCAGGCATGGGCAAGCAACGACAGCGTTGTGGGTGGAAGTCCACGAGGCGTCGTCTGCGCCGGTACACCCCACTTAGCCAACCGGATTTTTTGTCCCAGAATGTACTTATAAGCTTTTGCAAGTTGTCCGCAAGCCGAAAGCCTCCTTGGCCGCCCCGGCGAAACCTTCAAATGCCCATCTGTGTGGAGGAAGCCTCCAAGCGAAAGACGGCATTGCTGCCCTATTGCATTCGAAGGAAAGCCGAGTATCTGGTACAAAAAGCTTCACACAATTGGCACCTGTAGATCACCTTTTTTGGTCGCGCCACGTCGGATGTAACGACCCGGGTCTTGCATTGACTTTAGGTAAATCGATACCCAACATTGCACCGGGCTTTGTCCTCGGAAGAAGTACAAAAGTGAGATGGACAAGATTCGTCTGAAGCAGGTGAGGCTTTCCGCCGGCCTGAATGTCTGTAGATGCGCTTGTGCTGCCTGCTCGGTCTGGGCTGCACACGTCCATACCTTTGGCGGCCTGGCTTCGCAGCGCGCATGGCAAGTCAGCAGGTTTCTCCCTTTTTGCGCCTGCCTGCGCGACGGCGTATATCCATTGTCACCTGCCGCCAACAGTGACCCATGGGCCATTCGCCGAGGTCTGACACCTAACTTTGCCTTTTGAATGCTGCAGAAGCAACCAGAGACGGAACACAAGCCGTCAGCCGAGGTTTCTGCTGGCGAGGCGCCTAAAGCCAAGGGTCAGAAGCAGCAAACGAGCCAAGACTGGGATGAGTCTGCCGGGGGGTCTGTCTTGCTGTCCGTCCGCCCTCTGCTTTGACGCGACGCGCAATGCTGAACTGTAGGGCCAGCAATAGCACGCTCCGTTACGGATCCACGATCGCACATCCAGCAACTCTTGCCATCGGCTCCGAAACCAGTGCTCTCACAATCCGCAACCCGACCTCGCCGCCGCACTCAAACCGGCCCCCATACACACGTGACCACCCCACCCCAACCCCAACCCCCCGTGCAGAGGGATCAGCCGCAAAGCGCTCCCGCAGCAGCAGCGCCAGCGGTCACGACCGGATTCGGGAACCGTCCTTCAAACGGACCCGAAGCCGCGGCGCCAGCGGCCCCAGCGAGCAGCACGACCCGCTGCTGCTGGCGCGGCCGCCGCTGGCGAGCTTTCCCGGCCTGGACGAGCCGCTCGCATACCTGGCGCTCATTGACCCAGCCAAGCGGCTGCTGAAGACCTTTGAGAACTTTGTGTCCGGCCGGGTGGTCGAGGCGTGCGCCGCCGCGCGGGCCGCCGCCGCCGACGACGACACGACTGCCCAAGCGAACCCCGCACTGCGGACCACCAACCGGGTCGAGCGCGCGGCCTTTGCCGCCGCGGGGTCCCAGCAGCAGCAGCAGCAATCACCCGAAGACGCCGGTGCTTACGCCGACACAAAGCCGGCCGCTGATGCGGATGCGGATGCGGATACGGGTGCGGGCGAGGTGGAGCTCAGCTGCCCGGAGCCCCAGTTGCCAGCAGCCATCGGCGCCGTCGGCAGCGGCACGGCAGCTGCGGACCAGCCCGCGCTGAAGGTGGCCGCAGCGGCGGGGACGCAGCCGCCGCCGCCGCTTCCGCCGCGGGAAGCGGCCGCAGCGGCGGCGGGCGCGGCCGAGGGGAAGGACGTCGTGGCGCGCGCGGAGGCGCTGCAGCGCAGCGCCGCCGAGTGGGAAACCCGGTACAGGCGGCTTGAGGAGGCTGCGCAGCGCCTGGCGCGAGGCTTCGCCAGCCGCGACACCAGCGAAGCTCCGCCGCTCCTGACCCAGCTGTCGGAGCTGGTCCTCTGGGCCTTCTGCGGCTTGCTGGTGACGCCGCCGGAGCAGGTCTGGGCGGCGGCGGAGCGGGTGGCGGCGGCGGGCGGCCGCGTGTCGCAGGCGGGCGTGGACGCGCTGTGGTCGGCCCTCTCCGCGGTGGAGGGTGTCGCGGCGTCGGGGGCTGCGGCGGCTGCGGCTGGGGAGGCGGTCGGCAACCCCCGCGCGGCGGCGCTGCGTGGCGCGATCCCGCGGTTCGTGCAGCGGTTGCAGGCACTCCAGGGGGAGAAGGACGCTGCTTAGGGCTCTTCTCCCTCTCCCCCTCTCTTTCCCTCCCTCTCCCCTCTAAACCTTCTCTCACCGCCGCACACGCCGCACCGCATATGCCGCACATTTCCATGTCTTAGCAACGGACTAACGGGCCAGTAAGAAGAAGGATCGAGATGCTGAGGAAGCTATTAAGGACCCGATCGAGGCCTGAGATCACTCGAGATCACTCGAGACTCCGCACTCAAGAGTCAAGAGCGCCACTCTGATCTGTCTGGGTTGTGCTCCGATGTGAAAGGGTGCGGGCCGACGACCCCTGCGCGCTACGTGGGGTGCGGTGCGCGGCGTGCGTGTTTGCGAGACTGGCGCAGCCATCCCCGTAACTCAAGAAAGCCGGAGGAAGGTTGCCCAGGGGAGTGACGGGGGCGTGGTCGGGTTATTTCCGGACACCATCTCCGGACCGGGGGATCGGGATGTTTGCAGCGCAGCGGCACGAAAGGGGCCGCTAAGGAGCGGGCAAAAAGGAGATACCGCAGCGGGGACGGAGCGGGCTTGTGTCCTCATTGCTCATTCGGATTCGGCGCGACAGACGCTGCTGGACGCTGGCACCCTTTGGCTGCGCCCTCCAAACGACAGTTGCGCTTCGTTCGATGCAGTTCATGCTCCTTGCGGCCCCCGACGGAAGGTCCGGACTTCAGAGAGTCTTCTGCAACAACAAAAATTACAACAACAACGACGAAAAAAGGACAATGGCAACAACACAAACCAACACCGACGCGCGCTTTGGAAGGAAAGGAGGAAGGAATTGCCGTACATGTCCATAACCCCCGCGTGCTACAGAACTCGGTACAGCATCGAAGAACTCAAAGGACTCGAAGCCGCCATGTTACGGCGAAAAACCGTGTCAATCACTCGTCACCGCCCCAGAAGCCCCTCTGCGAACCCAGCCACGCGCACAACCTCTCCAAATGCTCTTGGTCCACCTGTGATGCAGCAACCGCGACGGGGTTTTAGGGTTTTACTACGCATGTTCATAAGCGTCACCAGACATTTAGTTGGTTACTGCCCATTCGCTTGCTGTACCTGCCGTACCTGGGTGAAGGCGGCCGGAAGGTCCGAGTCTACGTCCAGTACGGCACGGAGCCGCCTGCTGCCAGCCTCAACCACCGGTACGACGATCTCGGACTGTGTGCTGTACGGCATGGAAGTGATCGGACACAAGCACACGGAAGTGACTGCAATTCAGGTCGATCCGAACCGCTGCCCCGGGAGGCTGATCGCAGGACCGGAAGGCGAAGCCACATGGCAACGGCAGGGGCACCCGCAATTCCGCACCCACATCCGCACCCTCCCTCCATCCGCACCCACGCTCATGCGCCCCAAGCCCCACCCCAAGCCCCCCTCCCGCTCATCCACACTCGTAAGGCCCACCTAGATGCACAGGCGATGTAGCCGGGGAACTGCGACACGTACGGCACCAGCTGCGTCGTCCGGCTGCGCGCTGCCGCGCCGCACACACCTCGGCTGAAGGGGATGCGGAGGCAGCCCAAGTGGCCCTGGTAAGGCCCGATGACCAGCTCCTCCGTCTCCGACGCACCAGGACGGCCCGCCTGGTAGAAGCCCTACACGGGTGGGCCAGGTGCGTGTGTGTGTATGTGTGTGCGTGTGCGTGTGTGTGTATGTGTGAGGCGCGATATGGAGGTGCAAGCGGCGAAGGCGGGGGGAAGAAGCGAAGGCGGAGGTTCGCGCGAAGGCACGTGGCGGGGCCGTGAGCCCACGGAGGGCTCGGGCCGGCCCGCGGCGCAGGCGACATTTTTGTTTCTGTGGACACTGCGCACGTGCACAGGTTCTTTTCCGTTGTGCGAGATCCGAGCAGCCAAACAGCTCGAAGAGACGAGCCGCGTGGGTGGCACAGTTCGACGGAAAGCAAGGAGGCAGAAAATGGTAGTAGAAAGCGGTGGTCGGGTCGGGTCGGGTCTCGCGCGTGTGTTCCACCTGGGTCGGTGCTCAGGGGTGTTGATGCAGCTGTGGGAGCGGGCGGGGGCACGCACCGTCCAGTGGAAGTAGTCGAAGGCGGAGTGCAGGAGGGAGGCCGCAGTCGCCATGGCGGCTACCCAGTCGTCCTCGCCTGGTGGAGAAGTGTCGGGGAGGTTGGGGGAGGGAAGGGCCTGCTCATGGCACGGCGCGACCGGGCTAACAACAGGGAGCGGAGCGCAGCTGAAACGGCGGGCGCTGGTCCAGCTGGCCTCGGGAGATGGTGCGAGAAACCGAACCGGCAGCCAAGCGGGTTGTTTTCCTTCAGAACGGAAACTTTGACAGCTCTTCTTGCATCGCTGTCAACGGGACTCCAGCATTGTCTATCGGGCCTTAGTACCGGTAGGCAAAGAAGCCAAGACGAGCAGAAGGACAGTGAGGGCTTGCAAAATTGTACGCGCAAAGGCGCTGCCCGCTAGCTATTTCTGCTGACCAAGCAAGACTTGTTGTGAGCACCTTGAAGGACTTTGGTGATGATGTCGATTACATGGTCGTAATGTTGGGCTTTTGCTTCTGGCGTTGCCGTCACCGGCAAAGCTGAAATGTCGTCGTGTCCTGTCATCTTTTTTAGCTAAAAAAACACGTACTTGGCGAAAGAAACATTGCTCCCAGGATGTTGCGCTCTGGCGGATAAGTCCTCCAACCGTCAAACCGCCAACCGTCGGACGCGAAATCACCGATGCGACCAGGTCGGCCGCGCTGAGCACACAAGTGATCATGCACCATGTCAGGTACGATACGTCGAACCGAGCCAGGATTCACGTCTCATTCTGCACGGTCGCGTCCGTCACGGCGCTACCACTTGCCTACAGCTCACAGAGACCAGCAGGCCACACCAAACAGCCTCCGCTCTCTTTCTCTCTCCATACACACATCCATCGCCCTGAACCCACAGTTCCAGCTCCTCACTTCTACCCACTCCTCCCCTTCCGCAGCTCCACTACGCGGAGCCTCCGCTCCCCCCACCGACGCGATCGAGCCAGCATGCACCACCACGGTCATTGCGCTCCCTCCGACCCGAAATCACTCACCACCCACCCACCCACCACCTGGGGCGCATCCCTCCGCTGAGCCCTCCTGGCCCTCGCCCTCCTGGCGCCCCCGACGCTCTCACATCACAACACCACATCCCCCTCCTCCAGCAGCAGCCCTCGCTCGCGCCCTTACTCAACCGAAAAAGCAAATCACAGGCGGCGACCAGTCCTTCCCCGCTGCACGGGCAAGCGCAGCACAGCCCCCCCCCGTGAAGGAAGGCCCCCGCGCGACGCGACGGATTCCAGCCTCCTCCTTCACTCGTACACGAACTCGCACGCCCCGTTCAGCAGGATCTGCGCCAGACGCAGGTACGCAATGTCCTCGCCCATGGACAGCAGGTACACCAGCGCGCGGCGCTGAGGGCTGTTGCCCAGCCCGGCATCGGACGCCGCCAGCGTGGCGCCGCAGCCAGCCAGCGCGGTCGCCCAGGCCGCGTGCAGGGCCTTATCGTTGGCGATGTCGTGGAAGTGCAGCTGCGTGTGGATCACACGGATGGCGGGGAGTCATGGGGATCGGGAGGCAGGGGCAAACCCAAGCCGCGAACCAACGGGCACGTTAGACGGACCCGGGGCCGGAAGGAAGGGTGCATTGCGAGGCATGAAGGGATGGGAGGCAGGAAGGGAGGCCGGGAGGAGGAGGAGGAGGTGTCTTGCATGAGCATGTGTTAATATCTGAACAAAATGTTCTGCGGAGCAGGCTCGAGGGGCAGTGCCGTGACGGCGCTGATCGCCACTGGCTGCTCTTTGTGCCACTCTTGAGCATGGAGAGCCCACCATTGGAGGGCCACGCAGCCAACACTGGCTAATGCCGATCTAAAGTCCCCGGGTCATCCCTGTCTCGGAAACAGGGGCGCACTGTCCCTGCCTTCCCTGGCCCCACTGCGCTTCAGACCCACATCCGCCGGCGGGTCCGGCCCTGTCCTATCCGCACCTGGAAGTGTGATACGACGGGCAAGTACGCGGGGATAGTGCTCTTGTCTGCGTTCTCGCCGTACACCTCGTCGTACACGGGGCCCTCCACGGCGCCGAAGCGCGCCAGGCTGTCCCGCACCAGTTGCACCAGCCGGGCCCGAACGTCCTCTAGGAACGCCTTGGCGGACGGCTTGAGCTCCGCGCTCGACTCGCTCACTGCAATACCACCAGGTGTGACACGCACTCAGCTGTCATGAGGGTCCCCGATGTAGCTGTTCACGGGGAGCGTCACATGGGGGACGCACACCGGCCCCCGCACCGTGCAATTTGATGAAGGCATCCAGGATCTCCTGGTGACCAGCGAGGCCAGTGCTCCGTGACCAGCGGTTAAGAGCCAAGCGTGCCAGGCCCTCTGGCGAAGGAATGCTATCAAGACAGCTGGTGACAACCGCCTCGCTGGGCAAGGCGCTAGGCGAGTTGGTGTTCAAAAGCACTGCAATCTCCGTCTGTTGAGGCTTTAGGCTACCAAAAGCGTCGCAGAGCACCTTCTGGCCCATGTCGAACGTTGCAACGGTGCGATCTCAAAGAAGTAACTTCCAAAGAGTCAATATGGCTCACCCAAAGTGCTAAAGCAAGTTAGTTATTATCTTCCTGGTCTGGGACGCAAATGAGGGATGGGTTTTGAGCTGCGTTTCTGCCCCTTCGTCTGAATGTGTACGGCAAGGCAACTGTCAAGTGGGGACAAGACCGGGCGCCTTCAGGCTCGCATGTTATAATTGCTGTGACGGACGTCGATGCAGACCGTATCTGTCGATTTCATTACTTTCTCTGCCATCAACTCAACTTTCACCATTCGTTGTTGAGTGAAGCCATGCTCTGCTTTCAAACACACCCAAGATAATAATTAGTAAGTGAGGCTCTGGCTCTATCGGCTTAGCTGACCTGTTGCAACCATAGTACGCGAACGGAACGTACGAATGCCGCCTCTCCAAGGTAGTCGACGGTCTCTCCTTACTGGACACTACCTCACAAGCGTGCCTTACAAGTCTTGCGGCCGTAGGGACCTTGATGCTTCGATGCGGGTCCAGCACTCCAGCTTATCGCGTCGGAAGGGTACGGTCTACGGTGCACCCCTGTGCACCCGAGGGGTACATACACCCCCAACGCCAATCTAGACCGTCCCAGTCCCTAGTGCCCGCGGTGTCCGCAATACAAAGCGCCGGATGCTGCGGCGGCCTTCATGTCACGCCATGGTTCGCATCTCACCGTGAGATGCAACCTTACTTCTCGTCTGTTGCCGCGCCAAAGCCCTCCATGGGCCTTCTATCCACAAATCTGAAGGTTTCATTCCCGAGAGGCAACAACCCGGCAACGCCGCCAACCCTGTAGCGCCTCCCTTTCCTCCTCAACAAAAGAAGGACGGTTATCAGCGTGAGCCCTACCTCCCGCCCTTACCTCACAGGCAACCATCATCGGGCCACGTGCAGCAAAGCTCCCTTCTTTTCCAACGCTTCACACAAGCAAACTCCCACTACAACAAAAACGTCTCCACGTGCAACATTCGTTCTCAACCCTCCGTACCTCCACAGGCACCAATGTCACCATCACACTGCCGCCGTGTTCACCACGGCATCAACAAACACAGCGCGCGGACACACACGTGCGCATCGCCCCTCCGTGCGTCTCACAGCGCCGACCCCGCAGAAGGGCCGACCCCGCGGTGCACCCTCAGGCTCTGAGCCGCGGTCCATGTCGCCCCCGCCGCCAGCTCCACCGGCTCCGAAACCACCAGGCCCGGCTCCAGGCACACCATGCGCCGCCACTCGGGGTCCCCCAGGTCTGACATGGCCGCCGCGCGCTCCGCAGCGGGATTCCACAGCACCGCGTCCGGGAAGCCGCGCTTGCGCACCTCGTAGGTTCGAGCCCCGCCGGGAGCGCCTGAATCGTGGATCTGGTGGCACGTGGCAGTATGTGTTTGGGAGCAGGGGGGCGGGAGGCAGACCCGCATTCATTACCATCGCCAACGGAAAGCCTTTTGGGGTTTGGGGAGCGACGTGGGGTGCGTGGGCTGCGGTTGACCGAATGGAGGGCGCGGGCAGACACGCCGGGTATGATCCCCGCTTGCTCCCAAGCGAAACCTCCCATACCCCTCCACCAAGGGATGGGTTATCGGTCGCCTACGTCCCTCAGCTGCGGTACCGTTTTCCTTATCCATCAATGGATGAAGAGAAAATCCTTCCCAGCTCAAACATGGCCGCCGCGCTGCCCCTCACCTTGATCACGTCTGGTGCCCTGAGGTAGATGCGGTCCACCTCCCCCGTGAACGCCACCGCCTCAGCCTCCTCGCGCTTCTCCAACCGCCCGTCGGTGCTGTCCAGGAAGGTCAGGCCCTGCGCAGCATGAGGGGCGGGCGGGGTGCTTAGGGTTAGATAGGGTCTGCAGGCGGGTGCATCATTTGAGTCGCGTGTCCCGGAGGGTCCGCAGGGGGCGCAGCGGTGCCGCAGCTGAAGGGCGCCACATCCGGGCGGGTCAACCCGTGTAGGGTGGGACATGCTTCCTCCCTCCTGCACAGAAAGCTTTCTCTCTCAGCGGCTGGCAGGCAGGCAGGGGCGGCGAGAGCTTCAATGACGCAGGGCTCAAAGAGACGGCCCCGGAGGGCGGGTGGGCAGCCGAGCGGCAGATCGCCGTTTTGGCGAGCTGGTGCGCGGACGCACTGGCGGGCGGGCTAAGCGGGGGCGGGTAAAAATGATACCGCAGCGGAGACGGAGACGGCGTTAGCGAACGGACCCAGAACCCAGTAATACTTACCGAACATACCTGTAACCTTACCGAGCTGAAAATACGCTGCGACCGCGTCGCCGCCAGACCAACCCAGACGGACGAGTACGCGCGACAGCACAAGAACGGCACGAACGCCCGGACAAAACAACCCGACAAATTGTAGACTCACCTGTGCTCAATGGAGGAAGCGAAGCGGGAAGATTCGAAGGAAAAAGGGCGTGAGTAACGGCAATGGGCAACGGCAATGACAGCGAAGGAAGGAGCGAGCAGGCAGGCAATCAAGGCCAGACACACATAAACCCACGAACGAGCTGGGGCGGCGACGCGGCGCAAAAGAGGGCAGGAAGGGGCGGCGGGGCAGAGAAGAAAGGGATACGGATGGGCAAAACGTACGACGGCAAGGAGGCGAAAGGCAGAGGAGAAAGGGCAAAGAAAAACAGAATGGCAAGGAGAACGGCGAAGGGAAGGAGAACAGCAGAAGGAAGACGAGGGTGGGAGGGACGGAAGGCGGGGCGGGGCGGGGCAAAGGGGCACAAGGGCAAGAGCAAGGACGAGGAGAAGGGAAGAACGACGGCAGGACGGGCGGAAAGGGCGGAGGCAGCGGGGCGCGGGAAGACAATGCGGGGCGCGGGAAGGTGCGCGGGGCCGGGTGGCGGACCGTGAGGATTCGGCTCCCCACCACACCGGCCGAGCGGGGGCGGGTGGGCAGGCGGGCTGCCCGGCGCGGCGCTGCGCACCTGCAGTCCCTCCACCTGCACGTTGGCGATGTCGCTGACGGCGTAGTAGGTGTGCAGAGCAGCAGTGAAGGGCATAGGGCCCGAGCCTGACGGAGGGTTTCGGGGCGGGGCAACGGGCCAAACGGCCCCCCGGCAGTCGTTGTCGGCCAAGTGGGCTCTCGGACCGGGCGAAGGCGAAGGCCCAGCCACAGGGCGCGACAACCGCCGGTGTTGAGGGTTGCTTTGCCTTTGGGTGGATCTGCGGGGCGTTGCTCCCACCCACCCACCCATGCAGCTGACCCTCTTGACCCCCGCATAACTCACGAGTCTACATCTCAACAATCTGCGCTGTTCGCGTCCGGCAGAATGCAGAAGGCAGAAGGCCGGCTCGATGCCATCACAGGCCACCCACCGGTGTTGGTGGCCCGCGCGCCGCGTCTGCGTCTGACCTGATGCTTCGCTTCGCTTCACCAGCCCACACAACCCACGTCATCACACCCTCGCTGCCCACCTGTGTTGGTGACCTCCAGATGCTGCTCCAGGTTGTCATCGCACAGCTCGATGCGCGTGCGCAGCTCGAATGGGTGTGTGTAATCGGGGAACTCCGTACCGTCGTACGACAGGGACTGGTGCGGAGGGGGGAGGGCGGGGAGCGCGAGCGGAGGACGATGTGGCCATCCAGGACGTGAGTGAGCGAGAGCGCATGAGTGGGTCATTGGGTCTGTGGTGATCTCTGCTATCGGAAGGCTACGGAAGACACCCGTCCCGAACAGTCCTGAAGTCCTGAAGTCCTGAACACATGTACCTGTACCTGAGCTAGCCGGGGGCTACAGCACCACACGTCGCGAGCCACACGCTCACCAGCGTGACGGACCAGGCGCTCTGCTCCAGCACCTTCCAGGGCTTATTGCGCACGAAGCCGTGCTGCTGCGTCAGCCGGCCAAAGTTGGAGAACTGCGGGAAGCAGATCGGGACGCCGCCGCGGATGGCCTTGGGCGGTTGGAAGACGGCGTTCTTGCTGAGGAAGATGTAGTCCTGGAGTTGGGCCCCGGAGAAAGGTGGGAGAGGGGGCCGGGGAAGGTGAAGCGCCGGGGGTGGCAACGACACGGGCGTGGTTCGCAGCACGAGCAGTTTTGCGTAGAGCAGGCAGCGAAGCGAGGCCTTCTTACCTGCTTCTCCTCATTGCGCCAGGTTAGGAGGTGACCGGCGTAAGTGGAGACCTCTGCGGTTTGCCCCTGCGGGCAACAGTTTACCGACTCCTTCGAAGTCCGCGCCAGAGTGCGCCAGAGTGTGCGCCGATCAAGCACCGAATTAAGAGATGCCTACCGCTTGAGTTTTGAGGGTGATCCTCTCCAGGCTCTCCATGTTAAAGTGTCCGCACAAAGCAGGGGGCGTCAAGGAACAAGTCACAGGCAGTTCAATCTATGTACAGGGGTCGCAGCCTAGGTTCTTCTTACGAAATGATCTGATGCCCTATGCGACTGTCAGACGCCCAACCGCAGGGCGATGTCGTAAGCGAGGGCGTTACAGCGGTTGCGGACGCAAACAAGGAATTCCATCCGTATGGTTACTTGCATCATTAGCTTATATTACTGGTGGTTGCACCATTACTTTTGATGTGGAAAGCCCTTTGGATTCGGACACGTTCAGAATCAAAATTCCGAGAGGCAGGCGGGTGGACATTTTGCTACTGCATTGATGATGGATAGTCTGAGTATTAAGATGAAATTATTCCTGTGTCTTTGTGTCGGGTGGCAACGGAATGCATACAGTAATCTCAGTGCAATGCCGAGCACTACTTAGGGTAAGCGCGGGTGTTTCCGTTCACAACGTGAACGACTGGTGACTGTTCGCTGAACGTTCCCTGAATGTTCAGCAGGGTTCAGCGAACAGTCACGGGGAACGTTCTCTGAATGTTCAGTGAACGTTCGTCAAAGCCAGGTGGCCGACGTCAATGGTACTCCCGTCTTCCAAATACGCAATCATGGCCGCAGCTGCAGGTGCATCAAACGAAATGCCGGACCCGACGAAATAAATTGTCTGAGGATGCACGGCCGGCCAATGCTTGTCGAGAAGCAGCAGCGCCTTGTCCATAAGATCCATATTGACTTTATGTAGAACTAGCCGGCAGAGAAACTCATTCGGGAGTGCCGACCGTAACGTGGTGAGGGACCGGTGCGCTGGTAGGTCGTACTATTTCGCAAAATAGTACGGCACGCATGCTCCAGCGCTGTTCCCGCGCACATAAAAGGTATTCACATAACTACTTGGCCTTGTATCGGTTCGTTATATGTGCCCCAGCAGCTTTGGTCACTTAGGCAGCTATTCATAAGTCAAAAGCACAAAAGGACGTTAAATTCGCTTTGCTTGCAGTACAAGGGCCCAAACGGTCATCTGGGTGTAGGCGCTGAACATATATACTTGCGCTGAACCACTGAGTTTCCGCTACCTAGGCTGATAGCCTCTAGGGCTCAGTGTGTACGCTGACAATGTGGTTTCGGGCAGTTTCACCACGGGAGGTTCGAGATGCAGTTGGACCGAGTCAGCTGGCGGGGCTTCGGCCCCGCCCGGGGAGTGGGCCCCGTGAACAAAGTGGCCGTCTGACACGTTGAGGTGTAGCCGAAAGGCGGCGCGGAATGTACGTCCGGCTGAACAGGTTGGCTCCTGTCCACTCAATACCCCCACCCCGCCTCCTAAACGGTGAACGGTGAACCTTCAATTAGCTCCACGGTGAGCGTTCAGTGCAGGTTCAGTGAACGTTTATTCTCCTTTCAGTGAACGAAGAAACCCGCGTTTACCCGAGGTACTCGCTTGGGCGGCATGGTCGCCGAGTCCCGCATGCACATTCGATCCAGAAGACGCAGGCACTTGCAGAAAGGGTTAAGAGATGAAATCGCATGAGTATTACACTGAAGGCATCGAAGGCTCCGCAGACTGCTAGCATGCGTTTCCACGTGAACCCCTTACCCCCTTTACCCTTCGCGCTCTGTCTATGCAGTTGGTGCGATGACACCCTTAACGTCCAGCTTGGATGCCCTGCCACCCGACGCACTCGGTTCGCGTCCTGTGCGGACCCTGCCTGCACGAAGTCACAACACAGCCTGCCGAAGTGCTCATATACCCTTTCCCCGCACCATCACGGAACATCGTGACTCGAACACACGCTATTTTTGCCCATGAGACCATGGCATGCACCCCGCCCCGCCGGTAGGCGCCCCCCTCCCTAGTTGCAACTGTCACCTTCAGCGGCAAACCACTCTTCCAGCCCTTTCGACAGCCTAAGATTGTAAGTCGGGGCCCGCACACCCGCACACGGACAAAACTCGGGGTCAAACACGGTAAAATAATACTAAAAAAACGAATAGATAGATTTACATAGGGCCCAAAGGATCGTCGGTGAGTGTTGGTGCACTCCGCACCTAACACTGTCGCGATCAAATCCCAGGGGACGTAAGACGCAGCTAATGCCCCTCCTGCTCACGAGGTCTGAAGCTCTCAACGTAATAACGACAACAACCTCGCGGGCCTGACAATCCTAAACGCTTACCACCCAACTATATGCAACGGCCACCTTTGCCCCGTTACAGGCGCCGAGGGGCCGGGCTGGGGGGCTTGGGGCTGGGAGGACGTGGGCTGGGTGGGCGCGGGCTAGGCGGCTTGGGGCTGGGGGGCTTGGGGCTTGGGGCCTTGGGACTGGGGGGCTGGGGGCTGGAGGGATTGGGGCTTGGCGGCTTGGGGCTTGCCGGCTTGGGGCTTGGGGGTTTGGGGCTTGCCGGCTTGGGGCTGGGGGGCTTGGGGCTGGGGGGCTTGGGGCTGGCCGGCTTGGGGCTGGGGGGCTGGGGGCTGGGGGGCGTGGGGATGGGGGGCTGGGGGCTGGGGGCCTTGGTACTGGGGGGCTTGGGGCTTGGGGGCTTGGGGGTGGGGGGCTTGGGGCTGGGGGCCTTGGGGCTGGAGGGCTTGGGGCTTGGCGGCTTGGGGCTTGCCGGCTTGGGGCTGGGGGGTTTGGGGCTTGCCGGCTTGGGGCTGGGGGGCTTGGGGCTGGGGGGCTGGGGGCTGGAGGGCTTGGGGCTGGGGGGCTGGGGGCTGGGGGGCTTGGGGCTGGGGGGCTGGGGGCTGGGGGGCTTGGGGCTGGGGGGCTTGGGGCTGGGCGGGCTCGGGCTAGGCGGCTTGGGGCTGGGCGGCGGCGGCGGCATCACAGCAGTCGGGCGGCAGATGGAGCCCCGGCTGAAGAAGTCGGCTGGCGGGGGCGGTTTGTAAACCAGATTGCAGCAGATGGGATCACCTACGAAGCAGGCAGGCAGGCAGGCAGGGAGACGGCGGCGGGCGTAGGGCACATGGCGCAACCCCGAAGACATCCCGCGGCCCATCGCCGCCGGGTGCAACTTCCACGCCCAACCGCGCGCCTCTACCTGCCGCTGGTTCAAGGACTTCGCCCCTGATGCTGTGCACGGCCAGTTGGCCCGCGGGTCTCTATCGTCCTGCTGCGCAGCCCCCCAGCCCCCAATGGGACATCACCGGTATCGGGGCTTCCTGAGCCGCAAAGCTTTCATGGAATGGAATAGAATGGAATGGAAAGGATTGGAATGGAATGGAATGGAATGGTCGAGTTACGGCGCATCAAAGCATCGGAGGGACATCGGTGCATGATGCACACGACCGGATACAGAGGTTGCATGTTCCTTTGGATCATTTGCTGTACCGATTTGTGGTACTTACTGTCTGCGGACGACGGGAACAGAACCAGGGAGCGCAGTGCGTCTGCGGCGGGTGGGACGCGGCTGATCATCGCATTGGGCGCGGAGCCCCAAAGGCTGCCCTCCGCAGTGGTCGCAGAGTTCTCCCTCCGAAACCACACCAGGTTGAAGCGGCTGTCTCCCAGCGTGTAGTTGTGGCGGTAGAGGTCGGTGGGGTTGCTGCAGTTGCCGGTGAAGCCGTAGCCGTTGACCTGTACGGCAAGCACAAATGGAGGTCCACATAATGAATATTACGGTAATGATGTGCCAAGGTACCATGCACGGTCACGTGCAAGACGACAGCTTCTGCTGTGGACTGGCGGGCCGGCCGGTGCAGCGCGTGCTGCGCTGAATGTAGACCGGTACGACAGGCTCTGTGTGGCAGCTCAGAGGGTGTACGGCATTGCCAGGACTCAGCGCTTCGAAACCGCCACCGCCACGCTCAAATGCAGTGCGGCATCACGTGCCGAAAACCCCAAGTTCCCAACTGAACATAAAAGTTGTTTCCTAGCACTTGTAAGTTGTTTCCTTCCACAAGCCACATCACACATCACCCAGTGAGCTGAAGGAGTTTAGGTGCACGTTTTCATCAACCGCTCGACCGCCCGGTACTGCAGTACGGCACCCACCTGGCGGAATGCGTACGGCTCCCTGTTGAGGGTCAGGTTGACGTTGATGTCGATGGAGGTGGTGGCGCGGTCGGTGCAGTTGCCGTCGAGGTAGTAGAAGATGGAGGCGGAACCGCTGGCCGACAGCTTGGCGGCGCTGGGCGGAAAGGTGGGCAGCGGTCCCAGGACGGCGGTTGCGGTGATGACCGGCGACCAAAACGAGCAGGACGCCACCTCATGGCGCACGAAGTCCTTGCCTGTCGATGGCGACCGGCAACGAAAAGGTTGCGGTGACGCAGTGGCGCGGATGATGGAAGCAGAGTCAGGATCTCAGGAAGCAGGAAGTTCTGGGTTGTGAAGGTGTCGCAAAGCGCGCGGACGCGCGGACGCCTGCGTTGCGTTGCAGCTTGCCAGGCCCCAATCTGCGCACGCACCAGTTCGCTGGATGGACGTCTGGTTCTCGGGCACCGACGACGCCGCAAGGCCGTCTTCTCCTCAGTGCCTTTCCAAACGACAGCGTACGTCCGCGTTGCTATTATAACAACCGAGTCTGTCGGCCCCGATGCGCTGCTGCTAGCTGCAGCTGCAGCTCTTGGGCCGGCGCCTTCGTTGCGACAAGTTGCAACGGCGCGGCCTAGGCAAGGAGCTGCCGAAATTGCGGTACATGGTCTAAAATAGTGATGGGCTCAAGACAAGACGTTCGAAAATTCATCCCAGGAATTATGCAGCTAAAGAAAAAAAGGTTAGCAGCGCCAAGCGCCAAGCCACAAGGTGCAGGCCATGCATCGCGACGGCGGTTGGGGCCACAGCAGAGTACCGCGGCAGCATCGCGCACCCCGCTCTGCATCCATCAGCAGCCCGCCCAGAAGCACCCCCTAGCTGTGCGCAGCCTACCAAAGGTTGGTGTGGGCAGGAAGGACCAGGCATGGAGGCCGCCCCTGCGCAGCGGCGCAGAACGGAAGCAAACGGAGGGTGCGCGGTGGTTCTGTCAGTTGGGCGGCCGGTCTGGAAGCCCACACCGCGGGCGGGCGGGGCAGCCTGCCGGGGCTGCCTCGTTACCCACCCGTGCGCGTCGGCCGTGTAGATGGCCGCGCCAAGTGTAAGCACGAGTATCGCTAGGAGCGTGGCGGGACTGCGCCGAGGCGACATGGTCGATTTGGATGGCGCGGTGTCGGAGAAGATCAGGGCTCCTCGCTGGGAGTGTTGTTTGTTTGCCGATGCGATGAGCTTCCAAGCCGGGCATTTTATACTGAGGGCTGAGAGCGGATGCGTTGGAGCGTGCGAGTTGTAGGCTGGGGGGCATACAGGAGCCCCGGTACACAGTTGGGGCAGTTGGGGACCGGGGTACACTGGCCGTACCGGGCCGTACCTGCGAACGGCGACTGCCGGGACGGGCCTTTTGCAGCGGAACGCAAGATACAGGGCAGCCGTGTATGATGAGTTGTAGTAAATGCTTGCAGGCGAAAGCGGGGAGGATTACCGCTGACGGGAAGCGATCTTTTTGCATGCGCCGATGACTGATCAGGACTCGGGATCAACACGGTGCCATTCGGGGATGAGCGGTTTAAATAATCGATAAGAATAATCAATTACTTTTTGCGAGGTTGAGGACTACTGCTGAGGGGGCCAATCGGTTATAATGCGACGACGCGCGAACGCGTTCGACTTCGATGCTGGAAAGTGATTTGCACTTGTCGTTATCATAAGATATTTCGTGTCTGCATGTTTAATGCTTGTTTGCCAGATGTTTATGCGGAGTCTTACCAAACACACAATCCCGCTTCCAGCATGGCTTAGGGAGAGCTCATAAATCTTACTTCTGCTCATACACGGGCACTGGTCATGGCGTGATTCTACTCACAAACGAGTACCAGCCATAATTCGCTGGGCGATGTCGAGAATGCGAGGAGCAACCCGCGTCCATCATGTATACGTGTGAACGCATTTTCTTCCCTTTCAGTGGGCTCGCAAGCCGCCGTTACCTTCAAGAGTGCATCCTGGCTAAATAGTCGAACGGCGCAGTTCGGCATTTTTCGGCCGGGGTTTGACTGCGTGCGTGTGCATACCTGCAAAGAGACCTGTACCCTCACGCATAAGAGATGTGAGTTACAGGTTTCCTCCTAAAGATGCGCGCGCCGTAAAACCACCGCTGGGCTTGCGCCATAAATCCACTGCAGACCCTATGACCTCTCCGCCCTCCTCGTGCAGAATTGAGGACCCCGAATCCCAGCACGACGATCCCCGTCTCAACGTGTCTCAACGGCCCTCTTGCAGCCATGTGCGCATTCAGCTCTGAAGTCTGAACTACCTCTTCATTATTGGGAGCTCCCCAGATGCAAGACCGGGCGCCAAAGCACGCCGCGGGCCAAACTCAAACTCCCTCCACCACAACAATGCTCACGGAAAAGGGAGCCCCCGCGCGCTGTGCGTGCACACATATTACCACAGCGAGCCGGCAAGGCATAACAATACCGCTTCTCCGCAAGGCACATGATTGACACAATCAGGATCACCAGCAACTGGAGTTAGACCAAGGGCGCCCGAGACCAACAGTGGCCCCCTAAACATGGCCCCTAGGGGATGACATCGCTGCGGCTCTTCTTTTGTACTTGGGCCCCCCCCCACACACACACATATACGTTGTTGCCTCGTGCATAGCTCGACACATATGCTCTTTATGAGTCGGCCCGTTGCAACGCCAAGCCGCTCAAGACACCCCTCCATGCAGCCCCCCAAAATCGCTCTTGGCAGGCAACCGCAACACCCAGCCTGCCAAGTTCACGGCACGAGGGCACTGCGTCGCAGCGCAATGGAAAGGCTACATCTGAACCAACGGACCTCAGCATGCATATCACGTCGCATACGAGCTTTCGAAAGACACACCAAGGCAGCATGCAAAGCACAAGTTGCCGACGCAGCCCATCGGCGCCCGGCGCTCAACCATGCTGCATATTATGCAAACCAGCAAAAAAATGAAAGGAAAGCGAAACAAGGGGTTGGTGTCGGCTTCCTTGAAGCCGGAAAAAGGGCGGGGCCCCGTTCAATCCGTACGGGTTAAGTTAAGTGCTAGGGCGGCGAGGGCGTCAAGTGTGAGAGTGTCGACAATCCTGCTGATAGACAGCCAGAGCTTTATATCCGAAATGCCTGCGGCTTCAGCAATCCGCCCCATGTTTAGCATCGCGCACCGTCTCGGCACTGTGCAACTCTTCCGGCCAGCGGGGCCTCGCCCAAAAAACGAAGTCACAATCTGTGTAAATGAGGGTCTGACCTGCCTGACGCCCACTGTTAAATGTAATTGCCGGGTACAACCAGGGCCTTGTCGTCTGGACGCGATACCGGTACGCACGGCTTGACACCAGGGCCATGCATAAAGAAAGGTGTGACAGCCGGTTCCCGTTGTAACAATCATAAAATAAGAAAGTGCGCAGCAACGCAAACGGAAGGTGTAGAAGCGGCAGGTTCCTGTGGATAATCAATAATACCAGTATAATACGTAAAGGGGTGAGACCCCTGGACACCCCGCTGTACGGGTCTCGTGAGACTCCGAGTGGACGGCCATCGGGCTCCCCGGGGGTCTCAGCCCTGATACCGTAGCGCGCCCTTCAAAAGTCTTCAATGCGCGAGTCTCAGAGGAATGAACTTAACAGCATTTTTGGGCGGGGCCCCAGCGCGAAGCGCCCAGGGGGGCCCCGCCCTGTAGGATTGCCCATGTCCGTGCGTGCGTGGGACGTGGGACGTGGGACGTGGGATGAAGTAATTGGACAAGTGTAGACTTTCGGTCAACGGAAAGTCTGCATAAGTAAAAGCTTACATTCTTTATTGCATGGTATCTTTATTATAGGAACCCAACCTCGTATGAGTAAAAGCCAGTTTGGCAGTCTCCATGGACCGAGGCCGAGGTCAAACCAACACCTCTCGGCCCATAATTAATTCCAGAAGATTCATCGTTCCTTAAAGTGGAATTCTGACATGACGGCGTGAAATGAATCTTCGTTTCGGCAAGCAACCAACTATGTTTGCATTGCGAACATTCTTCCCGCGACCACACCACAGCAGCTCTGCTTGCCGGTCCGATCGTCTTGACGCATATTGCTATTACAAAGGTTGCAAGGAGCAAACTATGAGGGGCAAACTGTTGGTTGTTGGACGCCAAGCCGCCAATGCACGCATGATGCATGCAGCGGTCTTCTGCGGGCCGCCCAACAAGTCCAGTCGGCAACCTTGGGGATGGACTTCTACATTCCCTGTCCTAATGTTAAAGCAGTCAAGCCTCCTCTATGGCGAATACCTCAGTAGCAAAGCCTGTGCACTCTCGTCGGCAACTGCACGTCGTCGCAACCCTCGCAAACAGTTCCGCTGTCCTTCTATTGGCAAGTCAGCCTGCGTGATGTGTAAATGATACACTCCATGTCTACTGTCAAGTAACTTCAGCCAATGCGCTGGCCGGAAGAGTTGCACAGTGCCGAGACGGCGCGCGATGCTAAACATGGGTCGGATTGCTGAAGCCGCAGGCATTTCAGATATAAAGCTCTGGCTGCCTATCAGCAGGAATGTCGATGCGACACTCTCACAGTTGACGCCCTCGCCGCCCTAGCACTCAACTTCACCCGTACGGATTTAGTGGGGCCCCGCCCTTTTTCCGGCTTCAAGGAAGCCGACACCAACCCCTTGTTAGTGCTTTGACTGCCTGATCAAATATGCGTTAGTTTGAGGGCCGTCAGCAGGTCATCAAATCCGCGATGAACGGAAGAACGGTCTCCGCACTTTGGATAATAATAAGTTGTATACTTGGTTGTATCCTTCGTACTCATTGTAAGGCCGCTTTGAGCCTCCATGGTCATGGGAAAATGGATCCACCGCATCTTCGCACGTGTACGTGTCTCGCCCGCCACTAATCAGTACAATATTTTGCATAGAACACACAGCAATAGACTGACTAGTGGTGGCTGAGACCGCGAAGGGGTCTCAGGGGGTCTCACCCCTTTCGACCCCTCTTTCTTCAAGGCGAGTCCACAATAAGCCCCTATTCACCCGATCAAATGCCTTCTCAAAATCGATCTGACAGATAAAGAGCCCCTGGCCCGGTGCGTTGGGATGGTCCCTACGGCAACGGTCCGTAAGGCGCCGCACCAAAAACAAATTATGCATGGTGCCACGCTTGGGCCTGAAACCTCCCTGGTAAGGGCTGCGCGCTCCGCAACCCTCTCCCCACGCCTTCAACCGCCGGTCCAGCAAAAACGCGTAAAGCTTAGAGAGAGCCCCGCCGACAGCCAAACCGCGGTAATTGCTCGGGTCATGCGCGTCGCCCTTTTTGTGAAGAGGGGTGATGACCGAAACCTCGAACTGCTTGGGATAGTCCCCAGTCGACCGAATATGCTCCAAAAGACGCAGCAGGTAGGGCGCAAGGACAAACTCCTCTTTGTTCTCTATCGAACGAGTGGCGTATTTGTAGCATTCCGCGGGAGCCAGCTCGAGGCCTGGTGACTTATGGTTGCGTAACGACTTCAACGCCGCAATGACCTCAGCCAGGGTAAACGGAGCACTCAGAGACGCCGCCGCAACAACCCTCTGATTTCGCGCTACGCTCTCGGTACCTGCCCAATCGCGGGACGCTACAAGGGGGCGCCCATTGATGAGGTTCAGAATATAGTCCGCCCGCACCTCATTAAACGGATTCACCTCGTTATTATACAACGCATCAAAATACTCGCGCCAAGTGTTGACGTCGCGGATTGGACATTCGGGTTTCAGGCCCTGGTTAAGCTGACGCCACAGCGCGCGGGGGTCGCCCTTGCAATCTTCCAGGAAAGACGTAAAATAAGCGACGCGGTGCGCGGCGCGAGCGTCCTTCCTAATCCTCTGATAACGAGAGCGTAGCGTGGTGAAAACCTGCCGCGCTGATTCGTCGGCAAGAAGCCCGTGTGCCCTCATATGCGCCTTGTGCTGCAGCATCGCGTTACGAGCAGCGGCACACTCGTCGGTCCACCACGGAGCATCCTTATCTTCCCTGACGCGTCGAACCCTACTACGACGCTCCCCAAAAGCCCTCTCCAACGCCGCCGAACACGCCTTCATAAAAACACCAACGACCGCTGTGCTATCCAATTCGGCGCCAAGTTTGTTGACAGCATCCGCGATGCGTCCCAATGTTTCCAAGTGTGAAAGGTTAGTCTTTGCGTGCAACGATGATCTGCGGTCTCAAATTAGCACGGCGTGTGATGCGCAATTTTGACTTGCAGGGCAAGCCGTACCGGCCAAGGACAGCGCGCGCTACCTTGGCTTGGTGTACGGGCCCGACCGATCTTTTTGCGCTTGCCGCCAACAATTGTGTGATTCGGCGCGATCTGCCTTGTTTGCTCTAAGTGCTAAGCTTGATAAGTTAAAGTTGTTCTCTGCTGATGTTCGGATGCGGTGTTTCACTACCCAGGTGCGCGCCATTCTGTTGTATGGCTGTCAGGCGTGGGGCCCGTTTGTGATAGCAGAAGCGCTCGAAAGGGCTTCTCCTGGGAGGCGTCGTGATAACAACAACCTAGCGGAGGGCCTTTTCGAAGCTTGTTTGCGGGATGATGCAGTTCAACTACAAGTCATTTTTATGCGGCAGATTGTGGGGGCGGCGAGGCCTGCCCACCGGCTGCTGTTTGCCGAAATGGCGCAGCTCCCGCTGCAGTACTACACGGCCAAACAGGTTGTTGGTTTCTGGAATCGCGTCCGAAAGCAGGCTGGTTCTCTCGCGTTGGCGGTACTGCGGCAGGAAATACACGACGCACTTACTGACCCAGCTGGGTCTGGCTGGGGTGCCGCAGTGTTGCTGTTGTTAACGTATCTCGAAATCGACATCTGGAGTGGGATGCCGCAGGACGTCAGTGGTTTCGATAACCGCATCGATTGGTTGTTAAGTAAGCCACTCCCCGAAGGAACGATTGTGACAGCGCTGAGGGAGCGGTTGATGAGTGGGTGGGAGCACGAGCGTTAAGTGTACCGCCAGAGGCTTACCCTTCGGACGGGAAACAGCCGGGAGTTCAGATGGCGAAGTATAAGCACTGGATGGGTATGCCCTTTGCGCGGGCAGCGGCAATCATGTGGCCACAGCATGCTAGCGTTTTCATTCCGCGTGCGGCCCACCGCAAACTTTTGCAGTTTCGTTTGTGCTGTTGGGCGGTTGCGACCAACAGATCGCGAGTGGGCAGAGTTCATGTCCCTAGGACTGAGCGAAAATGTCCCTGCTGCGTTGCGGATGGTCAAGTAGAGGACGCGAAGCATGTCCTAATGGAGTGCCCTGCTTATAGTAGCATCCGCGCGGATGAAGGGTTTCCTCAATTCGAGGGTATGGAGAAAGCGATGAGATGGGATCCTCCCCGTTTGGCGAAGATGCTTGAGCGCATCTGGGCCCACCGCAACTCAATGGTCCCCTTTGGCCGCTAGTATCCCCTTCTCCTGCATGGGCGGTATTTTTACTGTCGTGCTTTTAGGCGTTTTAGTTCCCTTGGGCCCTCGGCTCGTATGGGTTTTTTGTTCATGAGAGGGGCACGCACCCCCAACCATGTAACAAACATACACACATGCACTATTGCTTTTAAGATTCTAATATAGTATTACGAGTATTATGGCCTATTAATTGGCCTTTATAGTGTATCCAGCCATCAAGGTTGGTCGTCACTCCGCCGGGCAGCCAGCCAGCCAGGCAGCCACGAACAGGGCCAACACCCCCACGCAACAGAGATATATCCATATACAGAATATATCCATATAAGCTTCAGGGCTACTGCCCTCGCGAGGTCGCTTGGATGTGTCAAATCGTTATACGCTCTGCCGTACCGAATAGTCACGCTACATTACGGGCAACAGGTTGACGATGGTGGACCTTGCGGCGCTCTTGCTGCTTGTGTAGGCTAGGGATTGGTGGGCCTGATGGCGCGGTGGGCTTGGTGCTGGTGGGCCTTGGTGGCTTTACTTTTGGCACCCCTTTGCGGGTGCCCCTGGGGTAGGATGAACAGTCTGTCTAGCCTGTACGGCTAGCGACCGGTGTGACAACCGGTCCCCCTTGTAATCACCGAATCCAACAGGTTGGCTCCTGTCCACTTAATACCCCCACCCCACCCCGCATCCTAAACACACACCAGCCGCCAAAACCATGGGCTCCATTCGAGGCCAAAGGCGGGCACTGACTCGAAAGGCCGCAGTGCCCACTGGGCACTGTAAAAATTATCCCCATAAAAAAATCCCGAGACACTGCCATGCATGGCTAGCTAGCTAGCTCGCTGGCTCTACCCTTCGAAGGACACTTCGGGTGCGGTCTGGAGCGCACTGAAATTATCTCTAGCACCACATCACGCCATGAAACCGAGACGCAAGCAGCGCGGAGCGAGGCCAACTGCCAAGAAAGTCACTTTCATCACCCTCGCTGCCGCTGGCCGCTGCCACACTCAGCAAATTAACTGGGCTTCGAGCATGCCGTCATGCCGGAATTCGCTTCGCAATACGCGGATGCCGCACACATGCCGCATACAAACGCGCGCCGTAAGTTACCGTGCAATACATAATTTGGAATTTTCGTTCACATTGCGTAATTCAACACTCAGCGAACCCGGCGCAGGAATCCGTCCGAGTGCTGCGTGTACAGGAAGACCTCCCGGGACTTGTCAATCTCGAAATTCGTGTTGTTCAACAGGAAGTCGTAGACGGCCTGGCGCGGGCCCCGCCGGCCAAAAATGCGGTCCAGCTTTGTGTCTTGCACGATCATGTACGAGCCCACCGTGACATACTGCAAGGGTGGGGCGGTGGGGCGTGGATGTGGGCTTTGCAGGACGAGCGGTAGGGCACGGGGTGCCATCAGCGACAGCGGAAGGCGCTTGCTGGTAGCTGCGGCGTATGTGGCGTCAACGACAGGAAGACGAGCAGCCTCACACACGCGGGCGGGCGAGGCACACAGATCCGTCAGCAAGCCGACGCGACTGGCCGGCGGCTGCCCCCTGACCATCGCAAGCTGCTCGTGAAAGTCCGTTCATTGAATGCTGCCCGGCCAGTGGCTGTTTCGATGCCCCCCGGCCAGCAGCTGTTGACGTCTGTTGTGACGCTCACCAAAGGCGGTGGTTGTGACGGTTGACAGTCAGGCGCAAGGAAAGGTGCGTTCAGCACAGCGAAGCGACTTGTGTGCGGATGCGTGGGTATGTGCGCCCGCGACTCCGCTTCATCCGGGCCATTGCTATCGGGGCCCCCGGGCCAACCATTCTCCTATGCCCAAGGCATTTCCCAAATCGGCCCAAAAGATACGCAGAGGCGGTATCGTCCCACTGCTGCGCCCGAAACCCAACCAGAACCGCACCCGACCCGCCGCTCACCTTGGCAAACATGTTGCACTCCTCGAATACCTCCGGGTATTCGTGCCATCTGTGCAGGGAAAAGGGGCAAGGGGGCACATGGGGGGGAGAGGACAAATGGGGGGTCCCGACCTCACGACCTCCCGAGGCACCGGCTCGTGCGGCGCTCCCAAGCCCGGTGCGGAACCGGCACGCATATGCACAGCATTACCTTTCCCGGATCAACGCACAGCTGAACACGCACGCACACGCACACACAGCCATACACAGGCAGAATGTAGACACTCGCAGCTTGCCTTTCCCGGGTACCCTCACTGCTCCCCCTCTCGGCTGCCCCTCTCCCTCCTCCTCTCTGTCCTCTCCTAATCCACTCACCCGTCGACGCTGATGATGACGGGCCCGCCGTACTTTGCAATGGCCGCCTCCAGCGCCGCCACCGCGGGCTTGTCCACGGCCCGAGCCTGCACGAATTGCACGTACTTCTTCCACAGTGGGTTGTCGCCCACGGGGGTGCACTTGGGGCACAGCCGCTTCGCGGCATCGTCCCAGTTGATGTTGAAGTCCTTCGGGTCTGCGCCGCAGTGGCCGGGTGCACAGGGGGTCGCGCCGGGGCCCGACGAGAGTGGTGGCTTTTGGTGGTGGTGGTTTTCGATTCCGCGAGCTTCATGGGGCGAGTTTCGCAGCAGTCTGTCTACCATCAGCGCTCTAAAACCTAAAGCCTCACAGATAGGCGCACTGGCCTCTGGCATCAAGGGTAGGACAGGCACACGCCGCGGTGCGGTGGCACTGGTGGTGCGATACATGTCATATGCTATGTTATCTTATGCTATGCTATGCAGTCCATGTGGGCGTTTGGGGGGCGGGAGGTTGGGTTTACTTGGGTGTCAGCACCGCCACCAGCACTACCACTTGGACGGCCCCCCCCCTCCGCGGACTATCCGTAACAACGGGCCTGGGGCACAGCGACGCGCAGCCTTGGCGATGCCGTGCGCGGCGCGGCCCAGTGCTCACCGACAGACACGATGACCGCCTCCCCGGGCTGTGCGTACTGGCTCATGATGTGGGCGAACAGGATGGCGGAACCGCCCACGTTGGTGCCTGCGTGAACCCAACCGGTCCGGCCCGGCCAGGGCAACATGGGCAAGGCCGTATCGAGGCGCGCCCATGACAACACGGTGGGTGTGCGGAGTGGAGGGACAATGACGAGGGCAGAAGGGTTCAGATGCGTTCCTGGGTCAGGTTTGAAGGGGGCGGCATAGGGACGCAGAGCATCTAGGTCCGTTTTGAAGCACAGCCAGTGCACGTGTGGCTATGTGTGAGTATGACTTGCTCGTACCGATGTCGTAAATGACCTTGGGCTTGATATCCCAAACAAGTTGCTGGATAACCACCAAATCCGCCGGATCCTGCGGTGAAGGGACGGGACGAGAAATGTGGGCGCCCTAGCTGAAGCTGTCGCAGCGGCCATCGACACGGACCTGAACAGCTGGCGGTCTACTGATCTCCACAACACTGACGTCAACAGCCGTTCGGCTGCTGTGAAGGATTTGCGAATAGGCTTACATGCCGGTGTGCGCTAGAGCCGTGGAATAACCGCCTTCATTCTTACCTGCTGGGACTGCACGCCAAGCCATGAACCTGCCGAAAAAAGGCGCTTCGACTCAAAGAGCCAGTCATAGCCGTACCTGCAAACAGTTCAACCCGCTACGTATAAGCAGCAACCTTAGCAGCCAGCCCAGTTGCATGATGGACGCTTAGCGAGTTTGACCGACAGACCGAGACAGGAACGCCGAAACGAGGTAGCCCTACACCTACAAGATGTCGTCAATCCTGCACAGGTGACAGTGTGGAGGGGTTAAAATAGGGAAGTGAAGCACAGTCGTTGCGCGAATTTTAATAAAGCGATTTTGGCAATTTTGATGGCGGAGTTTGCGCGAGCGCCCGCCCGCGGGAGTGCATCTCAGTTCAGGAGGATTAGCACGTAAATCTTTTGGCCGGTTGAAACTTACCGCATACTATGGCCGTTGTTGGGCGTAATCACCTCGTCCTTTGCGACGAAGGAGCTTGCGGGGTCCAGCGGGTAGGTGTTGCCCTTGCATTCTGATTGCTGGGCTGTCGTCGCATGACCTCTCACTAGGTCGTTCTCGGTGTGCAGGGCCTTGAGTTCCGTCAGTGCGCTCTTGATGCTCTCCTGAAGCGTCTGGATTGCCTCCAGCTGCCCGTAAATCTTCATCATGACGGTGTGCATGTGAACATTATGCTCATGTTCTCCGAATGCCAGCACAGCGCCTGCACAAAGCAATAAAAGCAGTGTGCTAACCCGACACGGCTGCATCTTGGCACAGTTATATGGAAGTATCTGCCGCAAATACGTTACAGGCCAGGGCTGGGCTGAGGATGTGATGTGATGTGATGTTACAAGCTTTGAGCTCGTAAGGCCCAGACGAGCCAGGAGGCTCATGGACCACTTGAACTCGAAACACCAGAACACGAAAGAAAAGGAAACGTAAAACCTGAACTGAGTTATAGGAAGAACTGTTCGTTCACAGAACCAAAACGTCGACGCCGAGCAGAAGAGTCAGAAGTCGTACAGCACGATCTTGCTCTCGCTTGTGTACCTGATGTCCGCCTGCCCCGACCATTTAGGGGAAGACCCGCTGTTAATCAGGGACCGAAACACGTCCGTCCGCTGCCTCATGAGCTCCATCACCTCTGGGGACAGATACGGTGTGACAATCACGCTCGTCCAACCCTCCTGCCAGCTCCTGCCGTGCTTTGCTCAACAATTTGGTAAACGCGATCCGCTTGTGGGGGTCCACCCAAGACCCTAGGGGGCGGGGCCTCTTGATAAGCTTCGCGCTGGGGCCCCGCCCAAAAACGCCACTCCCTTTAGTAGACCCGCCGTGACACGGTAGAGTTATCAGATAACCGAATCCGACCGCCGTACTTGGGTACCCTCATCAGCGACAGACACGGTTGGCACGGTTGGCACGGGCAGTGCTTGAGGAAGATATCAAATCGTGGTTGGAAACAGATCACTCAGCCACGCACGAATATTTTTGGGCGGGTCAGGTGCTTCGGATCTTCGAGACTCTCGGATTTGATTACAGGCAACATGTTCCCCGTGGGGTTTAGCAGTGAAGAGAAGGCAAAGGCGATCTTGGGCCTGGAGATCCCCGTTTGACGATTTATTGGCCGAGTTCAGACGTCGCTTTTTGTTGGATTGGAGCTCGGGTAGCCTCGATAGGGACCCGCGGAGTTTTCCGGAGTATGAGGAAGGAGGTGTGGGACGGGGAGCACCCGGGGTTACCGCGTGTCGGTACCTGAAATAGATGGGTGTGGCGTATTCGTACTCGGACCACAAGCGAACATTGGATCACTTGAAGGTGTGTATGCCGAGAAAGCACCACACGGCCCTGATACGTCTTCGGCTGAGACGTTGGGACTTGGATGTGTCAAGGTTTGCACGGGGACCGGGTCGGAAACCGCGCGCGGAGAGGACATGTCGGGTGTGCCACGGCGGGGCGGTAGAAGACGAGTTGCACGTGTTGATGGAATGTCCGGGTTATGCGCCATTACGAGAGGCAATAGGCTTCCCTATGGGTGGCAGCATGTTGGATGTGATGGGGACCTTAGACTAGGCAAAACTGGGCAGTCTCTTGTCCCAGATTCAGAAAGCGCGTACCGAGCTGCTTGGTAGCTAACCATACGGCTTATGTTGTCTCAAAGTGCGCCCTTTGACGGATAACCGTTGTGGGGGGACGCATGTTACCAGCCATTTTGGCTCGTACACATGTCATGCCTCATGCCTTGTCGGGGAAAGCTAACGTCGCTGAGAAACTGGCGTCGGGCAATGTCAGTTGAGTTCGTTAACGAGGCGGTTGGCGACGAAGTGCAAGCGCAAAGCGTTATTGCTGTGAAAGCCGCATTTATTGTCTTTGTGAGCATCCTGGATGTGGCTTTACGACGACTACGTCGGAACTTTGATAGGATGGCTCTAGGGACGTCGCTTGTGTTGTGTCGGAGGGGCCTTATGAGCTGGCCCTGTTAGCGTCACCTTGAGGCATTGTCTGCTTGCAGCTA
Organism: Pleodorina starrii; assembly: GCA_030267565.1. Lineage (NCBI taxonomy): Eukaryota > Viridiplantae > Chlorophyta > Chlorophyceae > Chlamydomonadales > Volvocaceae > Pleodorina > Pleodorina starrii. The sequence goes on along the minus strand of BRXU01000007.1, from coordinate 4,539,154 downwards.
TGCAGGGGTTACCCTACCCCGTAGAGTCCTAGGCTCTCGGGCGTTGTTTGTAGTGCGCTAGAATGTAGTTTTGGCGCCATGCATGGACCTCGGCCTCCGGCCGGCTCTGCTGCTCATCCTGTAACTAGTCCGTCTGAGCTTTGCCAATGAGGACTCTGGACCTAGCCAAACAGCACGGTCGCCTCGCGGCTCATCCACGGCAGCCGTGGCGCTGGGGGACGCCTCAATGCCGCCTCTGCTGCTCGACACTCGTCGCTTCCGCCGCCGTCTTCTGCCTACTTCCTGAGACCTTCCGACAGTCAGCGTTCCCATCAGATGCTCCTTCCGTGTAGCCGTAGCATGGTCGTCACCGCGGCAGTGGGGAGGCGCCCAGCGGGCGACGATCGACGACATCTGCCGTCCTCCGCGCTCCCCCTCCCTCGTGAGCCACTGCTTAGTGAGGCGCCTACGTGGCCGAACCGTCCCACCGACGGCCGTTTACCCTGACAGCCTCATGCCTCAGACACGGTAGAGCTTCACGCCGCACAGTCATTTCATACACAATACGTAAAGGGGTGAGACCCCTGGACACCCCGCTGTACGGGTCTCGTGAGACTCCGAGTGGACGGCCATCGGGCTCCCCGGGGGTCTCAGCCCTGATACCGTAGCGCGCCCTTCAAAAGTCTTCAATGCGCGAGTCTCAGAGGAATGAACTTAACAGCATTTTTAGTGCTTTGACTGCCTGATCAAATATGCGTTAGTTTGAGGGCCGTCAGCAGGTCATCAAATCCGCGATGAACGGAAGAACGGTCTCCGCACTTTGGATAATAATAAGTTGTATACTTGGTTGTATCCTTCGTACTCATTGTAAGGCCGCTTTGAGCCTCCATGGTCATGGGAAAATGGATCCACCGCATCTTCGCACGCGTACGTGTCTCGCCCGCCACTAATCAGTACAATATTTTGCATAGAACACACAGCAATAGACTGACTAGTGGGGGGGACATACGTTAGTGGAGGCTCAAAGCGGCCTTACAATGAGTACGAAGGATACAACCAAGTATACAACTTATTATTATCCAAAGTGCGGAGACCGTTCTTCCGTTCATCGCGGATTTGATGACCTGCTGACGGCCCTCAAACTAACGCATATTTGATCAGGCAGTCAAAGCACTAAAAATGCTGTTAAGTTCATTCCTCTGAGACTCGCGCATTGAAGACTTTTGAAGGGCGCGCTACGGTATCAGGGCTGAGACCCCCGGGGAGCCCGATGGCCGTCCACTCGGAGTCTCACGAGACCCGTACAGCGGGGTGTCCAGGGGTCTCACCCCTTTACGTATTGTGTATGAAATGACTGTGCGGCGTGAAGCTCTACCGTGTCTGAGGCATGAGGCTGTCAGGGTAAACGGCCGTCGGTGGGACGGTTCGGCCACGTAGGCGCCTCACTAAGCAGTGGCTCACGAGGGAGGGGGAGCGCGGAGGACGGCAGATGTCGTCGATCGTCGCCCGCTGGGCGCCTCCCCACTGCCGCGGTGACGACCATGCTACGGCTACACGGAAGGAGCATCTGATGGGAACGCTGACTGTCGGAAGGTCTCAGGAAGTAGGCAGAAGACGGCGGCGGAAGCGACGAGTGTCGAGCAGCAGAGGCGGCATTGAGGCGTCCCCCAGCGCCACGGCTGCCGTGGATGAGCCGCGAGGCGACCGTGCTGTTTGGCTAGGTCCAGAGTCCTCATTGGCAAAGCTCAGACGGACTAGTTACAGGATGAGCAGCAGAGCCGGCCGGAGGCCGAGGTCCATGCATGGCGCCAAAACTACATTCTAGCGCACTACAAACAACGCCCGAGAGCCTAGGACTCTACGGGGTAGGGTAACCCCTGCATAGCTGCAAGCAGACAATGCCTCAAGGTGACGCTAACAGGGCCAGCTCATAAGGCCCCTCCGACACAACACAAGCGACGTCCCTAGAGCCATCCTATCAAAGTTCCGACGTAGTCGTCGTAAAGCCACATCCAGGATGCTCACAAAGACAATAAATGCGGCTTTCACAGCAATAACGCTTTGCGCTTGCACTTCGTCGCCAACCGCCTCGTTAACGAACTCAACTGACATTGCCCGACGCCAGTTTCTCAGCGACGTTAGCTTTCCCCGACAAGGCATGAGGCATGACATGTGTACGAGCCAAAATGGCTGGTAACATGCGTCCCCCCACAACGGTTATCCGTCAAAGGGCGCACTTTGAGACAACATAAGCCGTATGGTTAGCTACCAAGCAGCTCGGTACGCGCTTTCTGAATCTGGGACAAGAGACTGCCCAGTTTTGCCTAGTCTAAGGTCCCCATCACATCCAACATGCTGCCACCCATAGGGAAGCCTATTGCCTCTCGTAATGGCGCATAACCCGGACATTCCATCAACACGTGCAACTCGTCTTCTACCGCCCCGCCGTGGCACACCCGACATGTCCTCTCCGCGCGCGGTTTCCGACCCGGTCCCCGTGCAAACCTTGACACATCCAAGTCCCAACGTCTCAGCCGAAGACGTATCAGGGCCGTGTGGTGCTTTCTCGGCATACACACCTTCAAGTGATCCAATGTTCGCTTGTGGTCCGAGTACGAATACGCCACACCCATCTATTTCAGGTACCGACACGCGGTAACCCCGGGTGCTCCCCATCCCACACCTCCTTCCTCATACTCCGGAAAACTCCGCGGGTCCCTATCGAGGCTACCCGAGCTCCAATCCAACAAAAAGCGACGTCTGAACTCGGCCAATAAATCGTCAAACGGGGATCTCCAGGCCCAAGATCGCCTTTGCCTTCTCTTCACTGCTAAACCCCACGGGGAACATGTTGCCTGTAATCAAATCCGAGAGTCTCGAAGATCCGAAGCACCTGACCCGCCCAAAAATATTCGTGCGTGGCTGAGTGATCTGTTTCCAACCACGATTTGATATCTTCCTCAAGCACTGCCCGTGCCAACCGTGCCAACCGTGTCTGTCGCTGATGAGGGTACCCAAGTACGGCGGTCGGATTCGGTTATCTGATAACTCTACCGTGTCACGGCGGGTCTACTAAAGGGAGTGGCGTTTTTGGGCGGGGCCCCAGCGCGAAGCTTATCAAGAGGCCCCGCCCCCTAGGGTCTTGGGTGGACCCCCACAAGCGGATCGCGTTTACCAAATTGTTGAGCAAAGCACGGCAGGAGCTGGCAGGAGGGTTGGACGAGCGTGATTGTCACACCGTATCTGTCCCCAGAGGTGATGGAGCTCATGAGGCAGCGGACGGACGTGTTTCGGTCCCTGATTAACAGCGGGTCTTCCCCTAAATGGTCGGGGCAGGCGGACATCAGGTACACAAGCGAGAGCAAGATCGTGCTGTACGACTTCTGACTCTTCTGCTCGGCGTCGACGTTTTGGTTCTGTGAACGAACAGTTCTTCCTATAACTCAGTTCAGGTTTTACGTTTCCTTTTCTTTCGTGTTCTGGTGTTTCGAGTTCAAGTGGTCCATGAGCCTCCTGGCTCGTCTGGGCCTTACGAGCTCAAAGCTTGTAACATCACATCACATCACATCCTCAGCCCAGCCCTGTAACGTATTTGCGGCAGATACTTCCATATAACTGTGCCAAGATGCAGCCGTGTCGGGTTAGCACACTGCTTTTATTGCTTTGTGCAGGCGCTGTGCTGGCATTCGGAGAACATGAGCATAATGTTCACATGCACACCGTCATGATGAAGATTTACGGGCAGCTGGAGGCAATCCAGACGCTTCAGGAGAGCATCAAGAGCGCACTGACGGAACTCAAGGCCCTGCACACCGAGAACGACCTAGTGAGAGGTCATGCGACGACAGCCCAGCAATCAGAATGCAAGGGCAACACCTACCCGCTGGACCCCGCAAGCTCCTTCGTCGCAAAGGACGAGGTGATTACGCCCAACAACGGCCATAGTATGCGGTAAGTTTCAACCGGCCAAAAGATTTACGTGCTAATCCTCCTGAACTGAGATGCACTCCCGCGGGCGGGCGCTCGCGCAAACTCCGCCATCAAAATTGCCAAAATCGCTTTATTAAATTTCGCGCAACGACTGTGCTTCACTTCCCTATTTTAACCCCTCCACACTGTCACCTGTGCAGGATTGACGACATCTTGTAGGTGTAGGGCTACCTCGTTTCGGCGTTCCTGTCTCGGTCTGTCGGTCAAACTCGCTAAGCGTCCATCATGCAACTGGGCTGGCTGCTAAGGTTGCTGCTTATACGTAGCGGGTTGAACTGTTTGCAGGTACGGCTATGACTGGCTCTTTGAGTCGAAGCGCCTTTTTTCGGCAGGTTCATGGCTTGGCGTGCAGTCCCAGCAGGTAAGAATGAAGGCGGTTATTCCACGGCTCTAGCGCACACCGGCATGTAAGCCTATTCGCAAATCCTTCACAGCAGCCGAACGGCTGTTGACGTCAGTGTTGTGGAGATCAGTAGACCGCCAGCTGTTCAGGTCCGTGTCGATGGCCGCTGCGACAGCTTCAGCTAGGGCGCCCACATTTCTCGTCCCGTCCCTTCACCGCAGGATCCGGCGGATTTGGTGGTTATCCAGCAACTTGTTTGGGATATCAAGCCCAAGGTCATTTACGACATCGGTACGAGCAAGTCATACTCACACATAGCCACACGTGCACTGGCTGTGCTTCAAAACGGACCTAGATGCTCTGCGTCCCTATGCCGCCCCCTTCAAACCTGACCCAGGAACGCATCTGAACCCTTCTGCCCTCGTCATTGTCCCTCCACTCCGCACACCCACCGTGTTGTCATGGGCGCGCCTCGATACGGCCTTGCCCATGTTGCCCTGGCCGGGCCGGACCGGTTGGGTTCACGCAGGCACCAACGTGGGCGGTTCCGCCATCCTGTTCGCCCACATCATGAGCCAGTACGCACAGCCCGGGGAGGCGGTCATCGTGTCTGTCGGTGAGCACTGGGCCGCGCCGCGCACGGCATCGCCAAGGCTGCGCGTCGCTGTGCCCCAGGCCCGTTGTTACGGATAGTCCGCGGAGGGGGGGGCCGTCCAAGTGGTAGTGCTGGTGGCGGTGCTGACACCCAAGTAAACCCAACCTCCCGCCCCCCAAACGCCCACATGGACTGCATAGCATAGCATAAGATAACATAGCATATGACATGTATCGCACCACCAGTGCCACCGCACCGCGGCGTGTGCCTGTCCTACCCTTGATGCCAGAGGCCAGTGCGCCTATCTGTGAGGCTTTAGGTTTTAGAGCGCTGATGGTAGACAGACTGCTGCGAAACTCGCCCCATGAAGCTCGCGGAATCGAAAACCACCACCACCAAAAGCCACCACTCTCGTCGGGCCCCGGCGCGACCCCCTGTGCACCCGGCCACTGCGGCGCAGACCCGAAGGACTTCAACATCAACTGGGACGATGCCGCGAAGCGGCTGTGCCCCAAGTGCACCCCCGTGGGCGACAACCCACTGTGGAAGAAGTACGTGCAATTCGTGCAGGCTCGGGCCGTGGACAAGCCCGCGGTGGCGGCGCTGGAGGCGGCCATTGCAAAGTACGGCGGGCCCGTCATCATCAGCGTCGACGGGTGAGTGGATTAGGAGAGGACAGAGAGGAGGAGGGAGAGGGGCAGCCGAGAGGGGGAGCAGTGAGGGTACCCGGGAAAGGCAAGCTGCGAGTGTCTACATTCTGCCTGTGTATGGCTGTGTGTGCGTGTGCGTGCGTGTTCAGCTGTGCGTTGATCCGGGAAAGGTAATGCTGTGCATATGCGTGCCGGTTCCGCACCGGGCTTGGGAGCGCCGCACGAGCCGGTGCCTCGGGAGGTCGTGAGGTCGGGACCCCCCATTTGTCCTCTCCCCCCCATGTGCCCCCTTGCCCCTTTTCCCTGCACAGATGGCACGAATACCCGGAGGTATTCGAGGAGTGCAACATGTTTGCCAAGGTGAGCGGCGGGTCGGGTGCGGTTCTGGTTGGGTTTCGGGCGCAGCAGTGGGACGATACCGCCTCTGCGTATCTTTTGGGCCGATTTGGGAAATGCCTTGGGCATAGGAGAATGGTTGGCCCGGGGGCCCCGATAGCAATGGCCCGGATGAAGCGGAGTCGCGGGCGCACATACCCACGCATCCGCACACAAGTCGCTTCGCTGTGCTGAACGCACCTTTCCTTGCGCCTGACTGTCATCCGTCACAACCACCGCCTTTGGTGAGCGTCACAACAGACGTCAACAGCTGCTGGCCGGGGGGCATCGAAACAGCCACTGGCCGGGCAGCATTCAATGAACGGACTTTCACGAGCAGCTTGCGATGGTCAGGGGGCAGCCGCCGGCCAGTCGCGTCGGCTTGCTGACGGATCTGTGTGCCTCGCCCGCCCGCGTGTGTGAGGCTGCTCGTCTTCCTGTCGTTGACGCCACATACGCCGCAGCTACCAGCAAGCGCCTTCCGCTGTCGCTGATGGCACCCCGTGCCCTACCGCTCGTCCTGCAAAGCCCACATCCACGCCCCACCGCCCCACCCTTGCAGTATGTCACGGTGGGCTCGTACATGATCGTGCAAGACACAAAGCTGGACCGCATTTTTGGCCGGCGGGGCCCGCGCCAGGCCGTCTACGACTTCCTGTTGAACAACACGAATTTCGAGATTGACAAGTCCCGGGAGGTCTTCCTGTACACGCAGCACTCGGACGGATTCCTGCGCCGGGTTCGCTGAGTGTTGAATTACGCAATGTGAACGAAAATTCCAAATTATGTATTGCACGGTACTTACGGCGCGCGTTTGTATGCGGCATGTGTGCGGCATCCGCGTATTGCGAAGCGAATTCCGGCATGACGGCATGCTCGAAGCCCAGTTAATTTGCTGAGTGTGGCAGCGGCCAGCGGCAGCGAGGGTGATGAAAGTGACTTTCTTGGCAGTTGGCCTCGCTCCGCGCTGCTTGCGTCTCGGTTTCATGGCGTGATGTGGTGCTAGAGATAATTTCAGTGCGCTCCGGACCGCACCCGAAGTGTCCTTCGAAGGGTAGAGCCAGCGAGCTAGCTAGCTAGCCATGCATGGCAGTGTCTCGGGATTTTTTTATGGGGATAATTTTTACAGTGCCCAGTGGGCACTGCGGCCTTTCGAGTCAGTGCCCGCCTTTGGCCTCGAATGGAGCCCATGGTTTTGGCGGCTGGTGTGTGTTTAGGATGCGGGGTGGGGTGGGGGTATTAAGTGGACAGGAGCCAACCTGTTGCCCGTAATGTAGCGTGACTATTCGGTACGGCAGAGCGTATAACGATTTGACACATCCAAGCGACCTCGCGAGGGCAGTAGCCCTGAAGCTTATATGGATATATTCTGTATGGATATATTCTGTATATGGATATATCTCTGTTGCGTGGGGGTGTTGGCCCTGTTCGTGGCTGCCTGGCTGGCTGGCTGCCCGGCGGAGTGACGACCAACCTTGATGGCTGGATACACTATAAAGGCCAATTAATAGGCCATAATACTCGTAATACTATATTAGAATCTTAAAAGCAATAGTGCATGTGTGTATGTTTGTTACATGGTTGGGGGTGCGTGCCCCTCTCATGAACAAAAAACCCATACGAGCCGAGGGCCCAAGGGAACTAAAACGCCTAAAAGCACGACAGTAAAAATACCGCCCATGCAGGAGAAGGGGATACTAGCGGCCAAAGGGGACCATTGAGTTGCGGTGGGCCCAGATGCGCTCAAGCATCTTCGCCAAACGGGGAGGATCCCATCTCATCGCTTTCTCCATACCCTCGAATTGAGGAAACCCTTCATCCGCGCGGATGCTACTATAAGCAGGGCACTCCATTAGGACATGCTTCGCGTCCTCTATTTGACCATCCGCAACGCAGCAGGGACATTTTCGCTCAGTCCTAGGGACATGAACTCTGCCCACTCGCGATCTGTTGGTCGCAACCGCCCAACAGCACAAACGAAACTGCAAAAGTTTGCGGTGGGCCGCACGCGGAATGAAAACGCTAGCATGCTGTGGCCACATGATTGCCGCTGCCCGCGCAAAGGGCATACCCATCCAGTGCTTATACTTCGCCATCTGAACTCCCGGCTGTTTCCCGTCCGAAGGGTAAGCCTCTGGCGGTACACTTAACGCTCGTGCTCCCACCCACTCATCAACCGCTCCCTCAGCGCTGTCACAATCGTTCCTTCGGGGAGTGGCTTGCTTAACAACCAATCGATGCGGTTATCGAAACCACTGACGTCCTGCGGCATCCCACTCCAGATGTCGATTTCGAGATACGTTAACAACAGCAACACTGCGGCACCCCAGCCAGACCCAGCTGGGTCAGTAAGTGCGTCGTGTATTTCCTGCCGCAGTACCGCCAACGCGAGAGAACCAGCCTGCTTTCGGACGCGATTCCAGAAACCAACAACCTGTTTGGCCATGTAGTACTGCAGCGGGAGCTGCGCCATTTCGGCAAACAGCAGCCGGTGGGCAGGCCTCGCCGCCCCCACAATCTGCCGCATAAAAATGACTTGTAGTTGAACTGCATCATCCCGCAAACAAGCTTCGAAAAGGCCCTCCGCTAGGTTGTTGTTATCACGACGCCTCCCAGGAGAAGCCCTTTCGAGCGCTTCTGCTATCACAAACGGGCCCCACGCCTGACAGCCATACAACAGAATGGCGCGCACCTGGGTAGTGAAACACCGCATCCGAACATCAGCAGAGAACAACTTTAACTTATCAAGCTTAGCACTTAGAGCAAACAAGGCAGATCGCGCCGAATCACACAATTGTTGGCGGCAAGCGCAAAAAGATCGGTCGGGCCCGTACACCAAGCCAAGGTAGCGCGCGCTGTCCTTGGCCGGTACGGCTTGCCCTGCAAGTCAAAATTGCGCATCACACGCCGTGCTAATTTGAGACCGCAGATCATCGTTGCACGCAAAGACTAACCTTTCACACTTGGAAACATTGGGACGCATCGCGGATGCTGTCAACAAACTTGGCGCCGAATTGGATAGCACAGCGGTCGTTGGTGTTTTTATGAAGGCGTGTTCGGCGGCGTTGGAGAGGGCTTTTGGGGAGCGTCGTAGTAGGGTTCGACGCGTCAGGGAAGATAAGGATGCTCCGTGGTGGACCGACGAGTGTGCCGCTGCTCGTAACGCGATGCTGCAGCACAAGGCGCATATGAGGGCACACGGGCTTCTTGCCGACGAATCAGCGCGGCAGGTTTTCACCACGCTACGCTCTCGTTATCAGAGGATTAGGAAGGACGCTCGCGCCGCGCACCGCGTCGCTTATTTTACGTCTTTCCTGGAAGATTGCAAGGGCGACCCCCGCGCGCTGTGGCGTCAGCTTAACCAGGGCCTGAAACCCGAATGTCCAATCCGCGACGTCAACACTTGGCGCGAGTATTTTGACGCGTTGTATAATAACGAGGTGAATCCGTTTAATGAGGTGCGGGCGGACTATATTCTGAACCTCATCAATGGGCGCCCCCTTGTAGCGTCCCGCGATTGGGCAGGTACCGAGAGCGTAGCGCGAAATCAGAGGGTTGTTGCGGCGGCGTCTCTGAGTGCTCCGTTTACCCTGGCTGAGGTCATTGCGGCGTTGAAGTCGTTACGCAACCATAAGTCACCAGGCCTCGAGCTGGCTCCCGCGGAATGCTAGAAATACGCCACTCGTTCGATAGAGAACAAAGAGGAGTTTGTCCTTGCGCCCTACCTGCTGCGTCTTTTGGAGCATATTCGGTCGACTGGGGACTATCCCAAGCAGTTCGAGGTTTCGGTCATCACCCTTCTTCACAAAAAGGGCGACGCGCATGACCCGAGCAATTACCGCGGTTTGGCTGTCGGCGGGGCTCTCTCTAAGCTTTACGCGTTTTTGCTGGACCGGCGGTTGAAGGCGTGGGGAGAGGGTTGCGGAGCGCGCAGCCCTTACCAGGGAGGTTTCAGGCCCAAGCGTGGCACCATGCATAATTTGTTTTTGGTGCGGCGCCTTACGGACCGTTGCCGTAGGGACCATCCCAACGCACCGGGCCAGGGGCTCTTTATCTGTCAGATCGATTTTGAGAAGGCATTTGATCGGGTGAATAGGGGCTTATTGTGGACTCGCCTTGAAGAAAGAGGGGTCAAGGGCGCAGCGCTGGAGGCCCTGAAGCGTTGTTACGAGCGGGTGGAACTGCGGGTCAAAGTGAACGGCGCGACGGGAGAGGCGTTTCCCTCCTCACAAGGGGTGAAGCAAGGTTGTCCAATGAGTCCTACGCTGTTTGGGTTTTTTGTGGAAGGTTATGCTGATTACGTTGACGCCCTGGATGTCGCGCTCCCAGTTGCCATGGCGGCTCAGGATTGCACTACGGGTAGGTTGCCCTATTATGGACACGTACCTATTATGGACGAACATTTTTTCCTGTCGCGACCATGCAAGCATAAATCACAGGAAAAATCAGACAAGCGTACAATTGTACGACCTACATACAAGAATTTTCTTACGACACATGTATGCCGTCCAATATCAGTTTGTGAGATCTCAGTCTGCTCGGAAGTTTTATGCCGTTGCAAATGCAAAGGGCGGGAGCGCCTACGGGGCCGTAGAGAGCAGTTCTCAATTTTACAGAGTCCCTTTTATAGTATTCAATAGCATAAGTAAGATGGTTAAGACTAGAAGCACTTCCGGACAAGCAAATAAAATTCCTGACACCCGACCCGGCGGGTCGCTCAAGAAGTCGCGCGGGAAAGCGAACGCGAAGGTCCCGCTGGCAGTCGCCAGGCAGCAGCAGAAGAAACTGCTACAACAGTGTCTAGAGGACATTCAAACTAACAAACGGACAGCAGCGACGCCGGGGGCGCGGGCGGCAGCGCGGGTAACGATGCTGTCGGCAGTGGGAGCGGGGCCGCTAACCGCAACCGGGGCCGGGTGTCGGGCAAGCCGGACAAGCGGGGCACAGGCAGGATAACCAACGATATAATGTTCAAGTTCGCGTTGCAGGCTGAGTGTTAGGTACAATATTGTAGTTATAGGATCTTGACAGGCTGCGCGCGACGTTTTGGCGGTGTTTCCGTACTGTTCTGCACTCGCGTCCATAATAGGGACAACTGCCGAGCGCAAGGGCAAACATACCCCTCACCGCGTTCCTTACCTGACAGCGTGCTACCATGTCCATTTGCAGCTGAACGGTTTAGGATATGTCCAGTACATGTGTAAGAACCTTCCGTAATTTTTTGGGCATTTGTCGAGTACGTCTACCGATTTCAGAGACGGTTACAACGCTCGGACGGCCCATAATAGGGCAACCTACCCGTAACGTGGAAGGCCGTCGCGTGCCCTTAGCTTTATACGCGGACGATCTAAGCCTTTTTGCTGCGACAAAGCGTCGTTTGATGAGCCTGCTTGCAGCGCTGCGGGAGTGGTCGGAAGCGTTCGGTCTTACCGTTAATGCGAAGAAGTGCGAGCTGCTGTTTTTCCACCCCAATGCCCAGGTCAGGAGCCACTTTTATGCGATCAGCGACTTGGTTACTATGCGCGCGACGGAGGACGGGCTGCCGGTGGTCCGACCTATCACTTGGAAGACGCGCGCACGCTATCTCGGGCTGCATTTTGGTCCTAACAGCGCTTTCTCGTCCTGCACGGACGAGTTTTATGCTGCGGGCCGGCGGGCCATGTTCTCTCTGCTTAGCAAGCTGCGTCGGCAGGGGCTGTTGCTCCCCTCAGTCGGTATGAAATGTTTCAACGCTCAAGTTCGCTCTGTTCTTTCGTACGGTTCGCAGCTATGGGGCGCTGACTTGGTTTTAGCCATGATAGAGAGGGGTTTTCCGGCTAACGAAGCTCCGCGTTCTTGTTATTTTGAGGCCGCTATCCGGGACCGTATGGTCAAGCTGCAAATCTCGTTTATGAAACAGCTGGTCGGAGCCGCCGTTCCACCCCTGCAGTTGTTGTTTAGAGAGCTCGGGCAGATGCCTCTTCAGTTGCATTGGGCTGAATCCGTTTTTCGTTTTTGGAACAGTTTGGTGGAGGACACTAGCAACGTGTATTACAGCGCTTTTCGTCATGAGATCCGTTTGGCTTTGGAATCGGATCTGCAGGCAGACGGTTGGGGCTCCAAGGTCATTCGGGTTCTGAACCTCTTAGGGCACGACTGGGGCGAAGAAGCGGCGGCGGGAAACATGGACACTAGGGTTAGGCGTTTTTCGGCGTGCAGGCTTGACGTTGAGGCGCTGATGGACACCCTCAGGGGTCGCGTCAACGACGATTGGGGCAGTGATAGGTTGGCTGTGGACCCGGCCGCTTTCGTTTCGGACGGCAGGAAGCCTGGTGTTAAGGTGTGCCGTTACAAGCACTGGATGGGGTTACCGAAGCAGTTCGAGGGGTACATCCCGCCGGCGCACCACCGTTCCTTACTTCGTTTTCGTTTGTGTGTGTCTGACTTAGCGATTAATAGCGAGAGCAGCAGGTCTAGGGAGCTTCGTGTGTGTAAGGCGTGTCGCTCTAATGGTGCTGTGGAGGATGAGAAGCATTTTTGGGCGGGGCCCCAGCGCGAAGCGCCCAGGGGGGCCCCGCCCTGTAGGATTGCCCATGTCCGTGGGTTCTGGGTTCTGGGTTCTGGGTTCTGGGTTCTGGGTTCTGGGTAATTGGACAAGTGCAGACTTTCGGCCAACGGAAAGGCTGCATAAGTAAAAGATTACATTCTTTATTGCACGGTAAATTTATTATTGGAACCCAACATCGCATGAGTACAAACCAGTTTGGCAGTCTCCATGGACCGAGGCCGAGGTCAAACCATCACCTCTCGGCCTATAATTAATTCCAGAAGAGTCATCGTTCCTTAAGGTGGAATTCTGACATGACGGCGTGAAATGAATCTTCGTTTCGGCAAGCAACCAACTATGTTTGCATTGCGAACATTCTTCCCGCGACCACACCACAGCAGCTCTGCTAGCCGGTCCGATCGTCTTGACGCATATTGCTATTACAAAGGTTGCAAGGAGCAAACCATGAGGGGCAAACTGCTGGTTGTTGGACGCCAAGCCGCCGATGCACGCACGATGCAGCCCTATGCAGCGGTCTTCTGCGGGCCGCCCAACAAGTCCAGTCGGCAACCTAGGGGATGGACTTCTACATTCCCTGTCCTAATGTTATAGCAGTCAAGCCTCCTCTACGGCGAATACCTCAGTAGCGAAGCCTGTGCACTCTCGTCGGCAATTGCACGTCGTCGCTACCCTCGCAAACAGTTCCGCTGTCCTTCTATTGGCAAGTCAGCCTGCGTGATGTGTAAATGATACACTCCATGTCTACTGTCAAGTAACTTCAGCCAATGCGCTGGCCGGAAGAGTTACACAGTGCCGAGACGGCGCGCGATGCTAAACATGGGTCGGATTGCTGAAGCCGAAGGCATTTCAGATATAAAGCTCTGGCTGCCTATCAGCAGGAATGTCGATGCGACACTCTCACAGTTGACGCCCTCGCCGCTCGCTTTGGAAATGCCGTATTTCGATCGATGCGCACATGCGCTCATGCACCCGACGGGATGACGCGCTTCGCGCGGCGCCGGCAGGCCTTGATAACGACTCGGCTAGCAGGCATTTCGGGAAAAAGCTCTGGCTGTCTATCAGCAGGAATGTCGACACTCTCACATTTCACGCCCTCGCCGCCCTAGCACTCAACTTAACCCGTACGGATTTAGTGGGGCCCCGCCCTTTTTCCGGCTTCAAGGAAGCCGACACCAACCCCTTGTCTGCTGGAGTGCTCTGCGCTCGCGTCTGCGCGGCAGAGGCTTTGGGATTTGGGTGTGCCCGTTAGTGCGCGTGTTAACGATGTCATGCAAGTTGACGACCAGCGTGGTCTTGCGAGTGCTATTTTCGAAATGTTCCGCTTACGGCGAGAATGCATCTCTTCGTAAAGTTTGCTTGGCATTTATCTTTCAAGTTATGTCATTCGTCTGTGCTTCTCCTGTATCCTGACGTTACATCGCTTCTTTGGTTACTGTTTCTCTTGTTTTCGTTTGCTTTTCTGCGTGGCTGAATGATGATGATGATGTTACAAGCTTTGAGCTCGTAAGGCCCAGACGAGCCAGGAGGCTCATGGACCACTAGAACCCGATAAAACTAGATAGAAATCAAGAAAGGAAACATAAAGAAATATTTATCAAGCAACCAAGTTAAACTGGTATGCCGGTACTCAGACTTCGTAACCGACGCATCTCGTGGAGCGCTTTAGCAATCAAACGCTGATCTCCTAGTGTCATGACAGCGCACATATTACCATTAGGCAACGCGTCCGATAACTGCAAATTCTGGCGAATGCCTTCATAAGCAGGACACTCCAGAAAAACGTGGTACTCGTCTTCAACCGCACCGGTACTACACATAGGGCAAACACGATCCGCTCTCGTTCTACCATTCGGACGGTTAACCTCAATCGCCCAACAGCAAAGGCGGAAACGAATCAAACTCCGATGATGACTGGAGGGGATGTACGTCTTGAGATGGCTGGGGTCGCCCATCCAGTGCTCATACCGACACATCTTTACCCCCGGCCGACGGTTATCAGAAACAAAGTCGCGAGGATTTACGGTGAGACGCTCATTAGCCCAGCCCGCATCCAGCCTATCCTTAAGCTCACCAAGCAGCCAAGGAATATCCAACTTATGAGAAGACAAAGCATCCACCTTGCTCTCGGTATCCAAACTCCCAGTCACACTATCCACGTCGTACCCCAGCGCCCGAAGCACCCTTAGAACCTTCGCACCCCACGAATCATGAAGGCCGTCTCCCATTAAGGCGAAACGTAGCTCTTCTCTAAAAACATGATGGTAAATAGAACTCTCGGACTCCACCAACTTATTCCAAAAACGAAAGATGAGCCTCGCCCAAAACAAATGAAGGGGGTGTTGGCCAAATTCCCGAAACACCAACGCGGTGGTGGCAGTTTTAACACACGCTAAGGCACGTAAATACGAGAGCTGAAGCCCTACCATCCGATCGGCAACAGCCCTGTCAAACAGGCAAGTCCGCGATTCGTCTGCCTCCAGGATCTGAACAAGAAGATCTGGAGCCCAAACTTGAGCCCCGTAAGAGAGGATTGGCCGGATCTGTGCATTAAAGCATTTTAGCCCTACCCCGGGAAGAAGAAGCCCCTGCCGTCGCAGCTTATTTATTAAAGAGAAAATGGCACGTTGCCCTGCCGAAAAAAGCTCGTCAGTGCATGACACGAAAGGCAAATCTGGTCCGTAGTGGATCCCCAGATACCGCGCACGTCCCACCCAATCGATAGGCTTAGAGGCCCACTGACCGTTCTCCCAGCTAGACATGACGAACGGAGGCCCTAAACCCATCACTTCTCGAATGCGCGGGTTGGCGTGTACGCCTAAAATTTCTGTTTTCTTAACATTCACCCGCATACCAAAGGTCGCACACCATAACCCAAGCATCTGTAGCAACCGTTCCAGACGCGCCCTTGAGCGTGCAAACAAACTAAGATCATCTGCGTACAGCAGTAAGGGAATCCTAAAACCATCTGCACAAGGACACTTGTTCGCGTACATGAACGAGGGGCGATCCCTGTCCAAGACGTCGATAAAATCCGCAAAGCTCTCTCCAAAAATGCCATACAACGTGGGGCTAAGCGGGCACCCTTGCTTGACTCCCTGGGAAGACTCGAAGGGGCAACCCGTTGCGCCGTTAACGCGCAGCTTAAGGGTGACCTTATCGTAGCAGGCTTTAATGGCTTTCAGTGCTTCAGGGCTAAGCCCACGCTCCTCCAATCGCAACCAAAGCAAGTCACGGGGAACCCTGTCAAAAGCCTTTTCGAAATCGATCTGGCAAACGAAGAGTGGATGATTGATAGCCCCACCTGCCCGCCGATGAGAATCTAATAGGTGTCGCAGCGCGAATATATTATGAACCGTGCCTCGCTTCCTACGAAACCCCCCCTGATACGGTGAACGCGCGCCGCAATTCTCACTCCAGCCGTTAAGACGGTTCTCAAGCAAGAACGCGTACAGCTTAGCCAAAACTCCGCCCACCGCAAGACCTCGATAGTTACTCATGTCCATAACGTCACCCTTTTTATGGATAGGCGTTAGTACAGAGCTAATGAACTGACTGGGGAAATCCCCTGTGGAACGAATGTGCTCAAAAAGAACCCGCAGAAGCGGCGCAGTCACATTAACCTCCTTCCTCTCGACCATGCGCGTCGCACGCTTAAGACACTCAGCTGGAATTTTGCCGTGGCTGAAGCGGTTCATGAGCCTCCGGGTTCGTTTGAGCCGTACGAGCTCGTTGAAGCTTGTAACATCATCATCATCATCATCATCATCATTGGGACGCATTCCAAAAGCCATACAGAAGAGATCGACAAGATTAAGGAGCTCTACCATACGCTCCGGGGAGGTCGCAAGCGCATGTAGCTATCAGTACGAAAGATGTTCGACTGAGTCCGTGGTCCGAGCAGATCCTAGGCTGCACTCGCTCCAACGCATCCGGAACTTCTGTTCATTCCATATTGTACCTTTGTCGTCAATTATAAAGATTTACATGGCGGCGCCTCATCTTGCATAGCGAACATGTTCCCGCGACCACACCACAGTTCTGCTAGCCGGTCCGACGGCCTTGACGCATATTGCTAATACATAAAATAACAAAAATGGCAAGGGACAAACTATGAGTGGCAAAGTGGTTGTTGGACGCCAAGCCGCAAATGAATACATTTTGTTTGCATTCATGTTTGTGAAACATGAACGTTTTGAGACCGGTCGCCTTCCTTTGTAATCTCACGGTTAGCACGGACACTGCATTTCAGAGTGCGCGGGGGGAAGGGGGGTGTGGGGGGATGGGGGCCGGGCCCAACGCCTGAAAACTATCATGCATACGACGCATCGTATTCAGTAATGCATTGATGCAACTCCATTCTCGCATCAATCTTGCCATCCCAGCACCAACTCCCCAACGACAACATCTACCGATCACACCCACCTACATTACGGGCGCCAGGGGCTAAGTTTGGTCATTTTTTTCGCATGTGGCGCCAACTCGTCCGCTGTGGGAGGGCGTGGAGCTGCATTTGCATGCTCGGCGCATGGGCGATCCCAACAATTCTTGGACCGATGGCCGTGTAACTCAGGGTGCGCTGTTCTGCGGAGGGGAAACGGGCAATGGGTGGAACGTTCGTCCGAGCTGACGGAATGCCCGGGCCCCTTCCTTGCCGAGGTGCATGCACGCAAGCGAGGCGGGGCGATTGCGGTAGTGCGCATCATGCAGATGCGGTGGTTGCGGTGGGTTCTATTATGTTATGTTTGGAGAGGCGGCAGAAGTGCGATGGAGAGCGGCGGCGCGGCGCCACCCCTGCAGCGCGCCTTCAGCAAGACCAGTGTATGTACACGGCCCCGGCTGACAATTCCAAACATCCCGCAGCTGCCGCGGTCTTTGGTTGTAAAGGCCTGCTCAGCATACGGAGCTCGAGGCTGGTACGGCCGCCGGAAATGCTGTAGCACGTGTCAGCTCGTGGGCCGTGGAGTCAGAAAGCTGCGGTTTCGTGGCTCTTCGTCACTTCACGCGTGTCCTTGCTAGCTGCGCAGGAGGGTTGCAAGGATTAGGAATTGGGTTCGGGTACCGGTCAGGCAGAAATTAGGATTTGGCGAGCGGGGACCGGATTAGGATACAAAGTTGGTGTCAGGTTTAGGATTAGGGCCACGAGTGTAGGATTAGGATTCGCCCCCAGCCGCAGGATTAGTATTGGGACCCCGCCCACAGGTTTAGAATTGCGACCCAGCGGGCAGGATTAGGATTGATACCCAACATTCGGATTCAGGATTCGGATTAATACCCAACATTCAGAATCAGGATTAAGGCATGGGATTCAGATGAAGATTAGGCACCAATCCGCTCTTCATACTTCTCCTCCGAAACCAACTGCACGACATTGAGGGACGCTCCAACCTCCAAGCAAGGCAGTAATGATGAATATCACCTAGAGGAATTGTTATACAATACGCGGGGCGCTGGGGCCCCGCCCAAAAAGTGGCAGCACGCCGGCGGCGCTTGTATGTCACCGGTGAGCGCGGAGTTAGGTTACGGCCCCGGATTGTGGCTCAGGACATGTCCCGAACAATGACAGACCCCTCTGGCTCAGGAAATGTCCCGAGTCGGGACATGTCCTGAGCCACGATCCGGGGCCGCCCCAGCGCAAGCCCATATCTTAATGCATGATGATTGTTTTATAACTTTCCGTTGTAATGTTGGATCGTTTTGACGACTCGCCATTCAGGAGCACACCGGATGGGGCTTGGCTCACTCCGAGCCCGTGCCACCGATCTCCGGCTCCGAGCCCCTGCAACCCATCTCAGGCCCGATGCACCTTCCGCCCATCTCCAACCCCAAGCCTCTTCCTCTCCCATCTCCAACCACGAGCCCCTGCCACCGATCTCCGGTCCCCGAGCCCCTGCCACCAATCTCAGGCCCCGAGCCCCTGCCAACCATGTACATGTCCCTAGCCACGAATCGTGGCTCCCGCTCCCGCAGTGTACCGCTTCGTGGCGAGTAGCCAAACCCATCGGACATTAAGTAATTTATTAAATAATACATTTGCATTGGGATATTGGGTCGGAGCATGGGACCCGGTCCCACGGTGTGCCCCTGAATGGCGAGTCGTCAAAACGATCCAACATTACAAAGTTATACAACAATCATCATGCATTGAGATACGGGCTTGCGCTGGGGCGGCCCCGGATCGTGGCTCAGGACATGTCCCGACTCGGGACGTGTCCTGTGCCGAGCCAGAGGGGTCTGTCATTGTTCGGGACATGTCCTGAGCCACGATCCCGGGCCGCTGCTTTACTGGAGCGCGGGTGCGAGTTCGGGGTTGTTCACGAAAGAAAATCGCGGACGCACGCTGCACGACAAAGAAATACTTTTTGTAGTATAACAAGCATAACGAGAAAACATCCAGCAGCCCGGAGGTTCGCGCGGGGGCAGCGGCTTCGTCACAACCCTGATCGGATCCGCATTGTCATCCCAACGTAACAGCCGGGTTCACATCCTCGCGGTGACGAGCAATTCCTGCTTAGTTCTTCTTCGGGCTGGGCTTAGGCTTGGGGCTCGGGGTCTTGGGACTGGGCCTCGGGCTCGGCTTGGGGCTGATGCTCCTGGGGCTTTGCGGCCGGGGAGACGGCGGCCTGCGGGCTGGGGACCTGGGGCTGGGCGGCATGGGGCTGGGAGACGCTGGGGTGGAGGGCGACGGCGACGGCGGCGACGGCGGCGGCGGCGCGGGCGTTCGGCAGAAGGAGCCCTGGCTGCGGAAGTCCGCCGGCGGCGGCGGCGCGTACACCAGGTTGCAGCAGATGGGGTTGCCTGCGCACAGGAGCAGACGGGGGCGGCAGCGGCGAGGCAATATCGTCACCGTGATGCGTGTACGACACAGGAGAAAGCGGCTGCGAATGTGTGGCGACGCACCACAGCGTGGGCTTGCCGATGAGGGGGGCAGAGGCTTAGCGGGGAGCCGCTGCAGTGCGGAAAGGGCGGAAGCACTCGGGTGTTTGACACCTGGGGCGGTACGGTACTTACTATCGGCGGGCGACGGGAACAGGACCAGGGAACGCACGGCGTCCGCGGCGGGGGGGGCGCGGCTGATCATCACGTTGGGCGCAGAGCCCCACAGGTTTCCCTCCTCAGTGGTGCTTGCGGCGTTCTCCTTGGCACGGAACCACACCAAGTTGAAGCGGTTGTCCCCCAGCGTGACGTTGTGGCGGTAAAGGTCGGTGGGGTTGCTGCAGTTGCCGGTGAAGCCGTAGCCATTCATCTGTGCGGCAGACAGGCAGCATGAGGGAAGTTAAGCGGGGGCTGGAAGAGGCAGTGTTTATACACGCGGTGTTCGTGGCTACAGGGTCCCAACACATCTTGGCTTTCGAGAAGCTGCCTTCGAAGTTCTAACCGAGTTGCATTCTGTTCAGCCTGCGCCTCCTCAGAGGGTCACTGCATGACGCTCGATTATTTTTGCAACAACAGGCCGAGGAGTGATTTAGAGCTTTAGCTGAGCGGATGAGTGCTCGTTGCCTGGGGCGTGCACCGGAGGTTATCTTATCTCCTCCTCAGTCCTCTCACCGCGCGGGATGCGTACGGCTCCCCGTTGAGGGTCAGGTTGACGTTGATGTCGATGGAGGTGGTGGCGCGGTCGGTGCAGTTGCCGTCCAGGAAGTAGAAGATGGAGGCGGAGCCGCTGACTTCGAGGCTGGAGGCGGCGGCCGGGAACACGGGCAGGGCGCCCAGGTAGCCGAGGGAGGGGTCGATGGGCGCCCAAGAGGAGCAAGTCGCGGCCTCATAGCGGATGAATTCCTTGCCTACAGAAGGATGAACGCGCGGGGCAGGAAGGGAGGGCGTTTAACAGAGTCGCTTTCGACCCGTGAGCTGTGACAGGTCCGGTAAGACACGTCGCCCATTGGGAGCCCCATGGCGATTTCCCGCGTTGGAGGTGTGTCCTTGTTCCTTCCCCCACACCGGGTTCGCTCGTTCCTGTTCCTGGTTGGCTCGTGCTGTCTGGTCTGTGGTTGGGCTTGCCTTTGTCCTGGTCGCTTCGACGCTTCCCCTACAGTGCAGGTCCAGCTGGCCCCCTGGCTCTACCCTTCCGGAGTCTCGAGCCCGCTGTTACAATCACACAACAACAAAGCCGCACAAACACACTTCACCACCGACAAAATGTCGTCGGCGGGATGTTATGCTGACAGCCCGTAACCCCAGAAAAGATTAATTTCCATAACCAAGCGCAATAAAATATTACCCAAGACCTAGACCGCAGCGAGTAAGGCGATCGGGACAAGGGGTTGGTGTCGGCTTCCTTGAAGCCGGAAAAAGGGCGGGGCCCCACTAAATCCGTACGGGTTAAGTTGAGTGCTAGGGCGGCGAGGGCGTGAAATGTGAGAGTGTCGACATTCCTGCTGATAGACAGCCAGAGCTTTTTCCCGAAATGCCTGCTAGCCGAGTCGTTATCAAGGCCTGCCGGCGCCGCGCGAAGCGCGTCATCCCGTCGGGTGCATGAGCGCATGTGCGCATCGATCGAAATACGGCATTTCCAAAGCGAGCGGCGAGGGCGTCAACTGTGAGAGTGTCGCATCGACATTCCTGCTGATAGGCAGCCAGAGCTTTATATCTGAAATGCCTTCGGCTTCAGCAATCCGACCCATGTTTAGCATCGCGCGCCGTCTCGGCACTGTGTAACTCTTCCGGCCAGCGCATTGGCTGAAGTTACTTGACAGTAGACATGGAGTGTATCATTTACACATCACGCAGGCTGACTTGCCAATAGAAGGACAGCGGAACTGTTTGCGAGGGTAGCGACGACGTGCAATTGCCGACGAGAGTGCACAGGCTTCGCTACTGAGGTATTCGCCGTAGAGGAGGCTTGACTGCTATAACATTAGGACAGGGAATGTAGAAGTCCATCCCCTAGGTTGCCGACTGGACTTGTTGGGCGGCCCGCAGAAGACCGCTGCATAGGGCTGCATCGTGCGTGCATCGGCGGCTTGGCGTCCAACAACCAGCAGTTTGCCCCTCATGGTTTGCTCCTTGCAACCTTTGTAATAGCAATATGCGTCAAGACGATCGGACCGGCTAGCAGAGCTGCTGTGGTGTGGTCGCGGGAAGAATGTTCGCAATGCAAACATAGTTGGTTGCTTGCCGAAACGAAGATTCATTTCACGCCGTCATGTCAGAATTCCACCTTAAGGAACGATGACTCTTCTGGAATTAATTATAGGCCGAGAGGTGATGGTTTGACCTCGGCCTCGGTCCATGGAGACTGCCAAACTGGTTTGTACTCATGCGATGTTGGGTTCCAATAATAAATTTACCGTGCAATAAAGAATGTAATCTTTTACTTATGCAGCCTTTCCGTTGGCCGAAAGTCTGCACTTGTCCAATTACCCAGAACCCAGAACCCAGAACCCAGAACCCAGAACCCAGAACCCAGAACCCAGAACCCAGAACCCACGGACATGGGCAATCCTACAGGGCGGGGCCCCCCTGGGCGCTTCGCGCTGGGGCCCCGCCCAAAAAGTGCATTTCGACATACGGCCTTTGTCACACAATCCTATCACCCACCTGCTGTGGGCACGGGCAGGAACGACCAGGCGTGGAGGCCACCTCTGCAAATAAACGAATATTGGAGCTAAGTCATCGTGCAATCGAAGGCATCAAATCGCATTTTTGCGTCGGTGCCGGACGGTCGATCGCCCTTGATAAGCTCACCCGTGTCCCTTCACAACGCACACAAGCGCAAGTGCGCTCAGCGCAATCAGCGCTTGATAATTGTGTCGCTGCATCCTAGTGGTGTGGCTTTTGCCGGTAATCGTAAAAGTCGGCGTTACGGCAGCCGGCGACAGTACCACCACAGCGCGACGTGCAGAGCTGTGCGTAAAGTGTGTGCATTTGTCTGTATTTATGTCGGTGGACCATAAGGCGCACTGAGTGTTGGAGAGTGTCCCCCATACAAGGTGCACTGGTACATAGGTACACAGCCTGGTTAACAGGCCCAACCTGTCGGGCCTGATCGGTTCATCTTTCTATATGTCGGACGACTTCTTGTCCTTGTCATATAAACAAGCAAAAATCAAGCAAATTTCTGTTGTCTCTTGGAAGGGTTGCGCCGGATCATTCTGATGACACATTATGTAGGTCGGCTGTAATTGAACTCAACAAAAATGCATGCTAAAACGATCTTTAAATGCGTATACACAGTCAAAGCAATTGTCGATTTGATTGGACCCCACATAGGCGCCTCAAAATGTGTGAGATAGCATCTTCGAAGCGATGAACCAATGCTTTGGCTGCTTAAATATTTAACCATCATACGTTAAATTCATGCATCACGTGGTCAAAGTTAATCAAATACCAAACTCCACAATTCGGGCGCCCGTCGCCGTGTCGAGTGCGGCGAACGGCATCGTGCGGACAAGAGCTCTCTTCGGATGTCGCATACAAGCATGAATCAAGGCGTCAATTCATTAGTATACATTCCGCATGACATCTGGCCTTAGCGTTTGAACTGTTGCGGCCGCCCGACTACCCGACCCGACTGCACCATCCGTCACCTGCGCCCAACGACTCCATTTTCAAAGACGCTCCAAGCCCTGCGTCCCCTGAACTGTTACAAGCTGACATTAACCAGTTATGCTATGCAGAGGCTTCTCCATACGCTTTCGACTTGACCAACGCCTCGACCGGGTACCAAATGCAGTCCAGCGGTCAAGTAACTCTAATACTACGACTTTTAGTAATGCCCGGCTGCTGTCCAGCCCCGCCCGCCTCTCTACCCTACGCCGCGCCGCCTCGACTTTCAGTGTTGCCCCGCCCACCTAGGAACCTAGCCCCGCTGTGTAAGGGCTGCCAAGGAAGGGCGCGACCTCCTCTCGCCGTCTCTCGGCTCCTGCGCGCGTCAGACTAAATTTCAAAGATTTCGCGACGCTTCTTCCGAGACAAGATTCCCAGACATTGCGCGAGTGTGAAGGCATCTCTTCCAAGGCATCTTTTCCGTTCTTTCCGGCGGCAGAAGTGCAGAATTTCGCGCGCGAACTCGCCCGGGCGGCGGCGCTGGGTGCGACAAAAGCACAGGTGGCCGAGCTTGCTGTCACCAGCGCCTATTGTGGTTTTCACAGTGGCTGGGCTCCAGAGTCCAGACTCCTGAAACGTAATGCCCACGGGCTGGCGGCTGGCCGTGCACTGCACTGGAGGCGACCGACCAGGGCTGCACTGACGTCCATCAGGGTCCATCCAGACCAGACCGGTGCTGCTCTGTCCCTCGAGGCCCAGCCCTGTTGCTGCGGCCCTCGGCAGAAACGGAGCAGCTGCGGCTGCTGAGCGACTGCGCGCGGACTTGAGGCCCTGCAGAGGCCCCGCCGGCGGGTTCAACGCTGCAACCACCGCAACCAACCAACCGACCAGCCAACCAATCAACCAATCCCATTCTCAGCCTTTTACGATACTCGTTGCTCGCGTGAGGTCTGTGGGCCTTC
The DNA here is from genome assembly GCA_030267565.1 of Pleodorina starrii. Lineage (NCBI taxonomy): Eukaryota > Viridiplantae > Chlorophyta > Chlorophyceae > Chlamydomonadales > Volvocaceae > Pleodorina > Pleodorina starrii. Next base: position 4,515,228 of record BRXU01000007.1, on the reverse strand, counting down.
GGCCTCCACCACCACTACCGTCCTTGCCACCTCGATCCCATCTTGAGTTACCGCATCGTTGGGCCTCTCACCATCCGTCACGAATTCAAACCGAAAAGCTAACGGTGTCGTACCGAAAAAGGGTACGGTACGCCAGTGCCACCACTGCCACGTGAGCGTCAGCCACGCCCACAACGGCCAAGAGTGGCCGTTGCGTTGTATCCGCGTGGCTGGTTGGGGCTGCCTGGTTGGGCGCCGCCTGTCTGCCCTCCGCTCGCATCTGTGCCCCGACGACGGCGAGGAAGGCGAGCAAGGCAAGACAGCCTCTGCCCCCCTGGGCGCAAGTCAGCCACCGCTCACCGGGTGCCTTGCAACCGGGTGTCCGGCACCGAGACACCCACCCACCGACCGATCGTCAGCAACCAGGTGCTGTGTTATGCATGTGTGGACCTTGTTCGGTGCATCTCCACCCCTCAGACCTCCCCTGCCTGCCCGCCTGCCCTGCCCCTCCCCCCCCCTGCCCTGCCTGAAAGCCAGCAACGTGCCGCTGCAGCGGCACACACTCGCCCCTCCCCCCTCTCTTCCCCTCTCTCTCTCCCGCCTGCCAGCCCAATCCGCTCGTGAAGCTCCCCGACCAGTCCGCTATACGGTAGCCTCCCCAACCTTCGCGTCGTGACCCTCGTGACCCTGCTACCGTACCGGTACCTGCCTAACCACCTAGGGCTCTCCGGCCCAACACAGCTGCGCCTGTCCAATCCACGCGCGCTCCTTCCGTAACCCATTTACCGGTAGTACCGTAAATCCACGTCACACACAACGGCCATTCCATTCCCTGGGGCAGGCAGATGGCGAACGCCGCGGACGACCCAAACCCTTTCCCTGTCACGTCCAACGTGCAGCAGCACCCGGGCCCTTTCAGCGCCCCCGCCCCCGCCGGGGGGGGCTTCAGATACGTTACCATTCACGGGCTCCGGCCGATCCGTGGATAACCCCCTCCCCCTCCCCCTCCCCTCGGGTGAATAACCACCACCACCACCCATCTAGCCACCTTGGTGGGACCTGCATGCCCCGCCATGTCTACCGCACCACAAATCTACAGCCCCGTCTAGCAGTAATCCACAGCACCCGCGTCCCGCACCCGCGTCCAGCACCCGCGTCCCTCCCCCATCTGTCTGCCCGCATCTCGCTGCCCCTATCGGCCCGCAACAACCCGCGCCACCACACCAAACTCCCGCCACCGCTCCAAACTACCCCTCCATCCGTCCATCCCTCCATCCGTCCATCAGTCCACCCCCGCTGCCACCGCCGCGTCCAGCGCCGTGCGCGCCTTGGCCCCCTTGGGCACCTTCTTTGCCGCCCCCTCCCCCTCCAGCAGCTCCTTGCGGTCGTAGTAGTGCGGCGCAATCTCCACGAGCCAGGCGGGCTGGATCTCCGACACGGTGCGCATGAAGGCCTTGGAGGTGAGCACCAGCTCGTGGTAGACCACCCAGCGGGGGAGCGACTGGATGAGGGGCTGGCCCTCGCGGCGGGGAGGGTTGAGGCTGCAGCTGGGGTGCAGGTTCACCATCTGCAGGGGGAGGGAGGGGGAGGGAGGGGTTTTACAACTGGGGGAGTAAGAAGAAAATATCGCAGCGGAGAACCATCCACCGGGGGGAGGAGGGTTAAGGAAGAAGGATGCCGCAGCGGAGAGGGAGACGGGGAGGGGGAAGGTGGGAGGGGAGGGTTAAGGAAGAAGGATGCCGCAGCGGAGAGGGAGACGGGGAGGGGGAAGGTGGGAGGGGAGGGTTAAGGAAGAAGGATGCCGCAGCGGAGAGGGAGACGGGGAGGGGGAAGGTGGGGAGGGGAGGGTTAAGGAAGAAGGATACCGCAGCGAAGGGACGGAGGGTTAGAAGCGACGGTCCACGCGCGAAGGAGGCGGCCTTTGTATATCGCAGAAGGTGTGGTGCATCCCCCCTCCCTCCGGGTGCTCGCGAGCACGCCGACAGACGGCTGCTCGCTCTCTCCCCAGCCAGTCAGCCCGGTCGCCCATTCGGACGATTTCCTTCTTTCTTTTTCACCCTCTCCCTTCCCTCTCCCTTGCCAGTTCCCAGTTCCCAGCTCCCTCTCTCCCCCTCATCCCCCCTCCCCTCCCCGCCCACCATGGGGTGTTTGACGGTGCGGTAGCTGCCGTCCTTCCGCAGCTGGGCCGTGTGGTAGAAGAAGCCCGAGGCGATGGCCTGATCAGGCAACACAGAGGGCGGGGGAGCGGGCCGGGGGGCAGCGCAGGGAGGCGGGAGGGGAGCGAAGCCCGTAAGGCGGGCGGGGGCTGTCAGCGGAGGGCGTGGGACTGTCGGGGTTTGGAAGTGACCCGGTTGCGGCGGCAGGACGCAGGAGGCAGGAGGCAGCCGTAAGGGCCAACGGAGCGGACGCACACAGACACACCTGGAGGGGGGAGGCAGCAAAGAGACAGACGGGCTTCCCAAGGTCTGCCAAGGTCTCTATGAACTGCTGCCGCTGCCGCCACAGCCGCTGCAGCTGCCGCTGCTAGCGTGCACTAGCACTAGCACTAGCCTAGCACTAACCGCCGGTGGGTCCCATGGGACCAACCCTCCCTCAATGATGAGCGGACACGAGGGAGGGTGCGGGTCTGCAGTCGGCAGGCCCGTGAGGTTCTGAGTTGACTCAGAATGCGCCAGCGCAGGACCCTAGTGGTCCCTCATTGTAACTCTCGCATCCTAGCGTGCTCGGCTGCCAAAACCTCACATGCGGCTTCCGCTCCCCGACCGCTGCCTCCTTGTTCAGACCCCTCCTCCGGTCCCCACCTTTTTGATTGCGTCCAGGTCGGAGGGGTCGCCCAACATCTCAATCTCCACCCGCTCCATCAGACCTGCGGGGAGGGAGGGGGGGGGGCGGGGGCGGGGGAGGAGGGGTGTCGTGACCCATGGGTCGGTCCGGCCGGGACGTGGACCCGAGCGCTACTGGTTTCCTTTCGGTACGACGTGAATGAAGCCCCGTTGCGACCCCGAGGAGGTTGGGGAGGTTGAGGAGGTTGAAGTGCGCTGTGTGCCCCCATCCCCGCTGTAGCTGTTGGGGCATCCGCAGCCACCAAGCGGCAAGCCCCAACCCTTCCCGACACCCCAATACACACATACACACACGCACCCCCCCCCGACTCACCCACGAGTTGGTCGCGGATGTCCCGGGCCCTCTTCATGGACCGAACCTGCACACCACACACACACACATGGACACATGCACACACATGCACACACATGCACACACATGCACACACATTGCTGTTTGTGCGGACGAAGGGCCCAGCTGCCGTATATGGCAGGCTGTGAGCTCAAGCCTTTGGGGAGCCGCTGCGCCGTACACCCGTATATGGGGTGTACGACGCAGCCAGCTCCGCGTCGAGCAGGAGGGGGTAGCGGCCCCTCACGCCCTTCTCCCACCGCAAGGGGGAGAGTGCTTAGGCGGTCTTTCCGTCGGGGCTGGGTTAGCAGCCCCTGGCCAGCGTCAGGGCCCGGTCAGATACTGTAACGACACACATGCACACACATGCACACACATGCACACACATGCACACACATGCACACATGGGCACACACATGCACACACATGCACACACATGCACACACATGCACACATGGGCACACATGCACACATCGCGGCTGAAGGATTGCTATTGTACTATTCCAAGTGGCAGGTAGAGGCGGAGGAGGGCATCGGCGACCTTGGCAGCAGCAGCAGCGACAGCGACAGCGACAGTGGCGGGCACGGCAGCTACCGTTACTGCAGCGCCCCGCCACACCACCCCCACCACCCCGCCCCGCCAGTCCGGGCGCTGGGCGGGGGCGGGGGCGAGGGGAGTCGTACAGTACCCTGTCGTACAGTCTCTTTTTTTGCCGTACCTACCTGGATGTAGTTTTCGAAGCACCACTGCGTGCTGAATCCCGACTCTGCCCAGCCGTCGTACACCGCCAGCAGGGCCATGTGATCACCCACACCGCCGCGAGCGAAGTTTCGGTGCGCGTTGTCCGCATACACCGCCTTGTCCTGAGAGGGGTTTTAGGGTTCCAAATGTTTTAGGGTTTTAGAGTTTGAGAGTTTTAGGGTTTTAGGGGTTTTTAGGGTGGGAGGTGGAGGAAGGGGAGGAGGATGGTAGTGGGAGGAAATGGGTGTCGGGGGTGATGGTTGAGAAATGAGGATGGTGGCGATCATACACACACACTGAACACACGCACACACTGAGAACGTCCCGCAGCTAACCTTGGGTCGGTAGAAGACGGAGGAGCCCACGGAGACCATGGCGCAGATGGTGGCGATCTGCTCCGAAACCTGGGGGGGGGGAGCAGGAGGAGGGGGAGGGGGAGGAGGATGTGGGGGCGAGGGTGCGGCGGGGGGATACTTAGAACGGCCCGGGGGCGAGGGGGGTATGACACGAGGAGGGAGCTAGGGAGGGCGGGCAGGGCCCTCGTTTCTTGGCTTCCTCGTTTCTTGGAGCAGCCAGGTCCAGGGGCCTCGAGAGGCAGAAGGCACAACCCCCCATGCAGCCATACCCCCAACGGAGGGGGGGGGCGGATGCCCCACAGCCCAGCTCCCCCACCCCACACACCCCACACACCCCACCCGCCCCCGCCCCCGCCCCACCTTGAACGTCTCACTCGCCAGCAGTGTCTTCGCCAGCATGGGGTCCAGCGGGAACTCCGCCATGCGCCGACCCAGCTTAGTCAACTCCCCCCTGGAGGGGAACCACGGGACAGGTGGGGGGTGAGGGTTGGAGGTAGTTGGAGGTGGAGGTGAGGGGTTTCAGGAAGTTCTGTGTCTTCCGACCATCTTACCCTACGTTTCCCTTCCTCCCTCCGCTGCGATATTTTCTTTTTACTCCCTCCTCCTCTCCCCCCGCTCCCTCCTCCCTCCTCCTCTCCCTCCTCCCTCCTCCTCCTCTCTCCACCTCCCCTCCTCCTCCTGCCCCCCCCTCCCTCCTCCACCTCCTCCCCTTGTCCCTACTTGTCGTTGAGCGAGCCCAGCGCATACAGCTGCTCCAGCGCCCTCAGCAGGGTTTCCGCGGGAGGGGGGTCCATGAAGTCAAAGTTCATGAGGTCGTGGATGCCCAGTGACTTGAGCATCAGCACCACGTTGCCCAGATTGGTGCGCTGAATCTCGGGGACGGTGTTGTCCTCCATCTCGTTCTCGTACGAATGGGCCGTGTACAACCGGAAGCACTTGCCTGGGGGACGGTGGGGGCAGGGCGGGACATCGGTGGGTGGTGGGGGGGCAGGGCGGGGAGCGGAGCGGGGAGGAGGGCGAGCAGGGTGAAGGAGACCGGGGCAGGCCAGGAAAGGTGAGAGCGGGGTTTGGTGTGGGGAGCGGAGGGTTTGATAACCGGGATGATATGATATGATATGATATGATATGAGATGATATGAGATGATATGAGATGATATGAGGAGGAGTCGCGGAGAGGGAATGGAGGGGGCTATGTGGGACAAGGGGCGGTGCGGCGCGCGACACGGCGACACGGCGGCAGTTGGTTTGAGTAATCGCCCAACCGCCCAACCCCCAACCCCCTGCGGCCCCACCGGCGGACGTCCTCCCCGCGCGGCCCGCTCGCTGGTTGGCCGAGGCCTTGGACACCGGCGTCACCACCAGGCTCTCCATGCCCGTACGAGGATTGTACGAGTTCTGCTTGGCGAATCCGGGATCCACGACGTACCTGTACGACAGCAAACGGAAAGGAAAGACGGGCGGCGAACGACGTGGATATGCAGCAGCCAAATAGCAGAAGTATTATCATTAATACGGAAAGACGGCAAACGAGCGGTACCTGTGCCCCAAGTGCCCCAAGGCAGGCCGGCAGGCCGCGGGTTGGGGAAATAAAACACGGAGAGCCCGGGGTTGTTGTGTGTGTGTGTGAGGTTCCGCCAGCTGGGTGTTGGCTCCCTCTTCGGGTTCGGTTCTGTTCTGTGCTTCCATCCCGTCCCGTCCCGTCCCGTCCCGTCCCATCCCGTCCCGTCCCGTCCCGTCCCGTCCCGTCCCGTCCCGTCCCGTCCCGTCCCGTCCCGTCCCGTCCCGTCCCGCTCCCTCACTTGATTCCGTCAATGGTGAGGGAGGTCTCGGCGATGTTGGTGGCGAGGACCACCTTGCGAGCTCCAGGGGGGGTGGGCTCGAAGATCTTGGCCTGGGGGTGGGAGGGAGGGTGGGAGGGAGGGAGGGGTGGCGGTGTGTGGGTGTGTGGCGGTGACTGTGTGTTAGTTAGCTGCTGGCCGAGTGATGTGAGTGTGTGGGTGTGGCTGGGTATGTGTGTGCGTGTCGTCGGGGGGGGGGGGGGTCGCGCGGGGTGGAGGCTGCAGACGAGGGGTCCGGTACTTGGTTTCCCCGGCTTGGGAACATCCAACCCCCACCACCACCCTCACCCACCCCCACCACCCCACCACCAACCCCACCGCCACAACCCCGCAACAACCCAGCAAACCATCAACCCGCCCGCCCGCCCCCCGGGTCTCCCGGCCCCCCCCGCTGCTGCTGCTGCTGCTGCCTCGTCTCACCTGCAGCTCCGAGGGTAGGTTTGCGTATATTGGGCAGATGATCATTTCCGACAACTGGGTGCCCTTGCCCCGCATGCGCTGGCGGAGCAGCTCCTCCTGAGAGAGAGGGGGGGGAGAGGAGAGGGGAGAGAGGGGTGGGGTGGGAAGTGGGGGGTGGGAGGTGGGGGCAGCAGCTAAGCGAACAAAGGTGGTGGTGGTGGTGGCGGTGGCGAAGGATCGGCACGGAGTTGTTGATCTACATCAGGCCCAATTGCAGGCCTCATGACCACCTCCCCGGCTCCCCTGCGGTTTTCGGTCTCCAACCCCAACCCACCCCAACCCACCCCACCCTCGCCCCACCCTCGCCCCACCCTCGCCCCACCCTCGCCCCGCCCCGGCCCTGTTTGCCCCCACCATCGCCTCGATCTCCTCCTGTCCAGTCAGGAACACCAACACATCGCCCTCCGGCTCCAACACGTGGATGCGCATCACCGCCTGCAGGTAGGTATCAAGATGTGATGATATGAAAATATCAAGATGTGAAGATACGAAGATATGCAGATATGAAAATGCAGATGAAGATGCAGGGAGGGAGGGAGGTGGAGGGAGGCAGGGAGGGAGGATGAAGGGGGAGAGGACCCACAGATCTGAGGGCGGCCCTCAAACGAAGGCCAGAAGGCCGAGGGCGGCCGATACAGGAGGGCAGGAGACCAAACAAACACACCCAAACACACCCCTTTCCTCCCTTCCTCTCTCTCCCCCGTGTCACCAACCAACCAACCCCCCCCCCACCCCCCAGCCCCCCACCTGCACCGCCGCGTCAATGTAATCGGCCTCGGGGGCCTTTGTGAAATAAATGTCCACCGGGTAGCGCCGACCTGGGACCTGTGGGGAGGGGCGGGGAGGGGCGGGGAGGGGAGGGGAGGGGAGGGGAGGGGAGGGGAGGGGAGGGGAGGGGAGGGGAGGGGAGGGGAGGGGAGGGGAGGGGAGGGGAGGGGAGGGGAGGGGAGGGGAGGGGAGGGGGGGTTAGGAGTGAAATGCGGCATGGGGTCACTGGTGAGGGTTTGAGGGGGTGAAAAGAAAATGCCGCAGCGGAGACGGAGACGAGGGGGTGAGGGGGCTGACACGGCGTGTCCGCCTCAGCTCAGGCCCCCCCGCTCCGCAGCGGGAGACGCACCTTGAATATGGGCGCGTAGTCAAAGTACTCTGAGAACTTCTCGGCATCCAGAGTGGCGGAGGAGATGAGCAGCTTCAGGTCGGGTCTGGAGGGGGGGGAGCGGGGAGGGGGGGTGGAGAGGGGGGAGGGGAGGTGGAGAGGGGGGTGGACAGAGGAAGGAGGGGAGGGAATGGGTGGGGTGGAGAGGGGCCGGCGTACCGGCGACACGTCAAGATCCATACCCATACCCCAACCCACACCTCTCTTGTCCCGCATCATCCCCCCAAACACACCCACCCCCACCCCCACCCCCACACCTGAATCTCGCAATGTCCTTGACCAGCCCGAACAGCACGTCTGTGTGCAGAGTGCGCTCGTGAGCCTCATCGATCATCATAACACTGAGGGGGAGGGGAGGGGAGGGGAGGAGGGAGGGAGGGGGGGAGGGAGGGGGGGAGAGTATGTGGTGTGTGTGTGGGGGGGGTATGTGCGTGTGGAGGTTCCGTTAGGGGCGGCACTGGGTGGGGGTCGGAGGGATGGAGGGCGGGCGAGAGGGAATGACGCAATGAATTGGTTGTTTGGGGGAAAGGGGGCAAAGGGGGGAGAGGGGTGAGGAGCCGTGGGTCGGAATCTAACCTGCCCTGCCCTACGGATCACCAGATCCCGGTGGTGCCGTACCTGTACGACGCCAGATCTGGCTCTGAGAGGAACTCCCTCAGCAGCATTCCGTCGGTCATGTATTTGAGAATGGTCTTGTCACTGGTGCAGTCCTCGAAACGGATCGAGTAACCCACCTGGGGGGGGGAAGGGAGGGAGGGAGGGAGGGGGGCAGGGCAGGGAGGAAAGGGCAGGGAGGAAAGGGAGGCGGAAAGGGAGGAGGGCAGGGCAGGCAGGAGGGCAGTGCAGTGAGGCAGAAAGGGAGGAAAGGGAGGCGGAGGGAGGTATGAAAGGAAAAACCGCAGACGGGACGAAGGCGGTGGGAGGGAGGGGACAGGGACAGGGTAAAACAATGTGAAACCGCAACAGCGAGGGAACGAAGGGAGGGGAGGATAGGAAGGACGCCACCCCCGCCCCAACCACCCACTCCACCCCCACCCCCCCAACCTCCCCAACCCCCCCCCGACCCCCCGACCCACCTCGTTACCCAGCTTGACCCCCATCTCGTACGCCACCCGCGCCGCCACGCTCATGGCCGCCACCCTCCGCGGCTGCGTGCACCCGATCTTGCCCGCTGCCGAGTACCCCGCCTCATGCAGGTACTGCGGCACCTGGGTGGTCTTACCCGCACCCGTCTCAGCAACGATGATCAGGATCTGGAGGGTGGGGGGGGAGGGGGGGTGGGGGGGGGGGAGGGTTAGGGGTAGGGTTGGGGGAGGGGAGGGAGGGAGAGGGAGGGGTGAGCGTAGTGTTGAAATAACGGTAGTACTGGTTCCCGCTCAAACCCCCCCTCTCCCCTTCCACCGCCCCCCTCCACCGGCCCCCTCCTCTCACCCCCCTCCCCCCCTCTCCCCAGTAAATTCTCTTTATACCCTCCCCCCAGTCCCCACCCCACCTGGTGTTCCTCCACCGCCTTGAGCAGTTGCTCCCGGTACGGATACACGGGCAGCTGGGACCGACCCAGAGCGATCTTCTCACGCTCGGACTTGGCACTGGGGGGTGGGGCGGGCGGGGTGGGGCGGGGGCGGGGGTCAGGGAGTGATATGCTCCTTTATATAAACATGAGTCACTGCGGACGTTGTTGATCAAGCTGCTGCAGCGGGGGGTGGGGGGTAGGAGGGTGAGGTGGGTGGTGATGGAAATTAGGGCTTCGCCCCCCCCTCTCCCCGACATGATTCGACTCACGCTGCCGCCCGCGCCTCCGCCTCCTTCTTCCGGCGCTGCTCGGGAGTCTCGAACAGCTCCTCGATGTTGCCTAAACAGGACCGAGCGGGAGAGGGGGGGGGGCAGGGGCAGAGGGAGGGAGGGGGTTATCCACGTATATGCCGGAGCCCGTAAACGGCAACGTATCAGAAGGAGAGGGGGGGGGCAAGTGGCCCCGAGAGTACGGAAAGGCATACGGCATGATGCCAAACAAGAACCCACAGCCCACCTCTCTCGGCCCCCTCCCGGCTCCTGCCCCTAACCCCCCAAACTCCCACCACACGCACACAAATACACACATATAGTATGTATATATACACGCACATACACACGCACACATACACACGGGCTCCCCACCCCTCAAGGGTGTGTTGTGCTCTGCTCCTCACCCGCCAGCATGTCCGCCTTCACAAAGGCCATCGTGTCTTCAAACACATAGTCGTACTGCGGTACGGCAGCCCCGCCGTCCTGCGCGCCCACCTGCGCTCTCGGGGCACATCACACGGACAGACGGACCGACGGACCGAGACAGGGGGGCCAGGGGGGGCAGGGGGGGCAGGGGATAGGGGGCGGGAGTTGGGTGGACGCGGCTTAAGTCAGGACCCGATATCCGGGAGCCACATCCGTCTCTCCTTTGCCGTCACCTCTGATCCACCCCCTCGCTCCCTCACCGTCGTACCGTCGTACTGCAAGTACGACTCTTCCTGGACATGGCGCTCCCTCCGGCGACCCTCTCACCCTCACGGCTCGGCCTTGCTGTTCCTGCTGCTGCTGCCAACCACACACGCACACCCAGCCCTCAGCCCCCCCCCCCCGCTAAGCACTGCACCCTTCCCCGCCTCCCAACCTCCCTCCCTTCCCGCCTCCTCCCTCCACCCCCCCCTCACTCACCCGGGTGACATGCGTCTTCTTGATCTGCTCCGCCTCCCAGGCCTCCTGTTCCGCGTGGGGGTTGGCCCTCGCCGCCGCCCCCTCAGGCTCGCTGTACCGCATCTTGGCAACGTCGTACCGCGAGGCGTAGCGCTCGGGCGCATCGAACGAATCCGGCATGCGGTAGCCGTCCTCCGCGGCCTGGCAGATCAGACAGACAGACAGACAGTTGGGCCGTTGACAGTTGGTCAGTTGGCGGTTAGACGGTTTGACCGCAAGACCAGCTGAGTAGCAAACCAACCCTATTCCCCCGCAAAAGACGACACACGCCCAAACCCTGGCTGCATCACCCCGGCCCCCCTTCCCTTTCCCCTTTCCCCCCACGAAACCTCAACTCCCAACTCCCACCCCCAACTCCCACCCACTTCCCGATACCTGGTTCATGAGCCTCTGCTTCTCCTTGGCCAGCCTCAGCACCTCCTCCTTGTACCGCAGCTCGTCCAACTCCCGCTGGGTCAGCTGCATCCCCGCGAACAGGTACTTGGCGTCCTCCAACTCGTCCTCCAGCTCCTGGGGGGGGGGGAGGGGGAATGAGGGAGGGAGGGGAGGAAGAGGAGGGTGCCGTACATGGGTCGGTGTATGGTTTCCTTGTGCGTGTTGGGGAGGGGGAGGAGACGTGCGGAGGCTGCCTATTCAGACTGTCCTTCTTTCACACCTCCTTCCCCACACCCCCACACACCCCGCCCCCACCAACCTGTACCTTCTTCTCCTCTCAACCCTAAAACCCCCCACCTGTATCTTCTTGTCCTCCCGCTTCCTCAGGTACTCCTGCCGGGACACCTCCCTCAGGGTGGGCATCAGCGACTCGCGGTCCTCTTCGGCGGCCTCGTACCTGGAGGGGGAGGGGGAGGGGGAGGGCGGGGGGGGGGGGCGAGGAGGGGGGGGAGAGAAGGGGGGGTGCGGGCGGGGGCCGAGGAGGAGAGGTTCGGAGACGGCGGTGAGCGTGTGTGTGTATGTGGCAGCGGGCGGGAACCGGCGGGGGCGATGCCCCGACGGTCGGTCGTTCTGTCGTTTGGTCTCTGGTTGGCTGATGCTTCAACCCTCCTATTCTGTCGAAATACCCACGTCATCCCCACGTCATCCCCGCCCCCGCCCCCGCCCCCTACCCCTTCCCCCTACACCCCCCCCCCGCACCTCTTGCGCATCTCCTCCCTCCGCGCGTCCTCCCTGCTCATCCGCGGCTCCTTCTCCGCCAGCTTCTTGGTCCGCGCCTCGTCCTTGGCGCGAAGCCGCTCCTCGAACTCGGCCTTCTCGGCCTGGTCGCGGGCGCGAGCCTCCTCCCTGGAGCAAATGGGGGGGAGGGAGGGGAGGGAGGATGAGAGGTGGGGTGCGGGGGAGTGGGGTGGGCGCGCAGGGGCGAGGTGGGCGAGGGGGCAAGGCAGGACAAGACAAGACAAGACAGAGGCAGGCGGTCAGATGGGCGGACGATGGGGGCGGAGTAGGGCAGTCCAGACCAAGGCGGGAGAGGGAACCGGGTGATTCCAACAGCCAGAGGCGGTGGCAAGGGAGATGGGGCAAAAGAAAGGCGGCCCCTCCTGCCGTTGCCGTTACCGACGCCACCCGCCACTGCCCCAATCCCCGCCACCCCGGGCGTCTGGGTGTGCGCCGGGGGCCAAGCGTCCGCTCCGGCCCTCCCTCCGGCCCTCCCTGGATCCCTCCGGCTCAGCGCGTGACCCGCGGGTCGGTCCACAGATGCGCCACCTCTCCGGTCAGGATCCGTATCCGGCGCGACTCCGCGCCCTGCAGCCCATCCAGCGTGCTCCCACACTCCTCCCTCCATGGGGCTGTCCTCAACCGCCCTAACCGCCGGCCAACCACCCCAACCGCCAGTCAACCAACCCACTTGAGCCGCTCCTGCCGCTGCTCCTCATTCTCCTGCCGCTCGTCCTCCTCCTCCTCCATCTCCCACTTGCGTTTCGCCCGCTTTGCCGTACGAACTGCCGCATCGTCGTCGTTGCCGTCGCCGTCGCCGCCACCGTCAGCGAAGTGGACCCGACGCGACCGAAGGTGCTTCCCGCCGCCGCCGCCGCCGCCGCCGCCATCCACTGTGCCGCCGGATTTTCGCCCGGCATCCACATCGCTGCCTTTCCGCTGCTGCTGCTGCTGTTGCTGCTGTTGGCTCCCTGACGCTGAGGCTGGGCCGGTTCCAGCGCCGCCGCTGCCGCCGGCCCGCTTGTCCTGCTGCTCGTCCTGCTCCTCATCGTCGTCACCCTCCAACAGGCCGTACGTCGCGCTCTTCCGTACAAGCTCGCGCGCCTGCCGCTGTTGCTGCAGAGCGGCGCCGGCGGCGCCGCCGGCGCCGGCGGCGCCGGCGCCGCCGCTGCGGCGGGGTTTCCGGCGCAGAAGCTCCGCCGCGAATGCTTGCACGGCGGGCGTGTTTGGGAGGTTGCAGGAGCGCTTAAGGTCCGTAAAGAGCGATTCCGCATTTGTGTGTTTTCGTGAGATTGAGATTAGGAAGGCTGCCACGTTGGCGTCTGCGAAGCCCAGGAGGCCATGGAGCTGGTCCTGCACCCAGGACCGGACCTCCCGCTCCGCCGCGTCCGCCATGGGGGAGCTTCAACTTAGCTCAGCCGAGGCGAGGCGAGGGGCGCGGAGGAAGCCCGGTGACCCGGCGCAGGAACGCTCGGGCGTGCTGTGCAGCTGCGAGGTGGATGGCCGTGCCGGCGGGGAAGGATGCCAGCCCTCGCCGGGCCGGTAGGGCTGTGTGTCGCCGAGCAATGTGTGCCCACGTGATATCGGCGAGCTTCGATGTGGCAATGTCGTGCTCGACCTAGCTGATGAAAGCAAGTGGGCTGGAATCTGGGTTCTTTCTTCGGCACTATAGCTTTGATTTCGCCACTCGGCCCCCGAGTTGAGATAACTATTAATCCATAGTTTAGGAGCGAATCCTTTGAAGAAAACAGAGCATGGGAAGAGGTTAGCCTAAAGCTGTCGATGCACGCCAAGGTTGCCGCAAATGGATTTAGTTTTGATGCTGTGTGTGGAGATCAGTGGTATGCCGTGGCGAGACAGGTCGTTGCTTTGATTTTAACTTTTGTACGGCGTGAGTGGACTCACGCCGTACAGTCTGCTAATTCTCATTTGGAGAGTTCGAGAGCACCATCATCATCGTTATCGAGAGCACGCAACTTGTCACTTCGTCACCATGTCCTGTATACGAGGGTGGACGCGAGCATTGGGACTTCGGGAGGCAGACCGTGTACGATTAACGTACGACACACGGCAGAAGGCAGCTGAATCCGGATGTTGACGAGAATGGCAGCTCATTAGCAACCCCCCGTTTAGTTGAATCTAGTGCAAACCGCGTGTGATCTAGAGGGAGACTGTGCATATGTCTGGACACTCAAGCAAATGAGGATTCCGACGGTCGTGTAAGCAAGCAGCACGCTGATACTTTTCAGGCCTTTTTAAAAACTTAGACAAGTGAAATAATCGCTCACTGACTTGATTGTTTGCGTGTGGCCAACAGTCATTTGGGTTCTGTATATTTGTGCTTTCAAGCAGTGGGCTGCGCGCTGCGGTTTCAGGGTGATCCACTGCGCCACGCAGCTACACCCAGACAACCGCCCCTGGGAATACGTGGTTTCTCTCTGAACAGAAACTTCTGGTCAGCCGGGCGTAAGAGGGCGGGGTGAACTTGGCCGCCCCGGCTCGGCCCAGTGATGGCGCCGAGCGCGCCATCACTACCGACAACAACAGAAGCCAACCAGCAAGAAGCGGTAGCTTTGTGTTTGGAGCGGTTGAGGCCTGGACACTTCCAGGCGAAGCGGCTTGCATTCGAAATTCGCGATGTTGGTGAGTGATTTTGCGAGTTACTTGCGTCACAAAGGACATACGTAAGCATTATGCGCTGTTTACGGTGCATGAAGCCGTGGCCTGTCATTGCTACTGTTTCCTGCAGGGTTCACGCCAGCCGGAAGCCTTGGAACACTCCAGCTGCTCGTCCGATGGATCTTTGACCGAGCCATGACCGAGCCGGAGCGCTTTGCGGCTCCGTGCGCGTCGCTGTGCTTTTCCCTGACACCCATCCTCCCGACATTCAAGCCGCCTGGTGCGCTTACCGCGGCCGCCAAAGCCAAACGGATCGACTTCCGGCAAACTCTCTTAAATCTTTGCCAACGCGAGTTCGAAGCGGCTTGCACCTCGGCCTTCTCGGGGGAAGCCCTACCAGAGGACGCTGCTAAGCCAACCGGCAGCAGCCTATCAGGCAGCCTGCAATTCCTCGCGTGTCTCTACCTGCACCACTTGCTCACCGATAGGTGAGGCCCCGACGTCCCTGCGCTCTGCCGTCCAGGACCCTAGTTCCTTGGAAGGCCTTGGGCCGGGGATCTATCACCCGTTTTCGCTGCGCAGAAATGAACATACGCCGCGCCGTCAGCTGGATCGCAATTCTGTTAACGTCTCGCCTCCAGCGCTGCTCTGCTTGCCTCAGGGTGATAGTTAGGGTGGCGGAGCTTCTTATCTCGTCCCATGCCATCCCCCGGGGTCCACAGGATCATGTTGTCATGCCTCGCCACGGTGGCCTCGGGCAGCCTGGGCGGCGGCAGCGGCGCCACCACATCCAGCGGCGAAGCCGGCGGCGAGCGGCCGTTACTGAGCGGCAGCAACGTGCCGCAACGAATCGAATGCCTCGTGCGGGCGCTGCTGATTGCCGGGCGGCAGGTGCGGTGGTGGTCTGGGCGGGTCTCGACTCTCACTCTTAAGATCCGATCCGGCTCCAAGGGATGAATGTACAGTGCAGCAGCGCAGACTGTAGCCAATTAACTGCGAGGCTCCCTTTCCTTTTACGGTTGCGCCCTGTCCGCAACCCTGTACGGCACAGTTGGACGAGTGCCTGGCCGAGCAATACCGTCCGGTGCTGGATGGTTTGTACGACCAGCTGGCCGCGCACAAGGCCCAGGCGGTGCCGGAGCTGGCGCCGGACGTGCAGGCAGCCTTGTCACAGCTGTTGGAGTTCCGGGCGGGCCGCTGGGCTAACGGTGGCGGGGTCGTGCCGGGGCTGGGGCTGGCGCCGCCGGCCGCAGGAACGGCGGCGCCAGCTCGTGCCTACGGCAACGTCGGCGTGCCCAGAAGGGCCTTCAACAGCAGCGCTGCCTCCTCCGCGGCTTCCTCAGACTCGGCCACAGCGGCGGCGGTGGCGTCGCCGAAACCCGCGAAGGGCATCGGCGTCACGACTATCTATCGGTCTTCGGGCCGGCTGGTCGTGGCGGCGCCTGGGAGCGCGGCGGCGGCGGTGCCTAGCGCCGCCGCCGTGGCCGCACGGCGGAGCAGCAGCCCTGGGACGTCCCATGGGTCGGCACCAGCGGGGTCGGAGGCCGATGGCTTGCCGGGACCTTCCGCGGCGTCTGCGCTGCTGGCGCGTCGGCAGCAGCCTTGCGGCGGCAGTCGCAGCAGCAGCGGCATGCTGTCGCGGCCCGCCAGCGTGAGTCAGAACTTGGAGGGCCTGTGGGAGCTTTCTCCGGAGACGTACAGCGACGTGCGGACGCAGCTGCTGGCTCAGCCGGTGGAGAACTCGCCCGCGACGCTGGAGGTGGGTCGGGTCTAGGGCGGTTAGGGGTGGTGATAGGGCAAGCTGGCCCGTGCGCGGCGGCGTGTTGACCGGTCGCCCGCCAGGTCGTTTCACCCGGTCGGTGATCAACGGATTTCATCCCCTTGCGCATCCGTCGCCACTCGTGTCCAGCGGTGTTCACCCATGCTGCACCATGGCCCCAGGCGATGGCGGATGAGTTGGTGGAGAGCGCAATAGCGGCCTCGGGCGGCGATGCCCACAGCCCCTGCTGGGGAGCCGAGGCGCGGCTGGAACTGCGGCCGCTGTCACCCGCGGTCGCTGCGGAGCCTGCGGCGAACACCATGCCCGTGTCCGTGCAGCAGCAGCAGCAGCAGCCATCGCCTCCGTCACCGCCGCCGCTACTGAGCGATGAGGAGTGGGCGGAGCTGGTTCAGCAGCAGTGGGAGGCGCAATTCTCCGCCTGCGACATTTACGTGCGCCTCTGCGTTGACGCGCTGCAGCAGATGAGCGCAGCGACGCCGCCGGCAGCCGGCGCGGCCTCGTCACCGCCGCCGCCACCGGGCGCGGCCAGCGGCGCGGGGACGTCGGGCTCAGGCTCGGCCAGCTGCAACGGTGCAGCGGAGCCCTCGGCTGCTGCCGCCGGTAATGGACCTGCAGCGCCGCCGGCGGCCGCCTCGGGCGGCACGGTCGGGGACACAGGCCGGGCGTTCCGGCGCCTGCTGCTGTCGTCGGCGCAGACCCACTTCGAGCGCTGCCTCGCGGCGCTACTGCCGGTGCCGCCCTCGCCTTCACCCTCACCCTCACCGTCCAATCAGCCAGGTCAGTCCACGGCGGCGGCGGACGGTGCCGCCGCCGCCGCGCCGCGGCGGGCCTGGGGTGACATGCCTGCAGTGGCGCCCGATGCGGCGTCGGCGCTGCCTCGCGCTCGCGGCGTGTGTCAGCTGCTGTCGGGGCTGTTGCGCTACGGCCTCCTCACACCGCGCATCGTGCTGCACTGTGCGGCGGCGCTGGTGGACGGCGCGGCGGGCGGCTCGGCGGGATGCCTGCAGTGCGCCTGCATCCTCTTGGCCGGGGCGGGAAAGCAGGTGAGGGAGGCGCAGGGAGGCCTGCCTGAGCGGCATTGCATTGCGTTCACACGCGTGCCTTAATGACACGACATGACATGGCATGCTATCCTGTTGTTGGAGGGAAGGAAACTTGAAACCGCTCGCAGCAATAGGGGAGGGAAAGGAAGGGAGGAGAGACAGGCCCAGCACGCCACGCATGCAGGTGTGTGCCGACTTTGGGTTGAGTGCGGGTTTGGCGCAGCGTCGGGCGTCTAGTCGTGTAACTTCACAGGGCCCTTGGTACTCGGCCGTTCCAAGGTGGAGCAGCTCAGCCCCAGCCCAAGTGAGCTCATGCGCCTCAGCTTCGCAAGGTCTCAAATCCACCCAAACGCCCACTTTAACGCACACCAATACCAACACCAACAACCGTCGTTTGACTTTGCTGCCTGGTCCGTCTCGCGCGTCCCACAGGCGCGCACGTTCAAAGTGTCTGAGGCTGCCGCTTTCGAGTCGTTGCTGAAGCGGTTGCATGGCCTTGCGGAGGCCGACAAGACCGCGGGGTCTGGCACCGTTGGGGCCGGCGCTGCCGACAGCGGAAACGAAAACAGCTACGGCAGCAGCAGCAACAACAACGGCAATGGCACCAGCAGCAGCAGCAGCGACCCCTCGGACGCTGAGCAAGCGTATGCTCGGGAGCTCCGGAGGCGCTTCGTGTCGTGGCTGGTTTCGGGGCTGCCTTCGCGGTAGGGGGCAGCA
Organism: Pleodorina starrii; assembly: GCA_030267565.1. Classification (NCBI taxonomy): domain Eukaryota; kingdom Viridiplantae; phylum Chlorophyta; class Chlorophyceae; order Chlamydomonadales; family Volvocaceae; genus Pleodorina; species Pleodorina starrii. Next base: position 4,497,483 of record BRXU01000007.1, on the reverse strand, counting down.
ACACCCCCAGCTGCTCGTATTTCTTTCCCCAGCTGCTGATGGGCGGCTGGGTTTAGTGGCTGGCTGCAGGTTTCGTGGCTTGGTGGGGCGGGGCAAGTCCACGGCCCGCAAGGCCGGCAGCTCGACTGTGGCGGCGGGTGGCAGCGCAGGGGAGCGGGGGGCAGCGGCATCGCAGCCGGTGGGGCAGGAGTTCGGGCGAGCTTGTCAGCGCATGCACGAGTGCTGCCCCCCTTGCTATGCAACACAGCAGAGCAGAGCACGTACATACAGCAGGTGTGCTACCTCTTGGTTACTATCGGGAACCACTTGGCCAGTTGGTTACTACAGCGTGTCGGCTTCGCAGCCTCTAAAGGCCACATTGGAGGGGCGTGCGGGGGGGCGTGCACGCAGCGAGTACGACCGGGGCTGGTTAAGTGCGCGCAGGTCAAGAGCGCGCAGGTCGGTCTGTGGAGAGGGGCGGGCTTGGAGTACTTGTTACGGTCTTGGGTGCCAATCCTTGGCCTCTTTTTGATTGAGCATTTCGCAGGAGCAGGAGCAGCAGGCGTTGCATGGCGTGGGGGCTGCGTATCTGCGAGAGGCCAGGGACGAGTGCGGTGGTAGGGGTGGAGCCAGGCGCACGTGCGCAAATGGCAGCGGTAGCATCAGCTCGCGTATGGGAAGCCGGCAGGCAGGCAGGCATGTCCAGGTGGAGTTCTTTTGCTCGCGTTTTCGTAGGCCAGGATTTTATGGGTTTTCAGATGTGTCGTACCCGCCGTGGCAGTTCCACCGTGACGTGGGGCGCACCGGTGGACGTTGCGGCCGTGGAGCAGCGCGCAAATTGAGAAGAGGGGTGTCCAGCGGCGGCGGTGGTAAATCGGGCGCCGAGGGCGGGCATGATGCTCCGCAAAAGGTTTTTCGGGAAGTTGTGCTTTGTTGCATGTTTTCACGCCCTATCGCGGCGGGCTTACGATCGCAGGAGGCAGTGTGTTAGGAATGGGGAGACAGTACCGTAGTGTGCCAGCGGATGCGTGCTACCGCTAGAACCTGCCGCGGGGACCATACGCACGCTGTAGTTATGATCAGAGTGCGATTGGGAGCGTTTTGTCTACGGTATATATGGTTGAAAATGTCCGCAGGAAAGGCGCGGTTTGGGTGCGCCTCGGTGCTGAAAAGCCAAACTGCATTATCGCCCCGAAGCCGAGTACCTCGGGCAAACGCGGGTTTCTTCGTTCACTGAAAGGAGAATGAACGTTCACTGAACCTGCACGGAACGCTCACCGTGGACGTTCAGTGAAGGTTCACCGTTCAGGCCCTTGTACTGCAAGCAAAGCGAAATTAACGTCTTTTTGTGCTTTAACTTATGAGTAGCTGCCTAAGTGACCAAAGCTGCTGGGGCACATATAACGAACCGATACAAGGCCAAGCAGTTATGTGAATACCTTTTATGTGCGCGGGAACAGCGCTGGAGCATGCGTGCCGTACTATTTTGCGAAATAGTACGACCTACAAGCGCACCGGTCCCTCACCACGGTCGGCACTCCCGAATGAGTTTCTCTGTTCTTGACTTATGAGTAGCTGCCTCAGTTACCAAAGCTGCTGGGGCACATATAACGAACCGATACAAGGCCAAGCAGTTATGTGAATACCTTTTATGTGCGCGGGAACAGCGCTGGAGCATGCGTGACGTACTATTTTGCGAAATAGTACGACCTACAAGCGCACCGGTCCCTCACCACGGTCGGCACTCCCGAATGAGTTTCTCTGCCGGCTAGTTCTGCATAAAGGCAACATGTATCTTGACAAGGCGCTGCTGCTTCTCGACAAGCATTGGCCGGCCGTGCATCCTCAGACAATTTATTTTGTCGGGTCCGGCATTTCGTTTGATGCACCTGCAGCTGCGGCCATGATTGCATATTTGGAAGATGGGAGTACCATTGACGTCGGCCACCTGGCTTTGACGAACGTTCACTGAACATCAGGGCAGCTGAACATTCAGAGAACGTTCCCTGTGACTGTTCGCTGAACATTCAGTGAACGTTCAGTGAACAGTCACCAGTCGTTCACGTCGTGAACGGAAACACCCGCGCTTACCCTAAGTAGTGGCGAAGCCGAAACCACATTGCAACGGTCGTTCGAGCATGTTGCTCAAAAACATGCTGAAAACATGATTGCAGACAGTTGCACCCAAACAACCTAGTCCTCTCTTCTTCTGGTTTCGAGCGATTATCTTTTTTTTTAGACTCGACGGGAAAACTCTGGCGTGCGCAACATTCAAGCGTGCTTGGTTGTCATCACGAAAACTGCTATGCAACACCCAAAGCAGCATGAATTCCATATAATACATATTTACAAGTTACGTGAGCACTTCAGGACATATTGAGCTCCAGGGCGCCCGTCAAGGCTCGGGTGCTCAGAGCGCAGTCCTTTGGTGCTTGAGAATGTCAGGGCTAGCTGAACTTGAGCGAACAAAGCGGCGGCGGCTTCAGGAGGCTTACGCAGACCTTCGACCTAGCGGGAAGAACGATGACGACCGACAGGTACGCGCGACGGCTGCAAGACCCATAGCCTTTGCTTGCTTGCAAACGCGAATGTCCCTTGTCATCATTGACTTGCAACCAGCAAATGATGTCCTCAACGAGCCGACTGGCCATTACCGGTACACGAATCGTCGCGGGGCGGACACAGCCATCGACGCACTGCTCCTGCCCACTCGCCCTGCCCCTTGCACCCACCATCGCGCGCGGCGCGATTCGCTCGCAGGCCAAGCTCCGAAACCTCCTACTAGGCGCTGCCGCGGATGCGGGCATTCCCACGGGCATCTCACCACCGGGCGGCGCCCAGGGCGGCAGCGGCAGCAGCACCGGCGTGCCCCAGTCCGTGCGGGCTCTCGCCGCCGCCGCGGCTGCCTCGATCGCCGGCGTGGAGAGCCACGGCCCAAAGAAGAGAAGTGGGGGTGGCGGTGGCGGCAGCATGGGCAGTATCGGCAGCCCCGGCGGAAGCAGCAGGACGGGCCCTGCGTACGGCACCTCCACGCTCAGCGGAGGCAGGCGCCGGGGCCCTGACGGCAGCGTCACCGCCGTCAGGGCGCCTCCGCCGGGACCCATGGAGGGTGGCTTCCTTCCGGAGGCTGACCCGATCACGCGGCTCGGCCAGCTGCCGGTGCCGCTTGCCGCAGTGGGTTCGCCGTCGGCCGTTGGGCCTGCCGGCGCCGGCCGGAGAGGAGTTGGCGCGGCCGGCCCCGGGGCGGCGGCGGCGGCGACGACGACGCAGCGGTACGACATGTACGACAATGACGATGATGGCGACGACGCGGAGGCGGATGTGCCCAGTGACGTGGAGCTGGCGCTGATGGCGCTCAAGTACGACAGATGGGGGACAGCTGGGGAGGCGAGGGAGGGTGCGCCCTGTGCGTTTTGCCCTGGATTCGAAATTTTGGGGTGTCATGCCAGTCATGCCAAATTTTGCGTCCAGACCCGCCCTGAGCACTGCCTTGACCCGCCAACGCTGCAGTCCTGCACATCCCTTCTCCGGGCCGGGCCGTTCTAATTATCCCTTCTCCATTGTGATCCTCCGCCGCACTTTGGCCCTTCCGGCGGGGCGGCAGATCGGACCTTCGCTCGCACCCGGGGGCTGCCGAGCTGCCGCCGCTGGCGCTCCGAAGCCAGCTGTCGTGCCTGCTGGCGGATCGGTCGACGGTGGAACGACAGTTGGACGAGCAACGGCGCGCCAACCGAGTGCGCGTCTTCAAGCTGCCGACGGGTGCGGACTGTGCAGCTGCGGACTGTGTGTGTGTCAGTGTGTGTGTGTGTGTGTGTGGCCACGAGCATACCAACTTTGTCTGACCAACACAATCCGCAAAAGAAAGGGTGGTGTGGCCCCACCGAGTCCCACCCTTTTGCCGTATTCCCAGGGAGGGCTGCGAATGAACAATGAAATCCTCGCTGTCCGCAATACAACAAATGCGGCCCCACCCGACCCGACCCGACCCGACCCATGGGTCACAGGCACGGACGAGTTCGGGATCTTGTCCACCTCGGACTACCGCGCCCTTGTACGACAAGCCGCCGACGACGCAGCCGCGGCAGCTGCGGAACAACAGCAACAGCAGGGGGCGGCGCCGTCATCGTCGTCCGGAGCGTACGGCGTGATGACGGCCGCCGCTGCGCGTCCCGGCTCCGGCAGCCGCTGGCACTCCGCCGCGGATGCGTTCCTGCGCCGTGTCGTCGACCGTTTCACCGACTTTGAGCTCTCACGCGACCACTTGTTCCACTTGCTGCGAACCGCGCCACCAACGACAACAACGACAACAACAAGAACGACATGTACAAACACGACAGCTACAACCGCCGGCCAACCGCCGCAACGACCACCGCACGGTGGTCAGCAGGGGCCAGCGGCCGGGGCGGTTGCCGGGCGGCAGGGGGCCCAGCGTTCTGGCGGGGGGTCGGCGGCTGCTGCGGCTGCGGCCCCCTCCGCAGGCATCACGACCCTCCCCCTGGAGACGGTGGAGGAGCAGGTGCGGGTGCGGGTGCGGGTGCGGGTGCGCGAGTTGTGTGTTGTGCGTGCGACATGCGTGTGTGTGTGTGTGCTTGAATGCATCATTGGCAGTGGTGCGGCAGGTGCGTGGAGTGCCGTGCACCGTGCCGAACTCTCCTGCCCTCACACCACCCGCCGCCCCGCCCTGTGCAACGAACCCCGCACTCCCGCCCCGCCCCGCCCCGCTGCCCCGCACCCCCCCTCAGGTGAGTCTGCTGCTCCACACGGGTTGCATCGCCCGACACACGGACGGCGACGCGGACGCCTTTGTGCTGGCGGTGCCGGGGGTGGGGAAGCTGGTCAAGGTAGGTGGGTGGGTGGGTGGTGGCAGGGTGGCACGGTGGCTACCGGGTGCTGGCTACCGGGTGCTGGCTACCGGGTGGGTAAAAACGAGCCGCAGCGAAGGACCCTACGGTAGCAGCAGCGGGGGACCCTACACACGGCGCGCGGGTGCAGGATGCGCTGGAATGGGAGGGCGAAAGCTGTGGGGGTTTTCCTTTTGACGTTCAGCGGACTCCAGTTGTCGTATCGATGCTTCGTTGCTTGCCGGATGGTGGTCGCGGATGTGAGCCTGTGGCCGCATGGGTTTGCCCCACATGGGTTCGCAGGCGGTGTTGGGCGGTCGGCGGGAGCTGCTGACGTGGCTGTCCAAGCGGCAGCACCATGAGGCACCGGAGGAGCAGGTGGGGAGAAAATTGGGTCCAGGTGTGTATTTGGGGAGTGGGCGACCCATGGGTCACTGCCTCGAGGGGTCGATCGACCACTCCGCGTGTCCGCGAATCCGACCGGGCTGCACCCACTGCTGCAGGATAGGCCACTGCTGCAATGCTAGGCGGAGCCCCCCGCCCCCCACCGAGTCCCACCATATGCATTAAGTTAAGCTCTAGTATGGTTGGGCCTGCCAGGGCCTGCCGGGCCCGGCCGCAGGTCCTCCGTGTGCTGCGTTTCTGCGATCCGTCTCCGTCGCGTCCGTCCACCCGTCCGTCCTCCCGGGTTCTCGGTCGCCTACGTCCCTCCGCTGCGGTATCGTTCTTTTTATCCTCCTGCCATCCCTCCACACGACCGCCCCCCGCCCCCAACCCCCGCCTCCCACTCCCCGCCCCCGCCCCCGGGCAATCCGCAGATCCGCAAGCTGAAGCTCCGCAGCAGCTGCCTCCCTCCGCTGTATCACGTGCGGGACCTGGTGGGGCTGGGCGCGGTGAAGCAGCTGGACAGCACTTGCGGCCCAGTGATCCGATTGCCACAGGGCAGCAAGCGGGCGGCGGGGTGAGGGATGAGGGGCGAGCGATAATGATAGGGGGGAGGGGCGCGGGGCTGCCCCGTCCCCCGAGGTGGGGGGCCGAGCGGACGGCTGGGTGTGTGTGCTGGATTCGGCTGCGGGCTGTGGCTGATAAAACATACGAAACACAGCGAATGAACCCGGGTGGGGTTGGCGAACGGGCCCAGCAATGCGGAGGTCTGCGGAGTGTGGACGAGAGTCGGTGTTTGTCGTGTCCAGTGCGAACTGCGCCAAGTGGCGATCTTCTATGCGGGTAGAGGTGCTCTGTACACCCATTGATTCATTCATTCATTCATTCCGTACTCGCACAACGTAACATACAGCATGCAAGCTTATCGATGCCAGCCGGAAGAGCGCCTGGCGGAGGAGGGCTGGGAGGGGTGTGGCTGAGAAAGCGGAGATGAGACTACCGGTACCTGTTTGCTGTGGGAGGGATTTGCTTTGACGGCGGGCACTGCGGTGATGCTGATGGGGAGCTCCTGACACACGTGGGGTCGTTAGCAGCGCTGACTGAGGGGGGACTCAGCGGCGACTTACTGTTGACTCAGCGCGTCAGCGGTGGCCTCAGAGGGGACTCAGCGGTTACTCAAGGGTGATTCAGCGGTGACTCACCGGTGACTGAGCGACTCAGCAGTGACCCAGGGGTGTCTCAGGGGCGACTAAACGGTGACTCAGCGGTGACTCAGGGTGACTCAGAGGGGACTCAGCGTTGACTCGGCTGTAATTTGGAGGTGACGTAGGGGTGACTCAGCAGTATGACTCAGCGTTGACTCGCAGAATGACTTAAGCGGTGACTCAGAATTGACTCAGGGTTGCCTCAGGGGTCACTCAGAGGGTACTAATCGGCGACTCAGAGGTGACTCAAGAGGTATACTCGAGAGGTGAATACTGTTGACTCGGAAATGACAAAGCGGTGACTCAGAGGGGACTGAGGGGTAACTCAGCGTTGCCTCAGCGGTGACTCAGGGGTGACTCAGCAGTGACTCAGGGGTGACTCAAGAGGTGTCTCAGAACGTGAGTCAGAGGGGACTAATGGGTGCTTGCGACAAGGGTTACTCAGCGGCGACTTAAAGGGGACTCAGCGATGATTCCCGTGACTCACGGTGACACTCACCGGTGACTTAGCGGTGACTCATGGTTGACTCAGCGGTGACTCAGAGGGGAGGCTTGGCCTATGGGCCGAGGCTGGGCCACTGGGTCGAGGCTGGGCCCCTGGGTCGAGCCTGGGCCCATGGGCCAAGCCTGGGCCCATGGGTCGAGGCTGGGGCCCATGGGTCGAGGCTGGGCCCATGGGCAGAGGCTGGGCCCATGGGTCGAGTCTGGGCCCATGGGTCGAGGCTGGGCCCATGGGTCAAGTTTGGGCCCATGGGTCGAGGCTGGGCCCATGGGTCGAGGCTGGGCCCGTAGGCCGAGCCTGGGCCCATGGGTCAAGTTTGGGCCCATGGGTCGAGGCTGGGCCCATGGGTCGAGGCCGGGCCCATGGGTCAAGGTTGGGCCCATGGGTCGAGCCTGGGCCCATGGGCCAAGCCTGGGCCCATGGGTCGAGGCTGGGGCCCATGGGTCGAGGCTGGGCCCATGGGCAGAGGCTGGGCCCATGGGTCGAGTCTGGGCCCATGGGTCGAGGCTGGGCCCAAGGGGCAAGTTTGGGCCCATGGGTCGAGGCTGGGCCCATGGGTCGAGGCTGGGCCCGTAGGCCGAGCCTGGGCCCATGGGCCGAGCCTGGGCCCTTGGGTAGAGGCTGGGCCCGTAGGCCGAGCCTGGGCCCATGGGCCGAGCCTGGGCCCTTGGGTAGAGGCTGGGGCCATGGGTCGAGCCTGGGCCCTTAGGTCGAGGCTGGGCCCATGGGTCGAGGCTGGGCCCATGGGTCGCGGCTGGGCCCATGGGTCGCGGCTGGGCCCATGGGTCGAGGCTGGGCCCATGGGTCGAGGCTGGGCCCATGGGTTGAGGCTGGGCCCGTAGGCCGAGCCTGGGCCCATGGGCCGAGCCTGGGCCCTTGGGTAGAGGCTGGGCCCGTGGGTCGAGCCTGGGCCCATGGGTCGAGCCTGGGCCCATGGGTCAAGTTTGGGCCCATGGGTCGAGCCTGGGCCCATGGGTCGAGGCTGGGGCCATGGGTCGAGGCTGGGCCCATGGGTCGAGGCTGGGCCCATGGGCCGAGGCTGGGCCCATGGGTCGAGGTTGGGCCCATGGGTCAAGGTTGGGCCCATGGGTCGAGGCTGGGCCCGTAGGCCGAGCCTGGGCCCATGGGCCGAGCCTGGGCCCTTGGGTAGAGGCTGGGCCCATGGGCCGAGCCTGGGCCCATGGGTCGAGCCTGGGCCCATGGGTCAAGTTTGGGCCCATGGGTCGAGGCTGGGCCCATGGGTCGAGGCCGGGCCCATGGGTCAAGGTTGGGCCCATGGGTCGAGCCTGGGCCCATGGGTCGAGCCTGGGCCCATGGGTCGAGGCTGGGGCCATGGGTCGAGGCTGGGCCCATGGGTCGAGGCTGGGCCCATGGGCCGAGGCTGGGCTCATGGGTCGAGGTTGGGCCCATGGGTCAAGGTTGGGCCCATGGGTCGAGGCTGGGCCCATGGGCCGAGCCGGGGCCCATGGGCCGAGCCTGGGCCCATGGGCCGAGCCTGGGCCCTTGGGTAGAGGCTGGGCCCATGGGTCGAGCCTGGGCCCATGGGCCGAGGCTGGGCCCATGGGTCGAGGCTGGGCCCATGGGTCGAGGCTGGGCCCATGGGTCGAGGCTGGGCCCATGGGTCGAGCTGGGTCCGTAGGCCGAGCCTGGGCCCATGGGCCGAGCCTTGGCCCTTGGGTAGAGGCTGGGCCCGTAGGCCGAGCCTGGGCCCATGGGCCGAGCCTGGGCCCTTGGGTAGAGGCTGGGCCCATGGGTCGAGCCTGGGCCCATGGGTCGAGGCTGGGCCCATGGGTCGAGGCTGGGCCCATGGGTCGAGCCTGGGCCCATGGGTCGAGGCTGGCCCCATGGGCCAAGGCGGGGCCATTGGGTCGAGCCTGGGCCCATGGGTCGAGGCTGGGCCCTTGGGCCAGGGCTAGGCCCATGGGTCAAGGCGGGGCCCATGGGGTCGAGGCTGGGCCCATGGGTGGAGGCTGGGCATGATGTTGCACATTGATGGTCGTAGAAGAACGTGGTCGACCCGAACGATCGATTAAGAGGGCGTCAGCGGGACTGCTGGGAGAGTTGAGACTGCGAGTATTACAGAGCCAGAGGTGCCTACGGGCTCCTTCCAGCAGCCCGTAGTCGCACAAGCACCTCCTGATCAACATCAAATCAAACCGAAACCGAACAAACCACGAAAAAGTCGCGAAACGACCTGCCCACCGGCTTAGCCCGCTTCATGCTCCCTTGCCCTAGCCCACCCTCCCCATTAATTATTTGAAATCCAGGCGGTGAGCCATTCCATCGCCAGCCGCAACATCTAGCCACCACAAACGGGGCAACTCTGCCGCCCAACGCTTCCCCTCCCTGATTGTGCACCCCGCGGCCCGGATGTGCGGGCGGCGCAACTGCTCTCATCGTACCATGCATCGTACACAGGCGCCATTGACAATGACTCAATACACTTGCAGTTATTACGGACAGTGACTGCAACAGAAGTATAACAGAAGGCAGGACAGCTACAGCGCTGCAAAGCAGCAAAGCATCCGTGCGGGAGAACGGCCTCTTACCCCCCCCCCCTCACACACACACAAAAGCACACAAGTACACACAAACAAACACACACGTGGTCCTGGGCGACACGACACATCCAACGCACACAACCCACATGCCAGACACCCGATGCAGTCGCAATTCCTCCCCCCACCACCCACCCTCTCTATGGACGGATCCACCCATTGAGGGGTCCCCCCACCCACCCACCCTCTCTATGGACGGATCCACCCATTGAGGGGTCCCCCCACCCACCCACCCTCTCTATGGACGGATCCACCCATTGAGGGGTCCCCCCACCCACCCACCCTCTCTATGGACGGATCCACCCATTGAGGGGTCCCCCCACCCACCCACCCTCTCTATGGACGGATCCACCCATTGAGGGGTCCACCCACCCACCCACCCACCTGCATACGTTCTGGCAGCAGCACACAGCGACGAGGCGCACAGCCCTACTGGCGGCCAGCGGCGACGCGGAGCGGCACCGACCCGCGGGTCACACCCCACATTCCACAAGCCCAAGCGCGTCTGCCGCCTCCGCCAACGGAAAGCACAGCACAACACAGCCCGCGCGGTGTGCTGATGCGGGCGCCACACTCGCCACTCCTTGTCGTGAAATGGCGGTGCCGGCACCAGGTTGATGCGACCCCAGCCACAGGCTGCTGGCCCGGGCACAAACACGGCCGGCCAGGAAACAGTCCCACAATGGTTCTCGGGTTGTGCAGGGGAAATCAAGTTTACGATCAATGTGCGCCCCTTACGAAAAAAGAGGGCACGTCGTTAATTAGGAGAGCCTGCCTGCGCTGCACTCCGCGGGGGCGGGGTCGTCAACCGCCGCCAACCACCACCAACGGCCGCGGCGTGTAAGCCACCAACCGCCAACCCCTACCGTAACGGTCAGAACGGAAACAGCTGCCAAACCAACCGAATGCGGGAGAGGACGCGAGACGGGGGCGCGTAGTGATACGGCTGCGCGGCAGAGACGACCACTTCCCGCTAGCAACCCTTACATGACTAGTACAACCGCCGCCGCCGGGTCCTTGCGCGGGGAGCATAAAAAGCTGCAGCCCACCCACACGACCCATGTGAAATTTGAAATTTTGATGTGAAATTTGGCCGTGCAAGCAAAATCGGGCATGTTTCACCGTACAATTCAGAAAAAGGAGCCAGCCGGACACGCGAAGTACGGCACTTCACGACAACAAAAAAAGCCGCGTGCCGGTGCGCATTTTGGGGGTTCAAAGATGCGGGTCTGGTCAAACGTCCTGTTCGTGATTCAACTTCACATCCCAGGAAACGACACGTATAGCAGTTCGGCCCGCCCCCAACCCCGGCGGGTATGTAAATGGTAGCTCGCAACAGCTTCAGACCTGACCTCTACAGGGTCCAGCAGCAGCAGCAGCAGCTCGTGATGAAGACCCGCGTAGCTCCCTGGCTGGCGACTGGCGACTGCTTGCGGCGCCTGCGGTCTTCCGGGCTGTAGCAGTCCACCGAATCAGCCACGTTCCATTCCCCAGGGCTTAGCACCATAAAAACAACGCGCAGTACGGACACAGTACGACGTGCAGTACGCAAGTGCAAGGCAAGTGGCAACCCATCTACAGGCGGGGCAGCAGCGCTGCGGCCACGGCCACTGCTGCTGCAGGTTGCTCGCGAGTGCACACCAGGAAGTGAGTTAGCAACTTGGCACCGAACAAGTACACATACAGGGCACAAGAGAGCAGCAGAGCAGCACACGCAACACCCGGTGTCGTACAATGAAATCGTACATCGAAATCGTGCTCCGGCACAGCGGATGCGGCTGCAGGCAAGAGCCGCCACCGCCGGATGCCATTCTACCGCCACCAACTACCAACTACCGACCGACCAACCAACCAACGAACCCGCCGCCAGGCGGCACTTTTGAGCAAAAAACATCTGTTTAGAAAGGGTCGGACGAGGCCGGCTGAGTCACCCGGCAAGGCATACCTTGGGTTTCTCGTCGGGGGGTTGGCAGGCAAGGAGCCCTCTTCCATCGGTAGAGGTGGCCATTGCGTGCAATACCCGCACGGTCGAGTGGCAGCTTTTTGCCTACAGAGCTCGCCGACCTTTCCTTTCCTTCTTTTCCTTTCCTTCAAAGGAATCCAACCAATGCAGGCATATCCAGGCGAAGGGTACGAAGCGCAGGCACGCAATGATGCGCTTCGTTCTAAAACATTGGTATGTAATACCACACCGAAGGGGCGGGCACCGGCTCCGAAACCCCCAACACACACACAGAACTGAGGACTCCCTGGAACCGGGGCCTGCACCCGCACCCGTCCTTTGGGGGGAAACGCAACCCTCCGTTTCCTCACAACCTCCTTTTCCCTCTCCTGGTAATAATATACACTCTCCAACCGTCAACCTCCAACGGCAAACCGACAAGTCCGCACTCAAATTTTAAGTGCGCGGTTTCAAGAATTACGAAACAGCAGCCGCCGGTGCGCCATCATGTATCAACCCCAAAAAGGGCGCACCGCCCTTCCCGCTCCTCCGATTTACCACGGCGGTCGCTGGCCTGCGCCGCGTCCCCGGGTCGCGCCGCCGTTGCCGTTGGCGCGACGGTTGACCGAGGCCGAGTCGTCCGAATCGTCCAGCGAAATGTTGGTAACGGACGGCTTGGTCCACTTGTGGTACGTCTCGACAAAGCGAACTGCGGCACACACGCACACACGCACGCATGCATGTGAAGAAAAACGACCAAAGACAAAGACGAGTGAGCGCCAACGCGACAAGAGCAGGGGTCAGAAGGCGGGCCGGGGCAGGGAAGGTCTCGGGAAGTACAGCAAGAGCCTCCTTTGGAGCGGCAGGTGGCCGCAAGCCCGCGTCTCGAGGCGCAGACCGCCCCTTGGAGCACTCACCGCCCCCTCCCCCCGCGCGGCAGGAAATGCGCGCTTGTGTCCCCACTTGGTGCAGCTTCAGCGCCCGTGGAGTAGACCCTTAGCGTTCCAGCAACCCATCGGGCCGGCAATCCCCGAGAGTACCCACCCACCCTCAAGAGTCACCCAGCCACTCGGCCACGCAGCTACACACGCCCTGAAGGTCGTTTTTGGTTCCGGGCTTCCGGCTGCGCTCATCGCAGCGCCTCCTTTCCAGGTTTCCCCCCGGCACCAGTCGCCGCCCCGCAGCCCCTTCCGGCCGCTCACCGGTGCCGCTCTTGCAGCGCATCACGATCGAGTTGGTCGAGGCGCCGCCGCTGTAGTACCGCACGCCGCGCAACAAATCGCCGTCGCTGACGCCCGTGGCCGCGAAAAACACGTCATCACCGCGGCACAGGTCATCCTGAGGTACGACAGTACGATCACGAAAATGCAACGACGTCAGACGGGGGGCTGGAAATAATATTATAAATATATGAAATATAATTTGGAATATATGAATTGTGTAATTGGGCCAACGTGTGGGTTGCCCTCCAATATTCGTCCACCTTCACACGCAGTGACACGCACCGTCAAGAGGATCTTGTTGAGGTCATATCCGCGAGCCAGTGCCTCCTGTCGCTCCTTGTCGTTGCGGGGCCACAGCCGACCCTGGATGTGGCCGCCCATGCACTTGAGAGCGCAGGCTGCGGGGGGGCGGGGCAGGGAGCAGGGGAGTGTGGCAGTTTGAATACCGCATGCAGGGTGACGAGGAAGGCATCAAGTGGAGCACCCCCGCGGAGGGGCGGGGCGGGCCGGGGCGGAGCGGGGGGCCAGAAGGAGAGGTTTACGACGTATCGGGAGCCCAGGAAGGAGAGGGATGCGCCGCTGTGTGGCAGCCCGGCAAGGTCGGACGGTGCGTCTGTCGCTTAGAGGACGCGGATTCGACAAGACAGCTCCAACAGGCGGCCGAAAAGATACGAAAAGGCAGCTTCACATCATCAAACAAAAGCACATGATTTACCCCTCCCGCCGCTAACCTGCAATGACGCCCTCCGGGGTGCCGCCAATCCCCATCATCATGTCGATGGGGGCGCCCGCCTTGGCCACCTCGATAGCACCCGCCACGTCACCATCGCTGATGAGGCGGATGCGCGCGCCCGCCTCCCGACACTGCCGAATCAGGTCCGCGTGGCGGGGTCGATCCAACATCAGCACCGTCACATCGCTGATGGGCTTGTCAAGCGCGCGGGCGACCCACTTGATGTTGTGCCGTACAGAGAAGTCCAGGGAGACCGACTCGGGATCCACCTGCCGTACCGGAGGGCGCAGGGTTTGAAAGATGCACGCAGATACCGTACACACATAATTAAAACACGCATGCAGGGCACTCAAAGAAGTGCACCGCACCGCCCCTCGCACGCACATCCAAAACCCAAACGCCAAAAGCGCGGTTTGCTGCTTCGCTCTTCAGCGGCCCCCACCTGCGGCCCCACCGCCAACTTCTCCATGTACATGCACGGACCCGGGTCGAACAGCGAGCCCTGCTCAGCCACCGCGATCACCTGCAGCAACAAACAACACCACGAACAGCATTACGATGTGAACCGCGGCGAGGCGAGGCGAGACGAGACCGTCAGTCAAGCTGGCGCGGCAGAAGCTGGCGATGACAAGAAGCGAAATGAGAAAATGGCGATCAGAAGAAGAAGCGAAACCCACAAAATAATCACCCACCGGTGCAAGCCGACGCACCACACCACACACCACACGACACACAACACATTCCGCACCACCCAGGCACACACGGCACCCACCGAGATTGCTCCGTTGCGGCCCTGGGAGGTGAGGCTGGTGCCGTCCAGGGGGTCGACTGCGATGTCGACTTTGGGGAACATGCTGCAGGGGTGTGCGTGTTTCGTTTACCGGCGGGGCGGCCGGGCGGGGCGCAAAGGCCGGGGTAAGCAGGAAGAGGGGCGTGAGAAAGGAAAGAAGGGCGGGTGGGAGGCGCAAGATCGAAAAGGAGCGTGTCGGGGGGCGAGGTACCCGAAGTAAGATGGCCTGTGCAACACAGCCCGGGGACATGGCGGGAGCGGGAATGGCGTGGCCCTAGCGGCGCGTGAGGCCAGCGGGCGTAGCCGCAACGCCGCGCGGAGGCTTAGGGTTCAGGCAGGAGGGTACGAGCCAGGTGTGAGGAGCCCCAACCCGGCCCCGGACACACCTGCCGTCGCCAATCCCCTCTCCGCAGTACAACATAGGCGCCTGCGAAGGGCAATAGCGAAGGACGTGCAGGGGCCAAACGCAGTATTAGTTTTGGGGACTGAACGCGTGGCTGGCCGACGGTTACGCACGACAAGCAGCGCAATCCAGCAGGCAAGTTTTTGCAGAGCACGCTCTGCATTCATGCTACCGGTATTGCATCTGCCCTGCCCCCGACCCTGCGCTCTCACCTCATCCTTCTCGCCCTCGCCAATGACCACCACTCCATCCATCGCGACACTGTTGAGCACCTTGCGCATCATGTCCACGGCGGCCTGCAGTACACGTACGGCAGTAAGGAAACAGTTTGTTGGTTAGATAACGACAGCTGCAGCAGCTGTTAATGAGCAGGGTTATTTCAGACTGCATTGCTGAGATTGCACGTCAAACAGGAAAGCCATTACGAAACGCTGACGTAAGGGCACTGCATATCTTTGCAGTCCGCATGGCCCTCGGGAAACCGCTTTAGATGTCACCGGAGTCGCACTCATTCCCTTAATATAGCTTTGGTAGAGGACAATATTGTACAATGCTTCAGCGGCAGGCAAGCGCAAGCGCTTTCCCCACACCTGGTCCGCGGCATTCTTGTCGCCCTTGCCGAACCAGCGGCCCGCGGCGAGCGCCGCGGCTTCTGTCACACGCACGAGCTCGAGGGCCAAGTTGCGCTGTACCATTGAGTAGTCCGGACCACTCACGTCGTTCTGGCCGTCAACTGCGAAGGCAGAAGGGTCATGCGAACAATTGTAACCGACAAATGCCGACACGACTTGAGAACGCGTGCGCGAACTTCACGCGTGAGCGCAACAGTGAAATTATGTAAATCAAACAAGCTTCCAGAGGGAATGAAGAGCTCCTAGGACATGCAAACAGCAACGAGCACGAAGTCCGGGCCATGCCGACCGGTCTGAGGCAAACCCGCGCGGACCAGACTGACTTACCGGAAAGTAGGCTAGCTGCGCGCTGGTTCTCCGAGGCGTGTTGGAGCTGCTCGGCTTCTTGGGAGGGAAGCTGCGAGACACGCACTGGGACTTGCGCACGTCGGAAGGCGACACGGCAAGGCGCCAGAGACGACGAAGCATGGCGCGCCGCATTCAGCCTCCCAGTTGAGGCATGGAAAGACAACGCCATTTTAATGTCTCGCAGTGATGCGCCGGCTTGAGCCTTGGTTGGTCAGCTGAGATGCCGCGAGCGCGCGAGGTTAGACTAGCCTTCCACCACCCTCTCCGGCCCAAGCGCCTTCAACCACCACCTTCCCAAACAATGCAACGCGGCTGTCTATGGATTGATAAGAGGGCGCGGGCTTAAAAGCCACAACGCGAGTGCTGGTTCCGGAGGTCCAAGATACTCTATCTGCTTTCTTACTCAGAAAGGTCTCTAAAGAGCGCGCCGTGAGTTGGGATGGTGTTGGTCAGAATGGGTATGGGCCAAAATGCAGCCTTTTATGCTGCGTCCAATGCAACAGCTCGATCTTTCCGCGTCGGTTGGGTCGTCAGCATTGGCGTGTGCACCGTACAACCTGCCTTGGCGTAACACGGGGTTACAAAAACATTATTAATTACGATTTGATTGAAAGGTTGTGGGCGGTAGCTGGGCACCACTATTACATCTTTAATGTACCCTCAACCGTTGGGCGGCAGCCTAGTCAGCAGGCTCATGGCTGACAGTGACAGAACCCTATAACGCAGCCAGTTCGGCCGCGTTATAGGGTAAATTTACATCTCGGTGTGTAGAAGTATTGAGACTTCTTTCATTTAGTGCGTAAAATGTGTCACTTGATCCGTCGCTGCTCCGGCAAACCTTCGCAATTCCTTACAGGGCATGTCTCGGCTTATCGTGCGTCTTCTTTCTTCCCAAAAATCTCTATCAAACGTATGCACATACCGATGCAATGAAATAGTTGCAAGAATGGGCGAGCTCGCGCGTACCATTCGTCGCCGGTGTTGGGCCCCACGCAACCCATGTTCGTCCCGGTACCATTTGAGAATTTGTTGAGTTGCTGACCATGCTTCCAATTCCAATCCATAAACTGGCGTCCGACATCTGTTTTACCCGCCACCTCGCTTTTTACCCATAGCGGTCAAAAACGTATGCGCATCGGTGGTCGCGTCCTGTGGCCGCAAATCACACCCGTCATCACTGCAGCGTACAAAGGACCGATAACTAACAGCGGCCAATGGAAACTTCCAACCTCCCCCACCGCTAAAACAGCCTGCACCCGATACAGCACCAGTCCCGACGGGTCCTCCCCGGCCCGTCACGGCGCCCCTCCCTTGCCCCTGCCCCGCCCCCTCGTCACACGGTTCCCAGCGCCTGCACCACCACGAACGCCCGCCCCTCCAGCGCGTCCTGGTAGAAGCCCCGCCGCAGCGGGTCCAGCTCCATGAGCCTGCCGTACAGCGACCTGGCCTCCCCAAGCAGCGCCTCGCAGTCCTCCACAGAGCCGCCCAGACCCAGACGAGCCTGCCGGGCAGGCATACGGTACACACGCGTGTTGCGTGTTTGTGTACATGTGTGTATAGGGGGGAGGGGAAATGGGCTGCGCTGCGTCCCAACAGCGCACGAATTCGTCCCCTTGACCTCCCCTGGACCTCCCCCTTCAAAACCGCCCTCCGCACCCCAGCTCCCCCAACCCCAGCCTCCAGCCTCCAACCCCAGCCTCCAGCCCCACCTGCGCCTCCCGCAGTCGAGCCAACGTCAGCAGCGGCCACTTGGCATCCGGATCCGCCGCCAAGTGGTCCTCGAGCAGACGGCAGGCCTCGCGCTCCAGAACCGCCGCCACACGGCCCCGGACAGCCTCCGCCTCCGCCGCCGCATCGGCTGACGTGTCTGCCTGCGCCTTGGCCGCCTCCGCCTCCGCGGGTTGATGTTGGTTCCCCAGGTGCGCGAGTGTGTTCCCCACCAGCCAGCGGTAGTACATCCAGGGGGACTCGTCGCGAGAGTCCGTCGCAAAGGCCTGCGGGTGGCGGCTCGGGGTGTCGGGGAGGGATGCCGTGAGGCGAGGCGAGGCGGGGCGAGGCGAAATGAGGCGAGGCGAGGCGAAGTGAGGCGGGGCGAGGCGGGATGGAAGGCGATGTGAAGCAAGGGATAGGGTAAGCATCAGGGTGAGGTGGGATTCAGAGAGCAATGCGTCCTTGGTTCTGATTGCGGCAACCAGCCCCCCTAGGGGAGGGGCCGGGGGGTGAGGGGGAGAGGTGGGGTGATGCCCGGTGCCCCCTGCCGCCGGGATTGCCTCTCCTCTCCCCCCCCCCCGCAGCTGACCTCACCCCTGGAACCCACGTCCTCGCGCGCCCCCCCCCACCTGGTGCACCATGTCGTACTCTTGGTCCAGCACGTCGTGGGGTATGGGCGTCCGCTGACTCGCCGACCCGCGGGTCGCCGCCCCGTCCGCCGCTGAAGCCACCGAGGCCGACCCACGGGTCAATGCCCCGACCTCTGGCAGCGCCGCCTGTCCCGCCACCGAGTCCGAGCCTGACGGCAACATGAAACAAGGCATATCGGAAAGGCTTTCCGTAACTGTCCGAAAATCAGATGGGAGATGGCGGGATCTCACGAAAACAGGAGTATCAGCCGTCTAGCCGTGATGTGTGTGCGGTAGCACCGGGTGGCGCGGGCTCTATGCGAGGGCCCCACCTGCCCCGCCGCAGTACATTTGGTGCAGCAGGATGGTACGGAAGTGCCAGGCGCTGTAGTTGCTGAAATTCTGCAGGATCTTCTCCTCGACGTACTGCAGCTCGTCCTGCGGGGTACGGCGCGTCGTACAAGCAGTCAGCGCACGTCGTGGAGGGCCCTCAGCCGGCTCTCGAACCCCCGGCACTAGGTGCCCCCCGGCTCGCACACCGGCCCCACATCCGACAGACAGACACCGCCGCACCCTTCGCTCCCCAGTCCCCACCTGCGCACTGCGACCCATCCGGCGGCAAATGAACTGGCGGTAGTTCCATGCGTGGAAGTTGCGCTGGTCCTCATCCAGGGCCCTGCAGGGGAGTCGGGGGGCCGGGGGGGGGTCTGGTTGCATAGGAGTGCGGAGGCTGTAAGGAGCGTCCGTGCAGCGGTGGCAGTGGCAGGCTGGCGGGCTGGAAGCGGACAGCAAATGGGACCGGGGCGGGTGGGGGATCCGACTGGGTCGGGAACATACCCTCACTGCGTGCTTCCCCCCCCCCCCGCCCCGCCCCCCCCACCGGCCGCACCTGGATATGAGTTGCAGTTCTCGCTCCAGGGGGGCCAGACCCTGAGCCACCACCCACTTGCGGTGGTGCCAAGTGGAGTACGACTTGGGGTTCTCCATCAGGCAGGACTGAGGGGGAGGGGAGAGGGTTAAGAGGGTGGAGAGGTTGGAGGGGTGGGGGTGGGCGTGCAATACGTCCTTGGAACTGGTTACATTTGCCGCCTTCCCCTCACCTCCCCAGTCCCCACCCTCCCTGCAGCCGAACCCTCTCGCCCGGCCCCCTCTCTCGCCCGCCCCCCCCCCTCGCGCGTTCTCCTGAAATACGAAAGCCGCCAAGCCAGCAGCAGCCACTCGCCTGCGTCAGCGCCAGTTCGCCCTCACTCGCTCGCTGCGCCTCCTCACCGCCGGCAGCAAAGGCGGCCTCCAGCGCCTCCCGCCGATAGTTCCACAACGTGTAGATCTGAGCAGAAGAAGGAGGACGAGTGGGAATTTGGCGGCGGGATTGGAGGGATTCCGGGCTAGATGCTGAACACGAGGAGTGGAGCTGGGCGGGGATGGGGCTGGGGAGTGGGCTGGCGGGAAGGCGGGGCGCGGTATCGCGCCAAGTCTCGTCACCTAATATGAGGGCGGGGTCGTACCCGCCGTCCCTAAAGGCCGTCCCGTACCTCGGGGACCACCTTGAGTAGCTTCGCTGAAGCATTTAGGACTGCTGGGTCATACTTCCGCTGCTTACGGTGCTCCAGCACCAAGGCGGTGCCGTTCCGAATGGCATCTACCTGCGGACGGAACGCAGCACATCCGTGATCTTACGAGTTGTAAGTTACGTTTACACCTGGGCTAGTGTATGGCAAAGCTGTACCTTCTTCTTGTAGGCCTCCTGCGCCTTTGGGTCCGACTTGAGCTTGTTTTTGTACTCACGCGGCCGGCCGTGCATTTTGGCCCGGATAAGTCGCAAACACGGTCTGCTGGGAAGTGCGCAGGGGAAAACCGGTCTGCGGGATGGGGTGATGTGGTCATGTGGATGTTGTTCAACCGTGAAAACGGTATTTTAGGGTTCTCCGGGCGAGGTGCTTGGAATAGGCTCAAGTCAACACTCGTGCCTGTACAGCTATAATATCCACTTACATACGGCGACCTTCGGTCCTTATCCAGACGAGAAGCCTGGCGGTCATATTTCCGTGACCTCACAGTCACTGTTGTCCATCGACTCCGCAGTCCCTTGCCATACTGACAACATGCTATTGAAACGCTCATATGTTCCAGCGTGCGGTTCGTCCCGCCGGTCTGTCGTCGTCCGGGCCGGGGCCAATGTGCCCCCGAGTGTACCCGGCGAGCCCTCGCCTGCAAGCTGCGGCAGCAGCAGCAACAGCAGCAAATTGAACACCAGCGGGGTCAACCCGTCCCACTCCTTCCCACCAGCCCGGCCTGTCGCTCTGCCATCCGGAACGCTGTGGTTGCTCGACGCTATGCAGGTTAGCTTTGTAACATCTGTGCAGAGATGGACATGCTGCGGTCCGAGAGGCTGAGCATGCAAGATTATTGCATGACCACTCTCCGTCTCTCCCCCGACGCGTAATGACTCCACATGAAACTCGCATCGGACTGACCGTCCATCCCCTGACGGCCATCCAGGACCAGTACTACAACGTCCGCGGTGCAGCATTTGTCATCCCGCGAGTTGAGCAACGCGAAAGCGGCGAAGAGGCGACGTGCGCACGGCGCGCAAAGTTCGTGCGCGCAAAGTCACTCCCGGCGCGCAGGCGATCTGCTGCCCCCGAGCCATCTTCCTTCAGTCTCATCCATCAGGCGGTGGCACAGCATCCCACGGCGCTCACGCTGATCAGCGACGGGCCCCTCGTAGACGTGACGCCCGAGGTGGCGGAGGAGCCGGAGCTGGAGGCCGTTCCGGCCCCGACTGACGCCGCCGTGCCGACCGCGCCCCTGCCCACCTCCAGCTGCACCGGCATCGTGCATGTGCCGACTTCGAGCGTGGACGTCGATGTGGGTTGCAGGGTCTGCGCGCCCAGGGCCACGGGCAGGGTGACCAGGGGTCTCATCGTTGGGACAGGCGGGATTGGGGGCGTGCCTTCTGCAGCCGACCTGCCCAAACGGTGCTTTTATTGCAACACTCGCTGGGACCGAGCAGAGGGTGCTTTAGGTTCGTTTTCGGCCAACTTTGCAGCCGCGACCATTTATCCCCGAGGACATGGCCACCTGGTTAAAGCTCTAGAAACTGCGACGCCGCGTGCCAAATATGTCCGGAGGCCACAGCTGTCGGTTGCTTTATTTTCGCACTGTTTCTCCCGCACCGTATGTCGGAACTACCCGGAGCACTTACCGGCGGGCCATTCGTGACTCGCGTACCGGTAGGTGCCCTGCCCTGGTTTTCGTCAGTCCTCAGACCTCGCCCGCCCCGCCCTGGCCCCGCCTTGTTCCCGCCCCCCGGTTCAGGTTCCGGAGGAGACCGATGTGTTCCAGACCTCGAGCACCTCGCCGCGGAGGACCAAGATGGTAAGAGACGCGGAGCCGGTTTCGCCTTCCACGCCCCCTGGGGCCCGCGCCCATCCGCGTTTTACTCTCTTAACTTCCCCTTTCCCCGCCCGTACAGGTTAGCTCGGTCCACGCGCGATCTTTTGAGCGTGTTCATCCATGGCCGGCCGGCTGCACCCTGGCAGCTCCTTCCCGCTTCCCCAGCTCCGCTTCACGTCCCGTGATTAACTGAAACTTGAACTGTAACCTGCATTCCCTGCCCCCTTCGCACTTTTCCCCCCCGAATGTTCTACTCCTCCTCTACCTCCTTGCCGCCCTCCCACCCGACTATGCTCCTCCCCGACGCACCTCTGCCCGCCCTCCTGCCTGCCCTGTCTCCCGGCACTCTGTCCTACCCAGCTCCGCTTCACCTGCCTGGCTAACGGCTGCCGCGCCGTCAACGTGAAGCCAATCAGCCCCGAGGCCTTTGCGCGCGGCACCGTGTTCGCGCAGTGCGCTCGCTGCGCCAAGTGGCACCTCATTCGCGACCACCTCCAATTGTGGGACCAGACTCGGCGCACCATCTACCGCAACGGCAAGCGTGTGACGCCGCCGCCGCCGCTGACGCTGGAGGAGGTGCCGGAGGCGCTGCGTCCCGCGATCGAGGACCTGGACTTCTTCGGCAATGGTGGCCGCGTGGGTGGCTGGGAGCAGGCGCGGCGGCAGGAGTAGGAAACGCTAAGACCGGGGAAGTGAGGCTGGGACCTGGGAGGAGAGTGGGGGCAGGGACTGGCTGAGGTCTTGGGCTGAGGGTAGGTACGTGCGCATTTGGCGAATGGGGAGGGCGGGGAGATGACTGTTGCGGTCAGTGGTCAGTCCCCGGGGGACGTGTGGGGAGGCGGTGGTGAGACTGGGGGGCATGGAGAAGGGCCGCGTGTTCGGTGGGGCGCCCACGATCATATACGATGTGTCTACTTCACGGTACGCGGTTGTGTAGTCAGGCGGCGCACGTAACGATGCGTGCCTTGTGGACTTTCATGTTTTTGGTTGTTGCACTGGACATGCCGTCGCATTCGGAGGTCTGATGGTAAGTGTGGACCTTGATCAGCGTGAGAGAAGATTGCAAGAATGATTTTGTACGTACGACACAAGTTGCGGTGTTTGGCCTTTGTACACGAGCGGACACGAGTGCCTCAGGGGCCAGGGCAAGTTGCTGCGGTTTGATATAATGTTTGTGGACATGTACGATATGTTTTCAGTGTTTTCGCCTGTGATTTTGGTGCCCCCTCAACACGTGTCGCGCGACTGTGCGGTATGGAGGAGGGGGAGTGGCACCGGGAATATACAGCCTTTTTTGGTCATAAGTTTGGCGGTTTGGCCTTTTGGAATCGCACATCAAGCTAAATATTGCGCAGAAGGGGCCAACCGAGTCTGATAGCTGTACGCCTGCACCCGCTGCACGAACATGAGGGCGGCCGTCAACGCCAACGTCCAACCGCTGGCTGCCGTGCACTGTCGGTTGGATTACCTTTTTTTTTGTAACTTGTGCTAGCATAACTTTTTAGTGCTTAACACGAATAGCAGGACTTTGCATTCTTGTTTAGGGTCGGGGAATATCCCTTGGCCTGCTGGCTGCCGTCGTATTGACAAAGCTGTTCGACAAAGCTGTCGAAAGATAACAATTGGGAAGAGCAGCTTGAAGCTATTCACGAAGGTAGACTGTAGTCCAAATGGAATCAGGCAGAGTTCCCCGCGACATGCTTGGAGTTCTCAAGGGGTTCGACCCGGACGTCGAGGAGGTGCTCGCCAGCTCTGGACATGTGTCCCTCTACACCATGGCTGTCGAATCGCAGCAATGGACTCGTAAGGATGTCGAGGGATCCCTGTTCCTCCTCAAGCGGCGCGGAACGCCGCGCTTTCGGATGATGGTGCTGAACAAGCTTTCCACGGAGAACTACATTGAGGATATCCACAGTGGCCTGGACTTTGAACTGAACCCGCCCTACCTGATGTATACGCACGGGAACTCCGAGATCATCGGCGTCTGGTTCTACGAACAGGACGACCTGTACCGGGTGGAGAATGTGTTGATGCGGGTCAAGCAGACGGGTTACGGGCCCAAGAAGCCTACTGTGACCTCGCAGGCTCCGACGTCTGCGCGCGGCAACAAGGGCGATGATGACAATTTTTACGACAAGCCTAATGCCGGGGGCGCTGCTGCGAGCTCCCAGCAACAGCAGCGGCATCAGCAGCAGCCAATGGCACAGTCAACTGCGGCTCCGGTAGCTTCTGTCGAGGGCGCGAACACCTTGGCCACCTTGCTGCGCAATGCCACACTCAAACAGCAGCAAGCCGCTGAGCAGGCAACGCCAGCCTCATCGTCGCAGCCGCAGCCGCTGCCGCCCAGCTTCTTCTCGCAGCCGCAGCGCGTGGCACAGCCAACAGCGCCGCAGGCGCAGGCGCAGCCGTTTCCCCCCTCAGCTGCTCCCCCGCAGGCGCAGGTCCCGGCTGCAGCCGCATCCCAAGCGGCGCCCGCGGCGCACCTTCAGCCCCGCGTGCCCCAAATGCTTCCGCCGTCAGCAGCAGCCGCAGATCAGCAACAGCAGCCGACGGGCGGCCAGATGGGCGGACCCCTAGCCAAGCTCTTCGCCAACGCGCACAAGCCCCCAACTGCCCAGCCACAGGCGCAGGCCGCATCGCCTCAGCCGGCACCGTCCGCCCCACAGCAGCAGCAGCAGCTGCTGCCAGGGCCGGGCGTCGCTGGCGGTGTCTCTGATGAGGAGCGCGTGCGGCGCCTGCTTGCGCGCATTGCGACCAACGATGCGCTCGTGAAGCTGCTGGCGGTGGAGATGCGTGCCGTCGGATTGCTGTGACGTGGGGCATGAGGTTGAAACAGTCCTCAGGTGTTTCCGAGGGAGACATGGCAGGGCTGGGAAGGGAGGCATTGCGATGATTGCAGCTCTGCATCTGGGGGTGGTATGGAAGCAGGCTGGGGGGTGCTTGCACCGCGCGGCGACCCTCTGGGCCGAGCACCGGGTCTGGCAGGCGGCCAATAGCTGGGTATAGCAGGGTGCAGTGGCAGCAGCAGTCGATCGATAGTACCAGATAGATCCAGAGTAAGGTGTGCATGGTTTGATGGGCGTAGGTTGCATGCGCCGCGCGGCGAATTTCATTGCGTTACATTTCGAGACTTATCGGGCACGTTCTTCTTTTTTCCTCGCCTCATAGGCCACGCTTGCATTCCAAAGGCTCTTGTGGCGCGATTTCTTTTCGGTACAGGGCTTAGATGTGCTTGAGTGGACAGGTATGGATTGAAGACGGGTAGGGCTGTCGTCTCGGGTGGACGAGCTCGCGGCGGATGAAAATACGTCCGGCGCGTTTTGCTTGTGGAGACCGTCTTCCCGTCATAGCTAGAGGGGTGCGTTTGACCTGGTCTCTGGACGCGTGTTGAACCTTTGTTTTGGCAGGCAACTGTTGATGGAGAGCGTGTGTGTTGCAGAGTCACTAAAGTGGCACTGACCATGTCTGTACTTTTGTCCGCGTCCCCGTTTGTTGGCGAATGCGTGTGGTGGTTCGGTGGTTTGGAATTGGAGCGGTTTGGAACTGGCCGACTTCAGGAGCTGGGATGCAACATCAGGAACGCAGTCCAGAAGGCACATACGGCAGACGGCGACCGCTGCCTCGAGGTTTTCACAGCGGTGACGCAATTTGTGACGAACCCGCTGCTTGGCAGCAAGCCAAAGGCTACTCAACCTTCACCCTGCCTAACCTTGTATGCAACTCGTCTCGTCGTCTGTGTGTTGAAGACCTTCGGTGCTCTGTGCAATGCACCATACTAGTCGTCAAACATATGCCTTGTGTGTGTGTGGGGGGGGGGGGGGGGGGGCGGGTGGTTTGGGTTCCGGCTACCAGTGGGGGAATAATACAATGTGATGGATATGAATGGGAGACTAAACCCCTCTCCGATTCGGGGCCCTATGCGGAGTCAGCCGAACGAGCTGCTTTGCAAGCCTGACCGAGGACGAGAAACGTTACCGGTACTATGTTGTTCACGCTGCCACTGATCTGGGGGTGGGCACGTGCCCCACGTTTTCCTTGAGTATTAGTGTGGGATGGCTGGGGAGGGGGAAGGGTTATCCGCGGGACTTGTCAGGGGTTGGTTGGGATGCAGCAGCGGAGTTTTGTCTCGCCACGGCACAGCCAGTCGCCCGGGCCCAACATTAGGGCTTGCGAGGCGCCTGCGCCTCGGATGATTCTTTCGGTAGCATACGGGCAGCTGCCGTGGTGGCGTATAGTGCCTCTTGTTCTTCCTGTAAGAGGAGTGTCGGTTACGGGTTGTTTTTGGAGCTGCAGTCTGGTCAGAGGACGAGGCGCGGCTTGCCCGGGACGGTGAGATCCAGGGGCGATCTCGAGCGAGCCCGCCAAGTCGATGTGAAATTGCATGTGCAGAGCGCGTTGTTGCTTGGCGCTGGGTCGTCAGGTCGGCCCTTACCGTGCGTGTGCGTGTGCTGTGGTTTGGCAATGTTTGTGGCGGCGGCGGAGGAACGCGTGTGGGACGAGACGGGGGTTGTGGGGTTGTAAGGTGGGGCTCGGCGGCGGACCGCGTGTGTGGCGTTTAGGGAGAAGGTACGCGACTTGGGCTGTTTGAGGTGCGTGTCGGGGCCGTGTCTTTTCGCATGGATCGAGCTGCGGACATACGGCCGGGGTGCGGTTGGCGCGATTTGCATCTGCATCCGGTTGCCACATAGTTGGTGGTCGTTGCAGCCACGCCCAATTTTGCTCCAGTCACCGACGCGTAGCGTTGGCTTCTGCCACGCCAAGTCGTCGTGCTGCTGCTGTTGTGTGCGCGGGGGAGTGGCGCGGAAGGCAAACAAACAGAAGGCTGCGGGGCTCCAGCGGCCGTGGAGGTAACACGGGACAGCTAACTTGGTTCCGTGTCGTTGCTTATTCGCAGTTGCCTCGGGAAGCAAAAAAGCGCGACTGGTGATTGCCCGAGTATCCCGAGAAAGGGGGACGAGAAAAGGGGGCCGAACGCAGCCTGTTCTCACCGGAATTTTGACCACGACATGTTAGCTACATGCGTCTGCGTCGGCTGTGGTGCTGTGTAAGCCCCTCATGGCCACGCGTTACATTGAATGCCCGGCTTGGTGTGGGGTGAGTTGTTACATCCTCTTGAACCACGTAACAAGGAGCGCCCGCTTGCCCGGCGGCGGCGCCGGACACAGAACCGCAGCGTGCGGAAAGGCACGGAAAGCTCACGACATGCGGCACGACGCAGGCGCAAGATGCTTCCTCGGCTCCCTCATCCCGTCAATGCGAACCTCTCCCACGCGCTTTCTCCCGCCCGACCACATAGGTACGGGAGGTCTTACGGTTTTTAGGCACCTGTCGCTCACCACCAGCTTTGAAAGCTGCACGCTCAACCCACTGGATAATAGAGCGTTAGTTGACTGTTGAGCACACGTGATGACACAAACCACCAGCGCCCGCTCAACTGCTTTCCGCAGCTCAAATTCAGCACGACGACAGCACGATGACTGTAAGTACTTCGTTAACCAAAGCCTATCATCATGAAGCATATACAAGCAACCAAGAAAGAATTCAAGAAAAGTAAAATGCGTGCCTACCGCCCTCCGCGGTCGCGTACCCCCCCCCCCCCGCCCGGTCCGTTCGCTAACGCCGTCTCCGTCTCCGCTGCGGCATCGTCTTTTTACCCCCCGCCCGGCCCGCCGCTGCTTCCAGGGCCTCCCACGTTGCCAAGCGCCAGACCCTTCTCCGCCCCACCCACGTGAATGTTGCACGCCAGCCGCCGCTCCTCCCACACTCCCCCACCTTGTTGCCTAGGACCCGTTGAACGAGTTGGATGAGTCCGAGCGGCAGTCAAACGAAGACCGACAAGATAATGAGGCACAGAAAGCCGAGCTTCCCATCGGGTGCGCAAACATGACCCACGAGTTCATTATGGTTTCACCGCTGACCCAAAAACCAAACATGCGCTCATAACACAAAACGACACTCTAAAAGTGTAGAAAGGGGATGTGACCAGCCCATACCGCGACAGCGCAAGTACGCGCACGGAGCCGAGCGTCCTTAAGGCGCCTTCGTGTCCCTAAAACGATCCGAGTGGGGACCACGCGTACCCACATCCCAAACGACCCGTGGGTCTGTGCCCCGCCCCAGCACGGCAACCCGCATCACCCACAATCTGCGCGCCCCGGCCGTCCCAACGACAGCTGGACTGCTACAAGATGCAAAATGTTGGTACCATTTGTACATTGCGGTCATCCTGCTGTCAGACATAATGGCACGTGACATGGGGGGTGCCGGCAGGCCGCCTCGCACATCACAAACCAAGCTCCCAATGAACGGTCCTGCATCGCCACTGCTGCTGTCAAACGGTCAAACGAAAGTCTTCGATAAAGCTCTTCATGACGCCGCGCCGCCAGCAGGAGAGATCTTGATCAGCGGGCCGAGCACCGACGGGAGCGAGCCGCATGAGGACGAATCCGTTGAATGCTTGCTTGGCCGGGGCCAAGCTCCGCGCTCTGCTGCCAACCGCCGACGCGCCGTGAGGGACATGCTCAGCCCTGTTGTGCTGGCGGTACCTCGTCCTGGGCATCTGCGATCAGCGTTCCCCCTCCTCCTCCTCCTCCTCCTTCTCAACTCCCTTGCCCTTCACATGCGCAAGACCATGTCATTATTCGCAAACCTCAGCCGCTGGCGTGTTCTCGCAACTGGATGCACGGTACACGCAGTGTAGGCGCGCCTCAACACAATACGCTGCCACGACAGGACCACCCGCTGGCGCAAGCGCAACCCACATGGGCCCTACCCACATGGGCCCCAGGTCGCCCTGGCGCTTGGGCCTTGCAATCCCCTGCGACGACTGGCGCGCACGCCCCCACACCGCAAAAGCCGGCTCCCAATGTGGTGAGCAGACCTGACAGGTCACGAGGAAAGCCCCTCACACCCGTGGGCTTCCTCAACGCGGACTCCGCTTAGGGGTCACACTGAATTAGGGGGACGGACATCGTTGAAAGCATATGCCCGACCAAGACGGGTGGCGCTGGTGTGCTTGCGCTGCGAGAGGACAGCGCTCAAGTCGTACATATGACCTCACGGCTGGAGCTGCAGCCACGGCACTGCGGCAGGGATGCTGCGGCTGCTACAGCTATCGCTGCCCGGCGTTCCGGGCACTCCAGCGTCAGTGCTTTGGCTTGGCCTTGCCTTTGCCCGCCTTGTGCTTGGGGTCTGGCTCCGGCCGCGCCAGCGTAAAGACGCCGGAGGTTGGGCCGTTGTCCGGAGCGAAGCGGGCGGTGGTGCGCCGGACGTATCCTGTCGGTGCCAGCGGACAGCGTGGGGGCGGGCAGCAACGGTGGCGTCTCAAACTGCCTGGCACCATCGTACGTGCTCTGGCGGTTGTGTGCCCTGGAGGAAATTCAGCCCTTGCGGCGATGCATCTCATCACCCGGAAAGCGTATGCACGTGCGTCCTCCTGTTCGTCCTCCTGTGAAGCCATGGAAGCCAATCCCCCTGTACAGGGCAATGCTGCCTTCCCAGTATCCTTTCGCCCTTGTCGCCCTGCTTTCCCCCTCCTGTCCCATCCTGGCCCGCAACGTGACGCACCAAGGCCGTGGCACAGGAGGCAGGTGGAGAGGCTGGCGTGGTGGCCGTTGGCACGGCTTTTGACAAAACCTGTCCCGCAGCAGCAGCTGCACTTGGTCTCGTACGTGTAGATCGGCGTCTGCGTTCGGTAACAGAAACAGCCACATATGATGGGGACAAAAGCGGACTGCTTCAGCGGCGAGTGCTGTCTGAAGTGGGAGAAAAAGCCACGGGGTTGCGAACACTTGCGATATAACAACTTCCGGCGTCCTTGGGAGCAATTTGCAATCGGGGGGGTTGATGCCGGCACAGGACGGCCGTGCCCAAACCCACACCATCTGCAACGAAGGCGTCCGTAGACGGCACCCTGTAATCCAATTGCTGTTGTCATCACACCTTGCATCTCTCAACGTTTGGGTCGCAAATAGCGTCGGCTGCAGCCAGCATCTGCAAGGAGACGGAAACACGGCGCGAGAGCCCACTCAACCAGCAGCCGTACAACATCAGAGATGAGGGATACCTGTCCCAACCCACCGAATGCTCTTCGGATTCGTGCAGGCGAGAGGAGGTCGGGCATGGGATCAGACGGAGCACCATGCAGACGTGCACATGGCCGCCGCTGTTAGGTCCCTGCAGTTGCGGAACTTACCTCCCCTTCAGGCGGCAGGTGCGGAACTTACCTCCCCTTCAGGCGGCAGGTGCTTGTAAGGCGTGAACATCGACAGCGGCAGCCCCACATTCCTGAAAACCAAATTTCGGGAGTTTATTCTTACGTCAAGCTCCCTACGTCAAGCTCAAGAGTCAGGGTTCAACCGACTGCGGGAAGAACGCGGGCCGAGGCACCGGATTACCCGTTGTGGTCAGGAAGGCCGTTTCCGTTTTTTATGAACGCTGTGCACACCAGTCGTGCTCGACCCGCGACTTTGCATCGGACGATGCACCGTGGTGTCGGAGCTTGCAAGCCCAACGTTGACGGAAATTGGGTGCAAAGTTGGTATGCCATCTTTATTATAACCAGCAAGTCGATGTGTTCAATTTGGCTTTTAACTTGTAGGGATTGTTCCGTTCCTCGTCGTCAAGGGCTCATCGTCCTATCCCAACCGTATGTCACAGCGGCTAATAATATGGATCTTCGGAAGACGTCTTACGTATAAATATCAAACTTAATTCCTAGCTACGGAAAGCGCAATTAAACTCTTCATCGAGAGCTGTACGGCGTTGCATGGGCTCGACATCCGGTAACCTTGGAGGCTGGAGTCGACATATTTATTGCAGCAAATGGTTCCCAAATCATGCAAATTCAGTTTGTAGCGCGCCCTCAGCGTGCTCACAGCACGACCGCCAAACATAGTTGTTGGTTCCGGTGCGACCGAAACCAACATATCCTAGCATATTATGACCCCCCAGAGCCCGGCACGTCCGTGATGGCAACCTGAAGATAATCATGAGTGGGCTCGGCAGTCAAGGCTTGATCCTCGTCCATGCGAAGTCAAATCCCGTTGCTGCGTGGTTATGGATTCTAGTGCAGTGGCCTGGCGGATTGGTACGGACACGCGCAATCAAGATACCACAAGGTACCACACACGCAATGCTGGGGTGAGAGCGAGGACCCGCATAGCAGGCCTTTTCACTGCAGGCTGACACAGTGGGAGTTACGGAGCTACCCGATAAAATCCGCCCTACGGTAAATCAAAAACGGGATTTAGGCAGATGGAGAACGTTTTGGTAGTCACAGCATGACACCATGTGCAAATGTTATCTTCTTAGAGATGCCGACTACGTTTCCGGACTGAAGCGACAAGTAGCGACAGCCCTGTGCTTCCGGACGAACATCGTCTGGGTTCTGAACGAAAGCTTTCCACAATTTTGATCGATAAAAAAATCAGCTTATTGACTACCTGGGGCTAGCTTTGTGCACAAGATGCGAGGGACTGCAGTGCGAAAGGTCTGGAGCCGAGTCTCTAGAACGCTGAGTCGGCCACCCTGGAGCTTCGGACACTTCTGACCTTTCTTTTTTCTCCACTGCTCGCCAAGGTTCTGCACCTTGAATCATCTGCCTTTGCGTGTCCCTTAGGTTGCTGAAACAAAAGTAGCAGCCATGGCTGGCACCCAGATGAGGTGGGTTAGTTGCGCCGACCACCTAGGGGACCAAAATTTCGCTTTACGCACGGATGCCGACTGGCGCAACTTTCCATGATCACTGATGATACATCGCGCTTTCTTTCTCAGGTCGCTCGCGGCCGGTCAGGCCAAGACGTCGGCGCCTCGCGCCGTCCGCGGCAGGTAAACCTGGCTCGCCGTTGTGCGCAGACAGCCATTTGCCGCGAAGCAATTGACAATACACGCATAATCCTTTCATATAATCATCGCGACCGCGGAATACACAAGAAAAGTTGTGGATATGGTGATGTTGCGGTGTTGCTGCCGCCGCACCACAGCAAGCATATTTTTATAGGTTAGGCGCAATGCCTGCGCTTGCCGGAATTCGCAGAATTGCGCTCAGAATTTGCGAGCGATCGATAGAGGTCTCTGCAGCGTGAAAGTCGCGACGACTGGGCGACGATGCCGACTCGCGACATCGAGTCCCCAACAGATTTATCTCCCTGCCCCACTCCTTCCTTGTTATCCAATCCCCGTCAACAGGCGCAGCGTCGTGGTGCAGGCCGCCAAGGAGCTGCACTTCAACAAGAACATGGACGCGCTGAAGCGCATGCAGGCCGGTGTGGACAAGCTGGCCACCGTCGTGGGTGTCACCATTGGCCCCAAGGGTCGCAACGTGGTGCTCGAGTCCAAGTTTGGCTCGCCCAAGATTGTGAACGATGGTGTGACCATTGCCCGCGAGGTGGGGCGGGCACGAGCGCGACCCGGCGAGCACCTGGGAAGGGTTTGGGAGCCGGAGGTGCCATAATCGTAGGGAGGGATAGGGGCTGGCACTGGTGGTTGGGAGGTGGGAAATCGGAACTTGAGTTATGGGTCATAGCCCTGGAGCCGGGGTTGAGGCAGCCAGTAGCGGGGTCGGCAACCGAAATGAGGGGGTTACTGTGCACCTGTGCGCGGGTAGGGGCTCGGAACCAGTGAACCAAGGACAACACACACCCATAGCCGAGTTCCGTGTTCGGGTAGCGAAGCGGGGCAGCCCCACACACCTTGGTCCCGGACTCCTGACCCAGTCGCCCTCATTCCTCCTCCGCCTCCTCCCCAGGTTGAGCTGGAGGACCCGGTGGAGAACATCGGTGCTAAGCTGGTGCGCCAGGCGGCTGCCCGCACCAACGACACGGCGGGTGACGGCACCACCACCGCCACCATTCTGTCGGCCGCGTTCATTGCGGAGGGCATGAAGATCGTGGCGGCGGGAACCAACCCCGTGCAGGTGGGGGCGCGCAGAACAGCGGGTCAGGCGGCCTTGGGCCTTGAGCTTGGGTTTGTGCCTGTGGGCGGCTGCGTGCCCGCGCGTGCTGCGATGAAGCTGCTACCATCTTTTGCGAGAAGAAAAGACCTTTAGGGTTCACAGAAAAGTACGATACGGGGATTTGGAACGTCCGGGGCTTCAGGGAGGACAATTCCCTCTCCCCTCCCCCCCGGGTGTGGGTGACGCTCCCACGGAAATGGACATTGGAATGGACATTGGAATGAGCTCCGCCGGCCTGGAGCGTGGTCGACATCACCTGGACCTGGGAAACAATGACAGCGGGCTGACAAGCGGGGCTGGAGGGCAATCTTGCCGTGGCCTGTTGGCCCTCCGGATCACAGGGGATCACGGGGAGAGAGCGACCGGACACGTGGTGGGCAGGGCGAACTGGGAGTTGGTAGTGGGGAGGGAGCGCTGGAGTCCAGGGAGGGGTTTCTTGTAGTCCAGGGACGGTCGTGTGAGGGTGGCAGCTGTGTCGTTGATAGGACGGGCGGACATCGGGGGGGGTCACTGGGCGGTGTTCGGTGTCAGCACTTGTGGTGGTGGTGGTGGTGGTGAGGGAGGGAGCGAGGGGGAGAGAGAGAGGGGGCGCTGCGGCGGTTGGAGGGGGGCGTGGTGGCCGGGGACCAGGCCAGCGGTTGATCGGTTGGTTGAGCCACCATGCACCCTGAGGGCTCCTGCGTTTTGTGTGTATGAGCTGCCGTGTCTGCGTTGGTCGCCGCATGGGGTGGTTTCCGCACGGGGCACGTCGGTCGTGTGGCAGTGTGGCGTCGGTCCCAACGGCTTCGAGGCTGTGTTGGTTGCACACTGTCGCCACCTGCCCTCCCGCTCACGTGTCCTCCGGCACGCGCACGTGCACACACATTTCACGTTGATGGTGCCCGCTGCACCTCTCTGGCAAATTACCCGCTCCCGTCCCTTTCTGCAGCCGCGCGACTTTGGAGTCCGGCGGGTTCTGGTAATGACTGACCACACACACTAGCGCTCATTCCTCATGGAAAACCCCGCCGCAACCACGTCTGTCCCACCTCGTCTCATCCCTTTGCTTACTCCGCTAAGACTCGACTCTCTTGCCCCCATCATCCAACCCCACCCCACCCCACCGCATCGCAGCTGACTCGCGGCATGGAGAAGACCGTCACTGCCCTGGTGAAGGAGCTCCGCGCCGCCTCTAGCCAGGTGCACAGCGACAAAGACCTGGCCAATGTGGCGGCCGTGTCTGCGGGCAACAACGCCGACATTGGCAAGCTCATCTCGGACGCCATGGCCAAGGTGGGGGTGGTGGGGCGTACAGGGAGAAGAGCCGTAATGAGGGTGGGGTGCGGGACGAGTCGGGCCGGGGCGTGGTGGGCCGGGGCGGGCCACTGAGGCGTTGTGTGGGAGGGGAAGCAAGGGAGCTGTTTTGGTTCTTTCGGGGCATCGGGGGCCGATGGTCCATTGCTAACATATGCTGTACATGGCTGTGTCTAATGTGGGTCATACAAAACAAAACCTGCTAGGGGCCCGGCGTGAGCAGCAGCCTGGTGAGTTACGTGTTCCCGGGGATTGGGGCAGAGGGCGCTACGAGGTGGGCTTGGGTCGTGTTTGACGGGGACTGCCGTACTGCGGAAGGCTGTCGCTCCGGAACCACCCTCCGCGCCGCCTTTCCCACATCACCCCGCACCCCATCTCTCTCCCCTCCTCGCCCTGCCACGTGCGCTCTTTCCTCCACAGGTGGGTCGCCAGGGAGTGGTGACGATGGAGGAGTCCAAGACTGCGGAGGACTCGCTGGTGTTTGTGGAGGGCATGCAGTTCGACCGCGGCTACTACTCGCCGTACTTCGTGACCGACCCGGAGCGCATGGTGGGTGGGTGGGGGGTTGGACCCATGGGTCGGCAAGGTGGGCTTCTCGTGGACTGGGCTCGGAGGATGAGTGACTACTCACTCCTAAGAGGGCGGGGCCCGCTGTCCCCGCTATACGCTGAAACGCTTACCATTACAAGAAACGTTTACTGAGCGACCGTGGGTCCGTGCTCTTCCAAACCCCTTGTCTCCGCCCCGGGTGCTCCGTACTGCCGTACTCTTAACCGACACAGCTGTGCGAGTACGAGAACTGCCGTATCCTGCTGGTGGACAAGAAGATATCGACTGCCCGCGACATCATCGGCATTCTTGAGGCGGCCATTCGCGGCAACTACCCGCTGCTGGTGATGGCGGAGGATGTGGAGCAGGAGGCGCTCGCCACCCTGGTGGTCAACAAGCTGCGCGGTACCCTCAAGGTGAGAGTTTCGTTAAAGTTTTTAAAGGTTTTAACCGAAGTTGTAGGGTGACGGGAATTCGGTACGGGAATGTGAGGCGTTAGGTGATGGGAGTGGAAGCGTAGTGGTGCAAGGGAGGAGAAACGACTGGTTGGCCGGGGGGAACAGGTGGCGCGAAGGGGGCGCGAGGTGGCGCGCCCGCGCCTGCCCTGGCGGCGGAAGTTGCGCACCGCACACATACGGAAGTACACGACCCATTGTCACGGCGTCGAGACAGCACAGCGCAGCAAAGCACAGCGCTGCGTCTTCTTTGTGGAGCCGCCAATACCGCAACCCGCTAGTATCCCGTTCCACACATTACGGGATTGTCGGGGGTCGGGACGAAGCGCCATTTTTCGAGGGCCCACTCGAGCGCCAGAAGCTCCGACAGCACCTCTCTCTTCGTTTCCGTCTGTGCCTGCACACATGTGCACATGTGCCCCGTCGGGCTGTGCCCATCGGGTGCTGTCCCGACGCCGCCACCCCCGCCTGTACCGCCTGTGTGTCCTCCGGCGTCTCCTCCCTCACACCCGCGTCGCATCGCATCGTGTGGTTCGCAGGTTGTCGCCGTCAAGGCCCCCGGCTTCGGTGAGCGCAAGTCGTCCTACCTGGAGGACATTGCCATCCTGACTGGCGGCACCGTGGTTAAGGACGAGCTGGGCATCACCCTGGACAAGGCCACGGAGGAGGTGCTGGGTCTGGCAGCCAAGGTGGGCCCGGGCGGGCGGGAGTGCCTGCGAATTATTGAGGTTGAATCTGGATCTGGATCTGATCCAGAACCAGCCCCCCGCTCTCGCCCCCGATGCTCCCGACTCACAATACCGGTAGAAAGCCACTCTTGGTATCCATTGCGGACGGAACGGAGTCATTCATTCGGAGTATAAGCTGTATAACAAGGTGGTGACAATGGTGGGGCTTCCGTCTGTCCGGTGGTGGCGTTGCGGCGCAGGTGTCGATCTCGAAGGAGCACTGCACCGTGGTGGGCGACGGCCGCACCCAGAAGGAGGTGGAGGCGCGCGTCAAGCAGATCCGCAACCTGGCCGCCGACACGGAGCAGGAGTACGAGAAGGAGAAGCTCAACGAGCGCATCGCGCGACTCAGCGGCGGTGTGGCCATCATCCAGGTGCGTCTGGGAACGCACCTGGATGGCGCGTGGTTGCGAACAGAGAAAGATGCCAGATCTGTCGTACCGCTGTACGGCACGCGGCTCGGCCAGGCCCGTCGGGCGGCTAGGGGCAGGTGTCGTTGCCTTTTCACTGGGGGTGGTGCAAGTCTTCCCAAGTCCTGAACTGTCCCAGTCCCAGACTGTCTCTCTTGTGTGTACACCTCCCGGGCCGTTTTAATTACACCTCTGTATACCTCTGTCCCCCGCAGGTTGGTGCCCAGACCGAGACTGAGCTCAAGGAGAAGAAGCTGCGAGTGGAGGACGCGCTGAACGCCACCAAGGCCGCCGTGGAGGAGGGCGTGGTGATTGGCGGCGGCTGCACGCTGCTGCGCCTCAGCCAGAAGGTGGACGAGATCAAGGCCACCCTGGAGAACGAGGAGCAGAAGGTGAGCGGGCGGGTCGGTGACCCGTGGGTCGGTGGTGGCACGTGAGGGTGGGGGCCCATGTGACATTGGTCACAGCTTTAATGGGTGGGTTTTTACATGAGATTAAGCATGAAGCTTTGGGGATCCAACCTTCCCACCCGGTCTGCCCTGCTGTCCACCCGACTCGACCTGAGACCGCTGCCCACCCGCATCCGCACCCGCACCCGCAGATGGGCGCCGACATCATCAAGCGCGCTCTGTGCTACCCCATCAAGCTCATTGCCAACAACGCCGGCACCAACGGCAGCGTGGTGATGCAGCGAGTGATGGACAACATCGCCACCCCCTACTACGGATACAACGCCGCCACCGACAAGTTCGAGGACCTGATGGAGGCGGGCATCATTGACCCCACCAAGGTCGTCAGGTACGACGAGTGTACGGCGCGCGCCAGTACGATTGGGGCTATCGGCACGACGATGCTCCGCACCGTAAACTCTTTTCCGCGCCGGCAGTTTTCTCTGCGGCAGTTTTGGCGGCGGCGCCTGCACGGCCCAACGCAGCAACTTTGGTTCGCGCTCGTGAGGCAGCAAACTGCGGCAGCAGCAGCTGCTACCCCTCCCTCCCTCCTCCTGATGTCTCCTGTATCCCTGTATGGCGTATCCGCATTCCTCACGTGCCGCATCCGTCCCTCCCTCCTCAGGTGCTCTCTGGAGAACGCCTGCTCGGTGGCCAAGACCTTCCTGCTGGCCGATGTGGTGGTGACGGAGATCCCCGAGAAGGAGAAGGCGGCGGCGCCGGCGGCCGGCGGCGACTACGACTACTAAGCGCTTACCGAGCACCGAGCTGCTGCGGCCAACCAACGGCGGATGCGCGACGAACGGCGCAAACGTCTGGGCGCACGCGCGCTGCTAGGCTGTGTCTCGGAGCCCGAAGAGGGCTCCCGGCCAAGCCAGGCCGTTAGGGCCTCGTCGGTTTTGGGACGTGCGTTGAAAAGGGTGTAGCGGGCAGTGGGTTGTCTGACAAGGTAGTGGACTTCTGTGTGGACGGGAGGCGGATTATTGGCGGTCTTTTCCCGGGGCGGGGCGGGTCTTGCGGTCGCGCCCTGGGAATCGCCATAACCCAGCGCAGGCGCCGCGGATGCGTGTGGTTGCGCCGACACGGGGGCAATTTTGGGACCCAGGTACCCAGGTGGTATCATCTTGTTGCTTGTGGTATGCTCTCGAAGGTGGTGCACTGTCCGACTTGAGCGGCTGTGGCGGTTGGGCCGTTGCCGGGGAGTGCCTTGAGGGGTGGTTTGACAGCGTAATGACGACATACCCACCCGCGCGGGTAGGTAGGTGGGTATCTGCTGAGTCGTTGGCGTGTTGTGAGCGATGTGTGCGTGTGGGAGAGAGCTAGTGGGGGAGCAAGCGAGTCGCTTGCTCGCATGACCTGACGGGAGGGAGGGTAGCGCATTGCAAGGTTTTTTACAGCATAACCGTTGCCTTTCGCTCAATGACTCTTTTGCCGCGGCACGGTTGGCGTGGGCCCGGTTGGGGAGACCGGGGCTGCCGGGCCCGAAACGGGTCGAGTGCAGAGTGCGGCCGAGTAAGAACCTCGAGGGGAGAGGGAGAGGCGGGGAGCAGTGGAGGGCAGTAGCTGCCCTCGACAATCAAATCAGGAAAGAGCGGGGATTACTAGGTTGTCCCCGCTCGCAGAGCGGCTCTTCTACAGACGCTGTTGCGGACGTGTAAGGTGTCTCAGTGCTCGACACGGCGTCGCGGGCACCGGGCACCGGGCACCTGGAAATTCTGCACTCATCCAGATTCATCTGGTCGCATTTTTCGCGTCTGCCGGATCCCCGCGCCTGCTCAACAACCCTGGGTCATACAGACGTTTCTGCATCTCTGCACATTCAACTGCTCACTCCAGCTCCGTCTCCTCCACCTCGCTCTCCCTGGACTCATCAGCGTACGCATCAGTATCGGTATCCCCCTCTTCCCGTGAGGTCTCCGGCCCCACCGCATCACCCAGGCAGCCCCCCAGCGCCTGCGCCGCAGCGCAACCGCGCGTCCCCCCGTCCCCGCCCGCGCTGCCACCACCACCACCGCCACCACAATCGCCACCACCCTCTCCCTCACTCGCAGCCCGAGGACCCGGCGACGATCCCGCGCCAGCCGCCAACGCAACTGCGCCCGCGGCCGCGCCCGCACCCGCCGTGGCCGCGCTCGCCGCGATACGCTCCGCTGCTGCCGCCGACGCCTCGCCCCCTCCAGCTGCTGCTGCTGCCCCCGCCGCTGATGTCGCTACTGCCGTTGCTGTAGTCCTTGCTGCTGCTGCTGCTGCTGAAGCTGATGCCGTTCCTGGCCGTGTCGGCGGGTTTGCGGCCCCCAGTGCCGCTTGTTTCGCAACGTTGCGGCGCTGGCGGCGGCTGTATCGCTCCGCCACCCAGGGGGCGAGCTGCAGCTCCTGGGGCCGCCGGGCGTGGCGCTTGTAGTGGCTCGACCACATGGCCTATGGGGGGCAGCGCAGCGCAGCGCAGCCAGCCAAGTGGCGATGTTTTTGACAGGTTGTGCCAAAAGGTTGTTGGGCATAGTTTAATACCGGTAGGTATTTTAGGGCTACGGTTCGGTTTTGGACGGCAGGACGAGAGGGTGGGAGACTGGGGGTAGCTCAGCGGCGGAGGGTGTGCGGAGGTTTTCGGTAAGCATACCAGGGTGGGCAGATCGCCGTGAGACGGCTGTGGTCTAACGGACGTACGGATCCCATGGGTGCTGAGATCCCACGGGCCTTATTGCCCTATTGCAAGATACCTATCTCGTATTCTCGCTTCTGTTTCCTTTGTAACTCCCTCTCTCGACCGCCCTCACCGTCTGCTCGGGGCACCACTCCGACCGCCATTCCACAACCTCCGCCTCCACCCCGCCGCCCAAGAGCTCCGCCGCCGCTCCTGCCGACCCCTCCGAAGACGCAGCCGGAGCCGGCGCCAGGCTGCCTCCGGCGTCGCGCGCTGCATCCGCCGCCGCCTCATCGCACCGCTTTAGTAGCGGCAGCGGTAGCGGCAGCGGAAGCCGGGCATCGCCCGTGTCCGCCGTCGCCGCCGCCGCAGCAGCAGCAGCAGCAGCAGCAGCAGCAGCAGCAGCAGCAGCAGTGACCGACGCGGCGGCGCCGCCACCACTGCCACAGTCGACGTCATCCCGCATGCGCGACCGAACCGTGTACTCGGCCCGGTAGATGCACAGCGGAAGCCACCGAGCGTCCCGTGGGTCGCAGCTTGACGGCCACGGCGCCGCCATGCCCTCCCGCCCCGGCCCCCCCAGCTCCGTCCCGGATCGCGACGATGCCGCCGCCGCCTCCGCCGCCGCTCTCCGCTCTGCGTCCTGCTGCTCATCCCGAGGGTGCGGCGGCGAGCCGTGGGCGCCGCCGCTGGCGGGACCGACTTCCGCCACACCCTCACCATCATTCTCATCGTCATCCTCCTCCACCGCAGCCACAGCTGGGTCCTGGCCCGCGGCCGCCCCGGCTGTCGTGGCCCCGGGCGCGTAGGCGGCGGCGGCGGCGGCGGCGTTGGTTTCGGAGCGCCCAGCAGCGGCGGCGGCGGCGGCGCCGCCGTCGCCGGGCGGGCGATCCTCCGGCGCTTGGGCCGCCGTCATGACGAGTGACCGCAGCCGATAGCGGCGCTCCGAAGGGTAGGCCAGCGGGGCCTGGATGTAGCGGATGTCTGCAGCGAGGAGTGCAGCGGGAAGATAGCCCGGGATGCGTAGTGAGGCGAGCATGTAGTGGTGCCTGTGGCAGCGGCGGCAGCGGCTGCGTGCGGTCGGCCGCGCTACGCCTCTTCCTGCGTTACCGGCGGCAGTGGTAGCGGAGGAACGGGCGAGCGGACCCATCCGCGTGTGTGCCTGGGTGCGATCAACACAACAACACGAGAAAGAAAGAAAGTCATTCACTGCGCGCCGAGATGTGGCGCTGCGCGCCGGCACGCGACGCGTTATGGCGTAGTACCCACCATCATGCACGGCGTCCCAGGCGAAGTGTGTGTGACCGAAGACGTGCAGTTGCGGCCGCAGCCGCCGCAGCCGCTCCCCAAGGAAGGTGGAGCCCACCGCCTTGGCCTGCAGGCGCGGGTAGGCGGGCGGTGCAGGCGGCGGTGCCGGCCGGTCACACGGGCGAAGACGCGACGAGGGTGAGAGGGCATAAAACAAGTTACTTTCTTTGCTGTTTGACGGATACGAGCGGCAGGCAAGGGCTTCACGAGGTGAACGGTCGTTGCGCGTTTTCCCCCTGGGGTGATGAAGATGAGATCGCAGCGGTAGGGAGCTAGGGACGGAGCGGGTTCAGCTGATGTCGGGCCTGGCCGGACCACACCCGGCAGAGCCACCGTACTATGCATCGGCAGTTCGGCACAGGCCCAGTATGAAAGTGCAGCTGTTCTGGTTCTGGTTCAGATTCTGGGCCGAAAGCCGAAACCCTGGAGCCCCTGGAGCACTGGCGCGCGCCTCCCTCTCTCACCAGGTTGGGGAAGGTGAGGTAGCGCTTCTCAGGCAGCAGCTCCTGCAGCGGCAGGAAGTGGGAGAAGCTGATGACGTCGTCCGCCGGCTCCGCCTCCGCGCCGTCCTCCTCGCCTCCCGCGAGGGCCCCGCCGACCCTGCTCCTCACAGCGCCCCCACACGATGCCCGCTCCCGCTCCCCCTCCCGCTCCTGGCCTTCCAACCCGCTCCCCTGCCCCTGCCCCTCAGCATGCGTCCGCGCTTCCCCTTGCGCCTGCCGTAGCTGTAGCGACTCTTGTGTCTCCTCCTGCTGCTGCTGCTGCTGCTGGTGGTGGTGATGGTAGTGGGGGTGGTCGGGTTGGTGGCTCTCCGCGGATGTGCCACCCCCTGGGTCCTGATCTAGGCAGCTGGCCGTGTCCCCCACCCGCCCCGCCCCCGCCGGCGGAAGGCTCCCTCTCCCTCTCCCTCCCCCAGGGATGGCGCCTGCTCCTTTCCGCTGCTGCGCAGTCGGAGGCGCCGCGTGCGAGGCCCCCTCGGCCGACAACACTTCCCCGCGGGTGCGTATGCAACTGCCGCTGCTACTGCTGCTGCCACTGCTACTGCTGCTGCTGGTCCGGATAGTGCTAGTCCCATCGCTGCCAATGCTGCCGGTGGTAGTGGTGCTGGTGGTCGTGTTGGCGTTGCTTCCGCTGCTGCGCCTGGAGAAAGGCGCCGAGTCGTTGAGTGCGTCAAACCAGGCAGCCACGGCGCTGCTGCCGTGGCCGCCCTCGCCCCAGTCATCGCCCAGTCTCGCAGCAGGAGCACCGCAGGGCGCGCCAGCGGCGCCGTCGTCGCCGCCGCAGCTGTCCGAGCCCCGGGCGGGTGCCACCACAGATTCTTCCCCCTGCTGCTGTTGGCGCTGTGTTCGGAGGTCCGCGAGGATGCTCTTCGGCCACACGCAGCGAGCGTAGTCCTGCGGTGGAGGTTGGGGTCACGAAGGAGGTTAGGCGCAGGAAGGAGACACCGTAAAGGCGAACAGGAACCCTACGGGCGAGGCACAGCGCGGCCTCCTCACCGATATGGTCAGTGGGCCGGCCCTTGGCACCCCCGGGATGTCCGGCTCCTGGTCGAAAGCCTGCGGGGGATGAGGGGTGCACGGCGCCCCGCAAGAACAAGAGGGCAGCGGGACGTGCAGGCGAGAGGGCAGCGGGAGGGCAGAGGGCGGTGAGAAAGCGTACCGCTACTTTCAATAAAACCGCCAAGCTACCAACCAACCGACCAAACACACACACACGCATGGCGCGGGCGCGGGCCGGCACCGCGGGTTGCAACCAGCCCACACCACGGTGCACACAGCACGGGCAGCGGATGAATTACAGAGCATCCCGATCGCTGGCCTCTCAGCCAGCAATGTGTCGTCTCCCTTTCTCCCCTCTCCCCAGCCCCAGCCCCAAACCCCCCCTCCGCCCAATGCCCCCCAGCCCCAGCCCCCCTCGGGTACCTTGTGATGCCAAGCCAGCAGCGGCACCACCCGCAGCCTCCCCAACCGTGTCGGGCGCCCCAGCACCCCCAGCTCCTCACACACCGCCATCACCACCGCCAGCTTCTCCAAGCTGTCCCGCGCCGCCACTGCAGCCCCTTGCGGCCCCGGCTGCTGCTGCTGCTGCTGCTGCTGCCCCTCAGCCGCATTCTCGATGTGCGCTTGCTCTGCGGGCCGCCGCTGCTTCCCGGTCACCTGGCCAGGGCAGACAGAGCCAGCTCAGGTGCTCAGCCGGCGGAGTCGGGAGACGATG
Source organism: Pleodorina starrii (assembly GCA_030267565.1). NCBI lineage: Eukaryota > Viridiplantae > Chlorophyta > Chlorophyceae > Chlamydomonadales > Volvocaceae > Pleodorina > Pleodorina starrii. The sequence continues at coordinate 4,455,207 of BRXU01000007.1, read as the reverse complement.
GACGGGGGTCGGCACACGCCGGCACATAAGTATGTGTTCGGGTGGTGTGCGGCGGCAACACGTTCCCGGGACGGACTGCTTTCCCTTCAGAATTCAGATTGAGGCTCGCTGGCTCACCCATAGCTCGTGATTGCCGGGGCAGAAGAACACCACCGCGAAACGCCGCTTGAGCTCCGTCAACGTGACCCTGCGGGCGCGGGTGAAGTGGAGCAGTGGACGTGACGCCTTTTGCTTAAAAATCAGCGTGCGGGTCGAGCTCTTGCTACCGCTAGCTGCATAAAACCGGGAGGCAAGGCCGGACGAAGGGTTCCCGGGGGAGTGCAACCCAACCCCGGGGGGCTGGTTATCAGCTTCGCCCGCCCCCGCCGCCTTCACCTCAGGTCGTCCAGGTCATCGCTGATGTCCCCCGCCACGATGAGCACATCGCGGCGGTGCTCCCAGGCGGATAGCTGTTGCACCCAGTTCAGGTTCTCGCGATGGTGCGTGTGGAGGTCGCTGACCGCGAAAACGCGAAGAGTGCCCTGAGACAAATTATAAACGCAGAAACATTATTTGAAAAGGAAACGCCGACCGGGTCGAAAAAAGAAGATTTTAGAACAAGAGCGGGCGTTGGTTGGAACCGGTGCGGGACCACGCACCTTGAGCAAATGCGAGGCTCCGGCGCTCGCTGCGCATTTAATTACAGTTACCAATCGCTTTGAGACGCGCCGGGCCGGACATGCGCCAGCGCCCTGCGCTCCAAGTGACTGTGCTGCTGGACTTGCGCTCGAGCGGCGGACGGCGTTTCGCGTGAGCATAACTTGGCTAGTATAATGTGATTTTTATAAAGTTATTGTCGATTTGAGGAAACAGACAATGAATTGATAACTACTCGCTGCAGGCTGGGGCTGAGGCGACAGTGACCCACGGTACGGATCGGTAAAGATGCTGGACTCCGTAGGTTTTCTTTCATGAATAGGGCGGACCTGAGCGTAACCCTGCGTAGCTTCCTCTCCCAACGTTGTAGGCCCCTGGCTCCCGATATTTGTTACTAGCACGTTTGCTATCATGACGTTTGTTGCCAACCGTCAACTGTCGGATTTAAAGGAGCCTTGCAGCTTCTTCCATCGCTTTGGGGCAGGCAGGACCTCCGCTGTGCTGCCAAAGGAGGCCGGTGCGTGATTCACGCTTCAGTGACAAGCATGAACTCGTTTCCATGTCACAACACGAAAGCGGACAGGACGTATTACAAGGCAAGACTAGAATATCCTTTGGAAATCTCGCACGCATTCAGGAGAAGGGTCCGCTCCGTCTCAGGTTGTCAAGCCCGTATTTTCCCAAGCACCCTGGGCGCCCACAGCCGCCTCTTTCGACACCTCCACAAACCGGCGCCCTTCTGCCCTCCTCTCCCCAGGAAAATCCAAACCTGAACAGAACGCGCCCCAAGAGCGCGTTCCGTTCGCCATACGGCACACCACCCAGGACTGCCGTAATCAGCGTCCGCCGCCTGCTTCGCACGACAGCGTCAGGCCGACTCCCTCAACATCCTGGGTGAATGACCATTCGCCCCACGCATCAGTCGCTCCGACTCCGGTCCTAGTAACTGGAGACAACCTGCCGGGGACCGCGCGGATCGACCACTTCCGAAGCCGTCAGTGAGTCGCACGAAAGCATCAGGCAACCTTCAGCGGCTGTGCCATCCACTGCAGCCGCATACACACCCCACGCGGCACGCCTCGTCCGGCAGCAGCTTGCGACCGGCTTCCCGCGCGACGGTTAAAATCCGCACGACAGCTCCCAGCGGGCCCGACGAGCCGCCGTGGCGGCCGACGTGCTGGCGATACCCGCCCTGCTCAGTGCAGCTGGCACAGTGGCGCCGCCCGACGGCACCACCTGCACCCCCACCCAGACCACCACCGCCCGGCGTTTAGGCGCCCTTGCCGGCCACCAGCTCCGGGTCGAAGCGGCCGACCTGCTTGCGCGCCTTCTCGCGGCGGTAGCGGATGAGCGGCAGGAAGTGGTGCGACAGGTTCTCCACGCCCCACTGCTCCTTGGCGGCCTCGGCGCCCATGTCGTCCAGCGTGATGTCCCAGTCCTCCAGCCCGTTGGTGGTCTCCCAGTCGATCTTCTTGACCAGCAGAGGGTCCATGTGCGCCAGGACGCTGTGCGGCAGGTCCACGCCGAAGTGCTTCTGGATGTGGCGGAACTGCGCCTGCAGGGTCAGCATCCACAGCTCCTCCTCCTCGGCGTCGTCGATCTGCAGGAGGGAGGGGGGAGCAAGGGGCAGGTTGGCGGTTGGTGAAGGGGGTGCGCAGTGAGAGGCCGATGGGTATACAGCGCAAAATCAGGGGGCGGCGCTGGCCCAGTGGAGGGGATCGAACTGTAAAATGTCACTTAGAGATAGACCTGGAGAGAGAATGCGAGAGATAAAGCGACGCCACGCCAGGTTAACATGCGCAGGTATGAATCCGTATGACCACGCCCTCCCTCCCCCCGGTGCACATGGCGCTCTCGAGTACCCCCCCCCCTTCCCTCTCACCTTCATCTCCTCCTCCTTGAGCTCCGCCAGCTCAATGTCCATCTGCTCCTCCACCAGGCCCGGGTACAGCACCTCATCGAAGGCGATGTTGGAGGGGTCGGACAGGACTGCGATACGACGAGGGGGACGGCAGGACGTGCAAGGCGGTCATGACGGGCGGTGGGAATGAGGAAGAGATGCGACGGCCGCCGCACGGAGACCCGTGATGTCGCGAACTTGGACTTGGCCACGAGGGCGGCTTGCTCGGCACAGACGCAGGGCATGCAGCTGAGGCCGCCGCAGGGGCCCGTTGGCCCACAAACCCGAAGCCAGCAGAGCAGCCGTGCTTCCAGGCCACTCCTGCTCACCCTGCTGCTTCTTGGCGGCGGCGTAGCGCAGGTAGTCGTTGTCGGCAGCGTCCTGCTCGGCCTTGAACTCGGCGGAGCGCGCCTCCAGCTCCTTCAGGCGGTCCACGATCTGCTGCGCCGGGGTGCGCGGCTGCGCCTGGAAGCGGGCCACGTCCACGTCCTCACCGTAGACGGCCTGCGGGCAGCCAAAGGGACGGATGGGGAGCGGCTGCTGGAACGACGCGAGGACGACCGAAGTAGGTGTTGATATGACGAGAGCAAGCAAGCAGTACGGCTGCTACTTTCTGCTCCCAGCAAGCCGATCACTACACCAATAACTCACAGCTCGTCCGTCAAGTCCTCCCGACCCAAACCGCCCCGCCCGCCCATTGGCCAACCACCACAAACCGGACACCCCATCCTTCCTCCATATATGAGGACAGCGCCATCTCCCTTCCTGCATCCCCTACTCCTCCCCAGCCTCGCCTTGAGCTCGGCGCGCAGAGCGTCCTCCTCGGCCTTGTACTTGGCCGCCAGCGCCATGCCCTCGCGGTACATGTACCGGCAGCCGCCGTACTTGTGCGCCGTCACCGCCGCCACCACCTCGCTCATTGGCTTGCCCGCCAGCGGGCCGGTGCCCTCCAGCAGCGGGCCCAGCAGCCGCTCCAGCGCCACCGACGGGTCGGCCTCCAGCTCCTTGGCCAGCGCCGCGCCGGCGGCCTCCAGCTCGCTGGTCGGGAAGTCGCCCTTGATGGCCTCCTTCTCGCGCTTCAGCAGGAAGCTGTCCATGGCGGGGTGGTGGGACATGCGCTCCGCCAGCGTCTTGGAGCCGGTGGAGGCGGCCTGGAGCAGGTCGGCGTACTCGGGGGCCAGGAGCTGCCGAGGGGGGAAGGGTGCGGCGTGGGTGGGAGTGGGTGAGGGCGGGAGGTGAAGTGAGGGACGGAAGGAGCCATCGAGCGACGTGCTAGGCCGGGGCGATGGGAGGCAGGGCACGTGGCGGGGGGCGACGGCCCTGGAAGGTCTTCACCAGGTCAGAGGCACCGAACAGTACAGCATGGCTCGCGCGCTGGGCACCGCTCAGTGCCTGATCGGCGGGAAAGTACAGCGCGCCAGCCCGCCTGCCTGACGAGAGCGTGCCCACCCTTCCATCCTCCCAACAACACTACGGTGCTCCTCACCCACCCAACCCAAACCGGTTGGTTCTGCTTGCGACCCATAACCCACCTCAAACTTAGAGGCCAGCTGCCTGTCCACGGCCTTGAGCGGCACGGCGGCAACCTCGGGCGCCACGAGCAACTTCTTGGCCCACATCTTGACGTACCGGTCGTGAACTTCGGCGCGGCGGGCGGCCAGGACCTTGGCGGCCACGGCCTTGCTCACAAACTGCAGAGGAAGGAGGGGGAAGGCACGAGGAAAGGGACGTGGGGGACGAGGGAGGCACGCCAAGAGGGAAGAGGAGCGGGCGAGAGCGGGGTGCAGGAGAGTCTCTGAACGGGGGCTTGAGGCGAGAGCGTGATGCGGAGCATACGAATGGGGTTCCCAAGGCGTCCTGTCTTGGTCAGCGCCTCTTGAAGGCCTATGTAAAGGACGACGTCTTCTGGGACAGCCCCCATCAGCGCGCCGTTTCTGCGGCCTAAAAACATGAAATCTACAAGTTTTGAGCTCCGCCGTCTGGCACCGTCTGGCAAATAAGGTCGTTAGCGGCAAATGTGGCAACATGGCAAACGTGGCACACCTCCATCTACCCCGGTGATGCGTTCACACATGAAGCGGCCCCCAACAGGCTGGCAGGCGGGTGCGGGACATCTCCCCGACGGCTAGTCAAGAGGGACGGCGTGGCCAAGGTTCCGTGCATGGATGCTCTGACAAGATCGCGGTGCGCACAACGTGGCGGTGTGACCAGACATTCTTGTGACCAGTCCCCAGACTGTCCGCACTCAGCCGCCACAACATCTTAGGCTTTGAATTCAGCATCCGTTGCATCCGCCACTGGTTTTTCCGCTGGTTTTCCCGTGTGAGTGCCGGCTGGCTGCCCACGAAATGCACTTCAGCTTGGTGCATGCACCGTTTGGGTAGCGTTCTTGATGCCAACCCCGCGTACTCCATTTGGTAATCGCGCGCTGTTACGCGTATGCACACGTGAGCGAAACGCGTTTATGAACACAGCTATGAAGGTGTTTAAATTTCGTGCGAAACACCTTGCCACGGCCAGCATGAGCTTACGGAACGACGAAGTCCGAAGTGTGCAGCGCAGCGATCCTACACCGTGGCGGAACTTATCCAGATGCTCCCCTATTTCCTGGCTTTTTTTACCTTAAAGTCCGGCACCGGCTTGCCGCCCTCCACCACCACCGGCTCCTCCTTGGCGCCCGCCGGCAGAGTCAGCTTACGCGCCGGCTCCAGGGCCTGCAGGTAAGCGTCCGTCACCTTGTTGACCGCCTCCAGGGACACGGAGCCACCCAGCTGCCAGGCGGGCACAGGCAGAGTACCGAACTGTCCAAGGGGCAAAGGGGGGGGGGGGAAGGGGAAAGGGAGGGCTCAAAAAGGGTGAAATGCGGCAGGGGGAAGGGGGCGAGGGGGAAGGGACCAGCTCGCAATTGGGCAAGGCCCAAGACGAAAGGCAGGCAGCCAGCCGACCCAGGTTAGGACCATGGGGACCATAATTGGTGTATATGCGGGGTCGACGGGCCGTGGAGCGAAACTTTCGCTCAGCCCCACGTGATGTGAAGGTTGTCCTCTTCATGAGGCGTATCAAGATTTGATGTACAGGAACAAAAACCACAATTTCACATGTCAGCTGAAGGGGCAACGGAGACAGCAGATGTGACGCGCGAATGCCATCTAGCCCCGTTCTGCTCATGCGATCCATTGTCGTGGTGCCTCCGTCTCAATACATTTCACAAATGGAATTACGCTGCGAACTTGCCACTTCGCGATCTGTCCGCCTCATGCCAACGCATCCATGCCCCGGTGCGCGCTGGATCTGTCCAGCGGTGTGGCACCGCAGGGGCGTCACCCCTTGGCCCTAAAAAACCCAGCCCACCTCCAGCTTCTTGCCGGCCGCCGCAGCCTCCGCCTCCGCCTTGCGCTCCTCCCACCACTTGCTCTTCTGCGAAATCCCACAGCAAGGGCATGGCGCATGCGATAAGCACGTGCCTGGGGGACCTCCCCGTGGGCCGCCGGGCGGGTTAAACCCGGGGAATGAGACACACAGGCAGTGCCCGGGAGCTTACCGCGTCAATTGCGTCCCCCGCGCGTTTCTGCAGCACGTTGTCGAAGAACTTTTGAACCTCGCCGGGCTTCAGGTTCTGGGCCCGGAAGTTTGGTACCGGCGAATTGAGGTCCTCGAAAGTTCGCGGGTTGTGGAACTTCAGAAGAGGCTGCGCGACATATTAAGACCAATATACATGAGCTGCGGTCGCTGCGCGCTGCCATTGCTGGCGGGCCGACAGCAATCAGCGCACCTCGCTCTTGCCATCGCCCAGGTCCTTGTAAGTCTGCAGGAGCTTCAGGATGCCCTCAGTGGCTTCCTTCTTACCCTTCCACTCATCAAGAAGCGAGGTGGACTCCTTGTTCTGCAGTAAATGGAGAAGCCCACACGTGTTCCGAGAACCCGGCGCCCAAGCCCACAACCGGCGCCCTGGCAAGCCCCACCTTAGCAGCAACCAGCCCCTCGCTGAACTCTACGCGCAGCGGGGTGACGTACTGGCGCGCCTGGGCCAGCAGAAGCGAAGGCAGCTCCTGCGAAAGAATTACGCCGACACGAGCTTCAGCTCCAAAACGTCATGCGATGCAAACAAGACTGCTGCGTTGATCTAAGAAAATGGTTAGTGTGTGATATTACGTCTTTGCTCAGCGCGACTAGTGCACCCCAAATCGTCGGAAGCTAATCAGCCTGACTTTCGCGAACATCGCATTGCGCTGCATCGATGAGCTCTGATCTACCTGCTTGCGCGCGGCAGCCCGCAGGCTCATCATCTTTCAGAGTGCCCCGTTCAGGCGACACGCAAAGCGCAGCCGGTCTTGCGTTCCTGCTGCTGCTGGCCGATGCCAGCCTTGCACGTCACCTACTATGTTGGAACTATGCACACGGTATGATCCCATTGTCGTCTCTTTGCTTGATGTCATTATGCTGCTGTACGGCAGGACGAGCCCAGGTTACAGCTGTGCAACTGAAGAGATAAAAAAATTAGTGCTGACCCTAGATGCGATAATGCATTTACCAACCGGGGACACTGCCCCGGGCCGCCCATAGCAAGAGCAGGCAGCCGGTAACGGTACGTACACGCGCACAAGCTGATACTCCTCGAAGGCTTTGGGGCGAGAGGGGCTATGCGTAGGGTTTCCTCAAAGGGTGGGGGTTTTCCAGGGGCGATTGGGTCTCTGTTCCCGTGTACGAAGGTGCAAGCCGGCGTTGTGCAAGAGGGTGCAAGTCTTTTGGGTTCCTCGGGATCGATGGGGAAGGGGGGTCATGAACACGCATCAAGTCTATCTGCTTGTAGCGTACGGTTCTGGCGTGGGGGCAGCAGACCTGACGCTGCGCAACTCGAGTGGCGCCGAATCAAGAGGCACGTTAATGGCAGTTAATGGCACCGCGGATCATGCACTTTGATATGGTATCGGGGGGGATGAGTGAACCGTCCGGCCAACCCATCGATACAGGCCCGAGTATGTCTGCCACATCATTTCAACTGGAGTTTGTACGAGGGGAGAGCTCAGTGCCCGGTGCACCTGGTTGCAGGAGGAGATGAAGTTGACGAAGAAGACCCGCACCAGCAAGGCACGTCTGTGCACTAGCGCACACCAATGGGCATTTCACATTACAGATCTGGCTTTGATGGGAATGGGGGCGCCATGGGACACGGAAACGTCGTGGGCACGGCATGGAAGCGCTTCTTGCATACCGGGCCGGTGTTATGGATGCTACAGTTGGCTCCAGACCTTCGGAAGGGTAAAGCCAGCGGGCCGAGCTGGGCCGAGTGCAAATATGCACTGCAGCGAAATGACCATGGCAAAGGAAGAGCGTGCCCAGACCAGACAGTGCAGGCCGGCGTGATGCGTATGATGCGGGACACCGTCAGCCGCATTCCTTCAACGTGAAATGGTAGTATGTATTGCAGGGAGCCAACCCCTGACGCCAGGACGGGTAAGGGAAAAAGGAATAGCTTGCCGGGACGAGCCTGCCGACCCACAATTCCCTCAACCACGCTGTTGTGGAAAGGGGCGGAACGCTCCTTTCGCGTTGCGCTCATCAGAGGACAAGGCGCGTTCCCCTATAAATGAAGAACATCTGTCAAGACAAGAAAACTGTCAGGCGATGCGCATTGCCTTAATGCTTTGCGTGGAGATGTGCGGGCACATCACGAGACGGGATTGCCCAAGCTCACTGCGTAGGCAATCCGATGGCATTGAAGCCAACTTCAGCATTAGAAGTATCTGTCTGAACGCGCATCCAACGTGGGAGCCTGGCGCGGAGGAACTGGCTTTTGGTTCCGGAGCTGCGAGGGGTCTCTCCTTCAGATTATGTGCGAGAGTCTATATCCTACAGCCTCAGTCGGCATTGGATTGCATATATGCAAGTGAGACGTTTTTACTGCACCGAGAGCCGGTTAGGTCGTCTGGCGTAGAAGCCCCATAGTCTACCACACTGATTGTCGCCTGGACCGCACACTCCGTCAAAATGCAGACGACCATGCTGCGCCCGTGCGTCCGCCCATGCGGCCTCCGGCCTATGGGCCTTTCACGGGTCTCGACGCTGCGCCCTAGCTTTCAGGTCGTCGGGTCGCGCAAGCCGATGCAGCTCCGGGCCGACAATAACGACGGCTTCATTAGCGACGACGAGGGGACCTACAATGTGGCTGCTGATTATTGCGCAATTGATGAGAAGGGGAAGAAGGTTGCCAAGCGTTCGCTTGGCGAGATGGAGCAGGATTTCCTGTCAGCGATGACTGCCTGGTACTATGAGGGCAAGCCCACCATGTCGGATGAGGAGTTTGCCCTGCTTAAGGAGGAGCTGATCTGGGCAGGCAGCACCGTGGCCGTGCTGAGCAGCGACGAGCAGCGTTTTCTGGAGGCCTCGATGGCGTACGCCAAGGGCAAGCCAATTATGCCCGACGAGGAGTATGATGCTCTGAAGGCGGAGCTCCGCAACAAGAGCAGCATCGTCACGGCCCAGGGCCCGCGTTGCAGCATTCGCTCCAAGAAGATGTACGCGGATGCCGAGCCCGATTACGTGCGCATGACCGTGCTGAACCTGCCGGGCGTGATGTTCGTGCTGGGCCTGGTCTTCGCTGTGGATTACTCCACGGGCTTCGGGCTCACCAAGGTCATCGAGCTCCCCGCCCCGTACGGCGTCGTCCTGCTGTGGGGCCTGCTGCTGCCGTCCCTCTTCGTCGTCGCCTACGCCCTCACCCAGATTGGCTTCAAGGATAACCTCATCCTCAAGGCGCCCTGCCCCAGCTGCGGCTCTGAGAACTTCACCTACTTCGGCGACGTCTTCACCGTGGCGGGTGCGCGCGGGCAAAACACGCTCGAGTGCCACAACTGCAAGGCGGACCTGACCTTTGACGAGTACAAGCGGATTGTCGTTGTTGCGGAGACTGCGGAGGTCAAGGCCGAGAAGATCGCGGCGGTGAGTTTTATGGCTGTATGTGGGTCGCTTGGGATGGGGTTGCGGCTTCCAGAAATGGGTTGGGGACGTGGGGCTGTGTGCGATCTGGGTTATGGTGGCCATACGCGGCCGCGTGAAGTTGCCCTTTCGCTACGTGCACAAGTCAAGTTGTCATTAGCACTGGGGAGGGAATTCACTGGCTGTGTTGTTTGTATTCTGGACGCGGCGTGTTCGACTCGGACAAACAGATGCAGATGCGAATTGTCCGCCTTGACAACCGACTTTTCACAACGTTTTGTCAAGTCATGGACGCTGTATGATAAGGTTTTTTACACCCACCCCGTATCCCGCCCTCCATCCTGCCTTTCGCTGCTCGCCTCGCCACGTCATGCAGGCGGCTGCCAAGAAGGCTGCGGTGAGTTGTCGCGTCCGATTCACTGCTGCGTCGTTGTCTCTGAGAGGGCTGTGAGCTGGAGTGTCGTCCAGAAGGGCGAGGGTTCTGTTGCCATGTGGTCCAGCGAGCGCACCGTCTCAGCTACCTTGCCATATAATCTGCTGTCCATGGATCATGGCGTCGCACGCCAGCCTTGCCTATCCATGGCGATAAATACCCCGTCTGACAGCAGAATTGCATGTGTTCGCCTCGCAAATTGGCGTGTCTTTTTCCTGGGCTGCTCGTGGAACTCAAGCACCCTCGTTCCTGACCCTTGTTTGACCCACAGGCCGCGGCGAAGAAGAAGGCCAAGGCCGCTGCCGCGCAGTAAATCTGTGCCGGCTCGGAGCCAGGAGACGGCGTTGGCACTCCAGTGGTTCCCTGTCTAATTGTCATTTGAGCGCAGTGGTATTGGGGACGTTCAGAGCTTTTGTGGAAATGTGAGGCTGTAACTCCGGCATGGTCGCGGTGCGCCCGATCCCCTGCACCGGAGTGTTCCGCCATGGGGTTGCAAAGTGATGTGCGGGTGAGCCAGAGGGTTGTGCGCGTGTGTGTGCGGGTGAGTCTGGGGCATCCCTCTGCGGATGCTTTGCATCGCCGTGAGCTCCGGTGACTCGGCTCGTGTCGTCAGCGGTTGGAGGTGAATGGGACGAGGGTAGCATTGTTTATACGCATTCAGTGTCAGCTGCAGTTGGACTCATTGTGAGCGGTGAGAGAGTGCGGAGAGAGGAGGTCGCGACGCGCGAGGCCGGTGTGTTTCGACCTGCGGATCGGCGGCGTCATGAGCCCGCGCGGCATTTTTGTCTGGCGCCAGGTCGGTTGGACAGTGGCGTGCAGCGCAGGCACGGGAGCAATGGCCAGCCGTCGCAGTAGCGTAGCGCAGCAGACGTATTCCGCAGTATTTACGGTGCGTCCTGTCGAAGAGCCTACGCGCTTTGGCCGGCACGCGTTTCCGAACATTGAGGCGGGCTGGGTTGGTGATGTGGGCGGGTGTGGGGTAAGGGCGAAATCGCCCTTTGGTGAATGAGGGAGGCGGCCCACAGGCATCACACAAAGAATAAGAGGGCGCGGCAGGCAGTTTTGGCGCCGGGCGGAACAGCCCACGTGCCTGCCCCCAGCTTGCATTTCGTTTGTGCTGGTCGGACGTCTTGTGGGCTCGGCTGGGCGGTGCTGTGCGGTCCGACAGGTTCTGATCGGTCGGCGGTCACCCCGTCAGGGCGTCCAGACGAGAGCACGAGACATGGCATTTAATATGAGGACCGTATCTCATGCTCTTTCGTGCACCACCCCGCCGTCGGGCGCCAGCAAAGCAGTACGTCTTTACGCATGTGGTCCGCCGCGCATGGACACGTAGCGACAGGCGCAGCAGCGGGCTGGCCATGCTGCCCTCTTGCGCCACCGGGGGGCTGCCACGCGACACATGGCGCGCCGCCGTTGCTGATCGACACCAGTCAGAACGTGTCAGAGCACCGCAGGGCTATGACGGCTGCGCTCGATCCGCCCGGCTCCGTAGAGCTTTTCCAGCGCCTTAGCAGCGCCTTAGCAGCCGAGCTCCAACAAGACGCATCTCATCACGCGCACGTATGCGTTAACCGCCCGAGACAGCCGAACACGCGCGTGCCCCGCCCCGAGAGCCGAAACCGCACACGTACACAGATGCCCCTCTACCCGCCCTGCTATTTTGCGCCGTTTGCGCAGTGTCGGCTAGCGCAGCATCGGTTTTAGGGGTGCAGTCGAGGCACCTCCGAGTCCGCAGTCACCCTAGATAGGCTTCTGCCCTTCCTCATTCGCTGTTCTCCCTCCTCCGGCAGGCTTGCCCCCCCACAAGAGGCCCCGCATCGCACCCTCGAAACGCACACCCCTACCCGCCCTGCTCAGGGAGTGACGACCCTCCTATCGAGCCGCCTCCCCAGGGCCCAGCGGCCAGGATGCAGACTTCGGCCCAGGCCCTTATCGCGTGCCACGTTGCAAGCAGTCAGGGTGCCAACTGCGGTGCTGAGGCCCTGCGCCGCGCCGTTGGCCTCGCACCCGTGAAGCGCTCACACCTCAGAAACCTGCTCACCACACGGGACCTCACTCGCGCCCCACGCTGCCCTGCCCTGCCCTCCGCCGCTGTACCACCGCTGCAGTGCAAGCCCGGCCCGCTGTCCCGCTGGCTCTACCCTTCCTTCCTTCCGAGGGTCTGGAGCCCCCCACTGACACACCACCGCTACGGCTACCGCTGCACCGCTCCCGCGTTGAGGTACTTGGACACGATACCCGGCAGCGGCCCCAGCTGGTAGCCCATGGCGCCCAGCATCACCCGGTACACCACGTGCACCAGGAAGCAGTACGTCAGACCGTTGATGAGCAGCAGCGAAAAGATGGTGCAGTTGACGGCCGTGACGGAGGGAGCGCCGGTGAGGCCCAGCGCGGCAGACGTCTGGTCCTGCGGTGCGGTGTGGCGCGGCTCGAGTCAGCGTCAGTCAGCGTGTTGGGGGTGCGGGCGTGGGTGTGGGTGCGAGGGCGGCGGTGGTGCAACGCGGCGGGCGGCAGCGGCCGGTGTACGGGTGTGGTGAGGTCGGGAGGCTATTCAAGGGAAAGCGCGTGGGTTTGGAGGGCGTGGGAACGGGGGTCAGGAGGGGTGGGGCCATTTTCACGGTGGGTCGGGCCTGGGGCCGAGCTGTGCAGGCGCAGGCGCGCCGCGCCGCGCATGCGGAGGTCGCGGAGATCGCAGACGCTGAGGTAACGCCGCGTGGTGCGGGCAGACGGGCGCATTACCAGCCATGCTGCACCACATGCCGGCCCGTCCTGTTCTTCCCCCGTGTGCACATGTGCGGTCGCTTGGACCATCTCCCCCGGATTCCCCGCTGGACGCTGCAACCCATGCCTGTACGGCTGACAATACGGTGTCCCCCTGCCGTACCAGCATGTTGTACACGTTGCTCAGCAGCAGCGCAAACATGTTTTCGTTCATGGTTACGGACGACATGACCAGGTACGACAGCTGGCCGACCATGCGTACGAGCGCGCCCGCCACGACGCCCGGCCAGAAGCCCGCCTGGGCGCTCCAGAGTGACCCGAGGGTCGCTGCCAGCAAGCCGTGCAGAAAGAGGTAGCTCATCGCCCGCAGCGGCCCCAGCAGCACTGGCGGGGGAGAGAGGACGGATGGAGGTGCTGGTTGAGCGAGATGAGCGGGGTTGCAGCAATAAAATATGTAAATATTACATCAACGCCGGCAAGCCCTGCATCGTAAACGTTGCTTCAGTTCGTAAGGCTTGCCCGACGGGACACTGCTTACTACGGACGGGGTGCTTGGCCGCACCTACTCTTCGATACAAATGGAACGTCATCTCATCGGGTTGGGAAACGCAGAAGCCACCATTACCCCCAGGTTCCCCGCCATCGGCGATACGTATGGCGATACGGTATGGAGGCAGCATCAAGACCGGGATCCGCCCGTAGCCCACGAAAACCCCCATGGCCCCCCCATTACCGCACCACGCTGACCATCTGCGTCCGCCACGCAATCCTTCGCCGGTCCTTCATCCAGCCCTCCCTCGCCACCACGCCACCCTGCCGCCACGCCGCCTGGCCTTGTTACCACCCTTCCTCCCAAGTACCCTCGATATCTCCCACCACCATCCCGCCTTCCCGGGCTTCCCCCGCATCCCTCCTGGGTTTCCCCCGCCCTCTCCGGCTTCCCCTGGCAACCCCCCCCCTTCCACCCACTCCTTCTCCGCCTCGCCTCACCCACTAGCAGGAAGCAGGTGGCCGTCATGGTCCGCCAGCCGGCACCCGGGCCGCTGCGCAGCGCCGCCAGCACCACCGGCAGCGGCAAGAAGTAGCCCAGGCTGTTCTCCAGCTTGAGGATGGTGGACAGCAGGTAGGCCAGGCCCGACACAGCCGCCAGCATGGCGGTCTCAACCAGCGTCTGCAGAGACACGGCGCGGGGGCAGAACCGCAGAGGCGGGGCAGAGAAGGGGGCGGGGCGGGGCGGGGGTTTCGGCGGCTCGTGGTGTGGGTTGCCGGGGAGATGCAGGGGCAGGCACAGCAGAGGGAATGGGTTGGCCGCGATGAATGGAGCGAGCGTGTGCGTGTGCGTGTGGGAGAGATAATCAGGATGATGTGATGTGGGGTTGTTTACTTCTCACGATCTGGTCTCGCTCTCGCTTATCTCTCATACAGAAGGGGGAGTGAGGGGACCAGACCGCTGCGGCGGTCCGCTCCGCGGGCTGGCCCATGAGCCTGGATCGTTGGGAGTATCCCTGATTGCATCCCGGAGCGGTGGGGGTCCACGGCCCCTCTGGGGGCATTAAAGCTTACCCGGGTGTCCTCGAGCGTGTAAGAGGATTGTTGGCCGGAGGAAGGGCTGTACGAGCTCGACGGGCCAGCGTCGCCGTCAGCCGAGCCAGCCTGGGCCATCGCCGTCGGCACGAGCGAGAGCCGGTGCCATCGTCTGCGCCACCTCCCGCCTCTTGTTCGGAGCTCAACGCCCGCTGTCCCTGATGACCTAGGGCGGCCCGCGAGGTCCCCCGCGCCTCTGCAACAAGTTGCTGTGCTCGCGTGTAGAGGTGGCGCCGGCCCGGTTGTTCGAACAAGTGATAACCTACAGCCCGTTCCGGCTTGTCGCGATGGGCATGACGGGCATGGCGCAAAAGGGCATACGCCCGACTGCATCGTATATTTAGGCGTAAAACAGCGTTAATCTATATTAGTTGCAGGTAATCAGCAACCTATTGTGCTATACATTTTCCATTATGCGTGGACACCGCATGCAAGGGGGACATTAGGGACAACCAACGACCCGAGAGCCGTGGGTCGCTGTACAATTGTTGGGACACTGAGCCATCGATTTCCTGTCAACACAATCGCTTCCAAAATCAGCACTTATGCACAAACTTGCACAAATCACACCTGCAGACCTAGTTCCATGAAATTCAGACAACGACTTTTACGAGGATTGCAGAGGGAGGACCATACTGACAGCATCGACTACTGTAATGTTAGCTATGGCCAGTAATAGCCTTGGAATTTTTTAACTTTAAGGGGCCCGCCGATCATTGCCCGGCACCATGCCTCGCGGACGGAAGAAGAAGGAGGTGGAGCCGGTGGCTGAAATTCAGATCCATGAGGATGTTTGGGCCCAGTGCGATGGGTGTCAAAAGTGGCGCAGGCTGCCGCCTGGTACCGTTCTGGACGAAAGCAAGCCGTGGTGGGTGCGCAGGGCACTCAATGATAACCGTAGATTGTATTGGGAGTCACGTCGGTGCGTTATAGGCTAGGTGCCTGTCGGCTGGGCTGGCAAGACATGAACGTGCGAGCATGGCCGGAACTCATGCCCGTTTTTCTGTATGTGCGCTTTTCACGCCTTCCGCCATGGTGGTGCATGATGCAGGTATTGTAATTTAAATCCAGACAAGAAATTCAATAGCTGCTCGTTGCCAGAGGAGGTGCGTCGCTTGGGCGCAAGACCGCGCGCGTTGCAGGGGGGGTCACTAGCGGCCGGGTTAATGCCTCTGTGAGCTGACGTCCAGCGGGGTGTATAACCCCCTTATCCCTTGACGTGCCACGGCGTCGGCATTCCGCCGTGTAGGCCCCGAAGAGGGAGGTTGGTCGTTGGCGACCGGTCCAAGGGTCTCCGCCCCCAAAGGCCATTCACTCATCACATGCTCTCCCACCTTGCAGGACTGGAAAAACTCTGGAGATAAGGAAATCGATGCTGCATTCGGATCTGAGTTGAAAGCGTGAGTGGTGAAGTAGCGGGGGGGTTAAAGCCAACCACCTTCCGTTGCGAAATACGGTACACTGGGATGCAGTCGAAGCGCGGGCGTAATGACGCGACACTTCGTATATTAGCAATATTGCTCGTACTGGATTTGATTCCAGCGGCTCCATAGTAAGGAGCGTGCCGGTTCAAGCGCTGCGGGGCTTCCCAACCTGCCTGGTCGAGGTTCCACCTAAACGACCGACCTGTCGGCGCGTGGCAGAGGCTGTGATGTCACTCTGCAGCAGTCGCAGCACTACACACCTCTGCACGCGCCAGCGCTCCTCCTCACTGGAGACGACGTCTATTTAGCAGTGGCCGACGTACTTGCCCCTGCCGGGGCGCTGATTTCGCGTGCGCAGGGAGGCTGCGAAATTGGCGCTGAAGAAGGCGGCGGGCCACGACCTAACCGCTGGAGCGGGCAGCGGCCGGGGCAGGAAGCGGCAAACCGGTGAGCCGCGTGTGGCGGGCCGCACCGTGGGAGTGGGGCAGGGGAGGCGCCCTTCGAGGGCAGCCGTGCGGGGAGCAGGGCAGACAGCGAGCACACTGGCCCAATCCCACGCCCATGGTTTTGGGACTCCCGCCAAACCTAAGTTTTATGTGAGGAATGTGAGGGCTACGTAGGAGAGGCCTTCCGTGGGGGCAGCCGTGCATAGCGCCGCGCTGGGAACGGAAAGCGACTCGGGTCGGGGCAGACGGCTCCGTAGCGCGAGGGTAGGGTGTCAGGGGGCGCTGCGCATCATACCGCCCCTGTCGCTTCCAAGGGTCTGTTGCTTGTGTCGCATGCCTCGACACACCGCCGCGCACTCACTCGGACGCCCCGCCTGTCTCCTGCTGACACAGACAGCGACGCGGGCTGGGGGACGGCGAAGAAGGTCAAGCCAGTAGGTACGTGGCCCCGGGCGGCAGGAGCTTTGAGCGGGGCCCTGCGGGTAGTGGGCGCGCGCTTGGGCAGGCCGTTGATTTACGGCACGGCTGACCGCGACAGGAGCTGTGGGCGGGGCTGTGTGGGGGCCCGGCGGTTCCCAGCGCGCGCACTGCTTCAGAGGGTTTCGTGCTGGGATGCGGAAGGGAGGTGAGGGCGCCCCAGTTGGCACCCGCTGCTGGTGCGTGATGCTGCGCCGCCATTCGGCATCGCCTTCCGCGGCAACCCATCCCGGCCTTCAGCCTCTTCCCCTGGAGCTGCACCTCCCGACGCAGGTGTCCCCCTCCCCTACCCTGGGGCTTTTGACCGAATCCTGCTTGCGCGTGCACGTCCCCGTCCACCGCAGAAGCGGTGGCTCCTCTGGCGGTGGTTCCCGCCGCGGCTACGGCGGCCGTGGTGAGCCACGCGCCGGCGGCGACGCCAGTCGCGGCGGTCGGGCTGCCAGTACAGGCGCAGCCCCCAACGCCGTCCGCGGCCCTGGCGGCGAATAAGACCTTCCCCACCTACAACGACGAGCTGAAGGCGCTGGCGAACGGCTGCTCGCGCATCCTGGTACGCACCGTGTGTGGGTGCGGCCGCGCGGCTGCCGAGGCGGGGCAGCAAGCGCTTGAAGGGATGCACATACCCGTGCCCGGCCGCGAACGGGATCTGGAAACCAAGGATTGGGAACCCAAGGAATGAAGGAACGGAAAGAACCCGGCCGCACAGAGAGTCCGTCGGACCTCCCGTAGCGCCTGCCTGCCTGCCTGATGGTGGTTACATGCCTCTCGATTGCCACCATGCCCCGTCTGCGTGCGTGTTTCGCTTCCCACAAACGCGACGCCAGGGGCCTCAACCCCGCCATCCTCCCCCGGCCACACCCGTTCCCACAACCGTACCCACACACGCCCACGTCCTCACAGAACAACGGCGGCACGTGGGAGCCCACCCGGCCCAACGGCCACCTCTCCCAGGACCACGTCAACATCCCCCAGTGGTTCTGGGTGGGCATGCAGCACCTGGTACCGCAGGCGGCGGCGCTGGCGGCAGCGGCGGTGGACGTCCTGACGGCGACGCAGTACAGCGGCGGCGGCCATCACGCGGCGGCGGCGGCGCCGTCGCACTCGTCGCTCCTCAACATGCTGCCGAAGCCGCCTGGCGGCGCGGCGGCAGCTGCCGCCGCCGCTGCCGCCGCCGGAGGCGCTGGAGGCGCCGGCGGTGGCGCGCAGCAGGCGGAGCTGTACGTCAGGCTGTCGTTGGTGACAGCCGCCAGCATGCTACAGCCGGTAGTCAAGCTGGCGATGCAGGGCGTTGATCTCTCGGCGGCTATTGCTACAGCCACAAAGCCGGCGTTCCAGCAGCAGCAGCCGGCAACGGCCGCGGCCGCAGCCCTGCCGGCGACGCCGACGCCGTCATCGGCCCAGGCTACGCCATTCCCAGGCGTGGCGCCGCCGCCGGCCCTGACTCAGACCCCCCTCCCGGTTCCGGCCGCACCTCCAGCCGTGAATCCGGCTCCAGCTCCGGTCCCGGCCGCGACGCCGGCGCCACCACAGCGGGCTCCATCGCCAACCCCGCCGCCGCCGCCGCCTTCTGCGGCGGCCGCGGCAGCTCCGGCGTCCAGCCCTCCGGCTGACTTGGCGAACGGCCCAACGCAGGGCAGCAAGCAGCAGGCGATCCGGCCGCTGCCGCCGTCGGCCAGTGCCCCTTCACCACAACCACCTCCGCCACCGCCGCCGCCGCAGGCGCAGCCACAACCACCGCCGCCGCCGCCCCCCTCGGCGCTGCCCGTCGCGTCTCCTGCGCAACAACCAGCCGCAACGCAATCCGCTTCGCCATCAGGCGCAACTACCCCAGCTGCGGCCACCACCAGCGGCGCGCCAGCGGCTGCGTCCGCCGGCACCGCCGCCGCCAATGCGGCCGGCGGCGTATCCGCGCAGCGGCCCGGTGGCAGCGTCGCTGGCTCCCTTAGCCGGGCCTCCAGCCCCGGAACCACGAGTACGGCACCCACGGACGGGGGCCCGGGCAGTAGCGGCCGCGGGGAATCGCGCGAGGGGAGAGGGTCACGTGAGCCTCGGGAGCCGCGAGAACCACGTGAGTCGCGTGAGCCGCGGCTACCCCGCGAGCGGCAGCGGGATCCGGCGTACGAGCGGCATCTGCAACAGCAGCAACAGCCGCCGCCGCCGCCGACTGCGGCGGCGGTTCCGCCCCCGGGCCCGGGGCGGCTGGGCAGTGACCGCGAGCGGGAGCGCGAGCGCGTCGGGGAGCGGGAGCGCGAGCGCGTCGGGGAGCGGGATCGGGATCGGGACAGCCGGGAGCGGGAGCCGCGTGTGGCGGATCGCCGCGACGGGCCCGTGCGGGAGAGGGAGTTCCAACGGGAGTACTCGCGCGAGCGGGACGGGCCACCCTTCCCGCCGCACTCGCACCACCCCCATTACCGCGATCCTCGGGAGCGGGAGCGGGAGCGCTACTCGGGGCCCGAATCGCCGCGGCCTCCCGGCGCCGGCTCGGGGGGCTACCACGCATACGGCCCCGACGGCGGCCGCGGCGAGCGGCGGGAAAGTCGCGAGCGGGAGCGGTCGTACGACCGACAGCCGCCGCCGCAGGGGCCGCCGCCGCCGCACTACGGGTACAGCGGCGGCAGCGGCAGCGGGGTTCGGGAACAACGGGAAGGCGGGCACTACGGCGGCTACGGCGGCCGCGACTACCGCGGTGATCGGGACCGGGACCGGGACTATCACGGTCATGACGGGCCGCCGCCGCGAGGTGGTGAGCGGGAAGGGTATTACAGGGGCGGCGGCGGCGGTGGGCCCCACTACGGCGGTTACGAGTCCCACCGGAGCGATCGAGAGCGCGGCGGCCGTGGCGGCGGAAGCGGCGGCGGTGACTGGGGCAGCCGGGAGCGGGATTGGGACCCTGGGTTCGACGGATACGGCGGGCACTACGAGGGTGGCAGCGGCGGTGGAGGCGGTGGTCCGGGGCCATACGGTTCCGGGCGCTTGGGCGGGCCGCCGCCGCCGCCCCCTAGGGGTCCGCCACAGGCGTACGGCGCTGACCCGTACGTTGCGCCAGGGTCGTACCCGCCGGGCTCAGCCGGGCAGCTGGCGTCGCCGCATCGGGACCGCGCACCGTCGAGCCGCGGGCCGTACCAGCCCTCGCCCTACCACCACCCGCCCTCGGGCGGCCACGGCCACAGCCACTCCTCCGGCGGGGGAGCGGCTGCGGGCGCTGCTACCCCCGCCGGGCCGCGGCCGGTGCCGCTGCCGCCCTCCGTGGCGTCGTTGCCGCCGGAGACAGTCGCCAAGCTGCTGCAGGACCAAGGGCTGCAGGTGCAGAGCGTGCAGGTGGTCAACCCAAACGCCTCGTCGTCATCGCACGACCGGCAGCCGGCGCCGCCCTCTCAGCAGCAGCAAGCTCCCGGGGCAGGTGGCGGGCCTCCGAGCCGGAGTCATGGGCCGACGCCCGGTCAGCCCATGACGATAGCGCAGATCAGGGCCGCGGCAGCGGCGGCTGCGGCGCAGAAGCAGCAGCATGGGGGCTCGGGAGGCTACGCGCATGGCTCGGGTGGCGGTCGGGGCGGGTCCGGGTCCGGGGTCCAGCGGTAGAATTTGTGCCTTTACGGGTGTGGCCATTGTAGGCAGACGGGCGCTTTTGGTGAAACGGGTGTGGTTAGTAGGCAGACGGGCGCTTTTGGTGGTTGAATGCTGTGGTTAGGGGCGGAGATGCTGGTCGACGCGGCGGACATGATGGTGGATAGGATGGCGCGGAGCTGGTGGAACGGACCTGCGACATTTTCGTAAAGAAGTATATTCTTTAGACGAATATCATTTAACGTGCACATCGTCGTAATTGCGGTACGGAGTAATGAAGCAAGATGTCCACGAAATGTACACGTGTATGAAATGTACACATACGGTATCCATCTTCCCATGGGGCTGCGTGAAAGATGCTACCTCAGTTTAGGCTAGCTGATATATTATCGGAGTTATCTTTCTCGCTTGACCTGTCTTGTTTGCCATGCATTAAACAGGAAATCGTATCCTGTTTAAACGGTTTCCTGTTTGCTATGCATTAAACGATTAAAACAGGTAGATAGCTGTTACCGCAGATTACAAGAATGCATGAGATGGATGAATAGCTGTTACCGCAGTTTACAGGAGAGTACCTCCATATTGGAACAGATGAAACTCGACACAATTGGTCGCCACAAACCGAAACAGAAGTGCTTGAAAAGAATAATGTTTACCATGTCAATAATCACTACTGGGACAAAACACAAGCATGTCAAAAACAGTCATCCTGACTAACACTAGCCTAATTCTGACAGCGGAGAGAACACTCTCAACCTGTTACACAGCTACACAGCTAAGTCATGTCACCTGCTGTTCATCTATCTACCTACTCACTCTCGACCGTAAATGTCACCTGCTGCATGCCATGCCATGCTTTCTATGGCAATGGCTCCGGACTCCGGTCACTAATATTTGCAAAAAACTTTCTATGGGAAACGAGTTCACTCGCTGTCAATGTCAAGTAAATTGTACACAAGCGACTCGAGAGAGTACTATTGCCCGCAAAACTGGCGACCGAGTACTGGGCTACGGCCGCGCAAGGCAATCCAGGTTTCGAGGAAGCTCGTGGACACCCGTCATTCGAGCGTCTTCAGCTGCGGTTTCACCCCGCCCTTGCCGCCCTTGCCGCGGGCCTTGCCTCCCGCAGACGCGGCAGCGACGTTGTCCTTAACGCCAGCTGCGAAGCCCTTGACAGCCTTGGTTTTGGTTGGCTTCTTCTCAGCCGCCGTAGGCGCAGCCTCCCCGCCCTGCCAGCCACGGAGTGTCAGACGGCAAAGGGTTTGTTAGAGTTCCGAGCAGGTGAGCAAACCGAAATGCTGTGAACAGCATGATGCAGTGTGCAACAAGACGATGGCAAGAGAGCTCAGCCTGTGAGTGGTGTGTAAGTATTTGTCGGCATGGCTTAGTTGGAATTCGCCAATACACCGAACGAGACATAACCATCATTGCCCTCTCATAGCCATCGTCATGCATTAGCCATCGTCATATCAGGGATAACGGTCACTACCACAGCGAAACACATCTCGTACCTGCATGCATGCCAGCACAGCCTCCCAGGACAAGCCGCCATCGCCGTAGCCGTCGCTGTCCTCGCCGTCGTCATCCTCCGACGGCGCGGCCTCGGATGGTTTCCGCTTGCCGGCCTTCTTGCCGCCGCCCGCAGCCGCGGACCTGACGTCCGCCTTGGCGATCGCCCTCGCGCCGCCGCGCCTCGCCAAACGACTTGCCTCCGCAGCCTTCCCGTCCGCATCCTCATCCTCCGACAGGACCGGCTCATCATCGGACGAAGACGCCGCCTCAGCATCCTCGGAGCCGCCCTCGCCGTCGCTGTCCTCACCCTCCGAAGCCTCGTCCTCGCCGTCATCCTCACCATCCGATTCGGACGAAATGGCGTCGGGATCCACGGCCTCGGCGTCAACCGCCTCGCCAACGCGCCGCTCATCCTCCGGCATGTAGTAGTCCTGCTGGACAGGGATCGCAGATCGCGCCTGGGCGGCGGTGGCGCTGAGCAGCACCTCCCGGACGGCTCGCGCGGCTGCAAAGGCAACCGAACAAGGGGAAGCGGCGGCGAGACGAAACATGTCAAATCTCCGTTTACACAACAATCTGGCAACCACTAACAAAACCATGCGGCGATGAACACAAAAGCACAAAACGAAAGTCTCTTACCCGCTGCGGCTGCCTCGGGCTTCGCGCCAGCCTCCTTCATCGCATCCTCCTCCGTGACCAGCTCCTTGGGGATGGGCAGGGCGCTGGCAGTCTCGGCCGCTGTAACTGCCTCCTCGCCCGCTGAGGCTGCAGGTGGCGGCACCTCATCCGTATGGTTCGGTGGCAGCGTGAAGAAAGGAACCTTGCCGCGCTGCCAGTCATACAGAATCATGCGGGCCGCAGTGTTGAGGTCCGGCTCGCCACCGCGAAGGAGCTTGCCAGAGAGCCGCGCCAACTGGGTGAGGAAGTCCTCCGTGTCTTTCCACTCCTTGATCTTATACGCCCGCTTCTGCGGACAGGAATCATAATACGCAGGAAACTGATGAAGAGACACACTAATACCTTGGCGGATGCGAAGGGGTCATGAGTCATGACATTAGGTTGCTTGGAAATGAAGGAAGATTGCGTGCAACGTCCAACAAGATGGCGGCTAAGCAGGTATGCTATTCCGGCACACGGCTCAGGGAGATTCCCACGGAAAAGTGTCCTCAGAGTGGACTTCAGATGTCTCTATCTACTGATAATCACATCACTGCCGGCCGGAATAGCAATATACCATGCTCCGCATGTTTACGCAAAATGCCTCATGCCCCACATAGCTGCGCATCGCGGCGCAAATCTAGCATGTAGTCTTACTGCGTAAAGACTGCGTGAAACAGGAACACTCCATACCCCGTTCAGATAGGCACCTGGTACAGCGATTAAATTCCCACTCACCAGGTACTCGGGCTTGACCCGCGTGAGTACTGGGTCCACGTGATGCGTCGCGTCCTCCAGGTTCTCCACGCGGACGACGCCCTTCAGGACGAGGTCCGTGGGCGTGTCGTTGGTGCGGTTGTAGACAACGCCGGGGCAGTCAATGCAGAAGATGCGCTTCATAAGCGTGATGTACTGCCAGATCTTCGTCTCACCAGGAATCGGCGCGGCCTTGCATACCTACGGAGAACACATTTGGAACACCAAATACAAGGTCGGCAAGTGTAAAAAAACAGCAGGCAAACCATCTCTGCTAAGCAACAATGCATTTTAAACCTTAAGAAGCCAAGCCCTTCCGTGCACCCCTTCACCACCCATTCACCTTCTTCGTCCGCAGCGTGTTGATGACCGATGACTTGCCGACGTTAGGATAGCCGACGAAGCCGACCGAAATGGCCTGCTTGTCCGACCGCAGCCGAGCAAGCTGCCGCAAGAGGGACAGCAGCGCACCCTTGCCGAAGGGGTTTGTGATGGAGGCGTGGAAGGCTAGGACGGGAAAGTCCCGCGACAGAAAGTGTAGCCAGCGCTTCGTTACCCACGAGGGCACCTGGCGAAACATGAACAGGGGCGAGAGGGGGCAGCACAGTTGCACTCATGAGATACGCAGCCGTGTTTCAGCCAGAGAGTGGACGGATTAAGTCATTCCGTAGTCGTATGGTACGGACAAGAACCACAATCATCCTCAACATCGGCAGCGGCGAAATGAATTTTTGATATGAAGTCGGAAGGTGAAGGCGGAAGGCGGATGGTGAAACACTGATGACTTTCAAGACGGCATGGCTGATCAGGACAATGTTGGCTACATGATGTGGGAGTACAAGTGCCACTTTCAGAGTATATTTAAGTTGTGATCCATCACTTCAGCCATAACCCATTCGTGCGTGCAAGTCGTGCCATTCTGTATCGCTAACCAAGTACGACGGTCCGTCAGACATCCAAGGAAGGTAAAGCCGCATCAGCTCTCAAGCCCGGCGAAAGGCGAAAGCTCTAGACGGGCCCTGCGAATGGTTTCTGAGAGAAGCCCTGTTTGGAAATATCATCATCGGACCGTCCATGACTCCCATGACACCCAGTGCACCCCCATGTCTAACCCATAGTGCCTGCAGAGGTCTCAGTCTAACGAGATTCCACTAAATTGTTTATCGTCAATGAGTAACTCAGAAATTACTCTCATCATTGACAGCTGAGGCACCAGAGTATCCCGATTGTACGGCCGCATGACATCGTGGAATTAGTACTTACCAGATCGCACTTGTTCAGGAGCAAGATGATGTGTTTATGTCGAAGGTGCTTGCGGATGTGCTGCTCCAAGAAGGTGCACCGCGTGCCGTTGGGATCCCGAGCGTCCAGCACCTGCGGTTCGTTGAGAACAGAATAGCGGGATCAGTCAATCGCGCACAGCCCACCGGATGGTAAATACAGAGGGCAGTGCATCTCAATGCACTACATGATGTATAATTTGCGATGAAAAAATTGTCACATGCTGGGTAAAACCCAAGAGGTAACTGCCCCGACGGGGCTCCCCAAGGCGATGGAATCAGCAGTTGCACACGAGCGGCAGCGAAGCTCAACCCGAAGGGAACCGCACCGCCGCCCAGCCTTCATTCTACGGTGTTGCCGCGGACTATACACCCACGAGGCCCCCGGAGGGGCGGGTGCTCCACTTGGCAGCCTGAGGATGTTGGCAAACATCTACCCAGGCCCACCGACAGCGAGTGATTTTGTACGGAACTGGAACTCAAGAATGGCGCACCTGTACGATGACGTCCGACGAGTCCAGAACCTTGTAGAGCTCCCCCCAAATGCGCTTCGACTGGCCCTTCTCATAAGCGCGCTCAAGCACCTGAAAAGGGGAGGGGCAGGGACACGCAACGGTCGGGGAATTATGGTCACAGAATAGCAGTGGTCACGGAAAAGCAGTGCCACAGAAGATTTGCAAGGAACAAACAGTTGGTCACGCAATCCCCGCGGCGCATTCTTCACCAGAAGTTGTTCACGGTCCGGCACCTGAACATCCCATATCTCACCGCGTCCTTGAGCGCTAGCAGCTCGCTACCTGGGCCGATCGTTGCCTGCTCGTCCTCGTACCTGGAAAGGTCAGGAGAAACACAGAGTACGTTAGGACCACGAGCATTCCGCGCCGTTGCTAGAACAGACGGATCCTCCGGAACTCAGGTTACATCACAGCCAGCCGTCAAAGCACTCACCGCTCACTTTTGTCGCCGACGTTCTGCGCCAAGTCCTCGAGGCTCTCGACCGCCAGCTTCGGCCGCTTGCGCTGCTTCTTGGGCCCAAAGGTGTCGGCGAACGGCTGCGTTGCAAGCATGCTAGCACGTGCCTGCTTGCCACCGAGCTTTTTCTCCGGGTCCTCCAGCAGCTGCAAAGGAAGCTTCTTCTCGCGCAAGAGGACTGTGTAGGCGTCGTTCACCTTGCTCGACATCTCGGTGCGAAACTGCTCCAGCTGCTTCTGGCCGATGACGCGGGTATTTCCGAACCATCGCCGGTCCGGCTGAATGCGTGTGCTTGGCAGCTCCTTGGATTGCAGCTCCTGCACATATTGCAAACGACAATAGCGATCAGCGGTGCTGCACTTTACAGCTGCCAAGATGAGCTGGAAAAGAGCAAGTATTGTCGCACCTGGTAAAGCAGCCGTCCCTTCTTGTCTCGCACGGCCCGCTGCTTGTACATCTTAAGGCGGCGCACCTGTAAGATAAGACGCAAGTTTAATAAGTTAAGAGCCGTTATGGGTGGCGGCCGCCGCCGTCAGTAACATGTGTCGGCGAAAGGTCTCACCGTGGCTGCATCACGCATGCCGCCCTTCCCAGAACTAGGGCGGTTGACATCGAGGCTGTGCTTGGGCTTGCGGTTGTCCTCGACGCCGCCAACCTTAGCCTTGCCCTTGCCGCCTTTACCCTTGCCCGCCTTGGTCATTTTTGATGAGCTGTAAGCTATTGACACACCATCAAGTGCATCCCTTTTGACTGGAGGCTTTGCAGAATTAAGTGAAGATTTGAGTGGCTTTGTCAGCTTCTTAAACGCATAGAGAGCGTACGGCAAAGTCGTATTTGTGCAGTACATACCCAACTTTTTACGCTGCGACTTACACTTACTGACGCGCAAAAGGTCCAGTGCGTCTGCTGAGTAATTTGGTTTGCCAAATCACTGACTTCCGACTTTTTGGACCCCCAAAGTCTGCTTTACGCATCAACGCTCGCACAAACACCTTATTTTGTTCTTCTCACTTGGCTGGCACGGCTGGAGCAGCTCGAAATTACGCCGGGCATCGCCCCGCGCGGTGCCCAGATACTCCAATTGTCCTTACCTCTACGTCCGTGACGTGAACAGGGCATAGACGCGCCCTGTCTCTGTTGAATGTAATGTACTCGTAGGACTATTCCTACCTGGAGCATACTTTTCTGGCTCTAGGAGCTAGGTGGGTGCTCGTGACACGGTTGGATGTGCCCGCCACACTCGCAGGAATCGAATTGTTCGACGAGGGCATCACACAGACGCACATGCCATTTCCATTCTCAACAGGTCCACGCGGGTGAGCGGAGCAAATTTTTGCCTCGCCCCCTCGCGCCCGTGGAGCATGGGTTGTGCAGCGAGCGCGCCGCAGGACGTGGACACGCTGCCCATTAAAGCCCACTGCCGGTCGGCGTTCTCGCGCTGCTCAACCACGGATAACGTGAATGGGCAGCCCTCAGATAACTATCTGCCAAACCAGTCGGAGGAAGGATACGACGTCGTGCTGTGTTACCCCTTGGGAGGTAAATTGTCCGGTTGCGTACATGAGCGTGATCCCGCGTTCAGCGGCTTGGTGCACCCCAGCGAAGCCGTGCACCCTCCCAGCGTGTGCCGCTGAGCCTCCCTGTGCCAATTGAACAGTCGGCCAGCGAGGAAGCGGCCCTCGGAGCTGGATCATGGGCGTTGCCTGCTTGGCCGACGCCTCTAATCGGCGCAACGCCTCAGCAGGGCGCCAGCGATTGCGAAATCACCCGAACGGCCGCCGAGTTTCCAATCACGCCAATCCGATCGATGACGGCGGTCTGCCGGCCCATGCCCCGCATCTGCTTACCTCGCTCTTACGCGGAAGTTGTTACTCATAACTTGCCAACCCACCGCCCCCAAAACCCACAGGGACGGTGTTTGGTCTGGAGCTTCAGGCACGCTACGAAAAAATGGACACGGTGTCGCTGTGGACCCTGGAGCACTTTCTGTCGGTCCCGGGGACCCCGGTCGGCATGTCCAAGTACGTGTCACACCGTGCAGCGCACCCTGCTGCCGAGCTGCACCCTGCCGAGCTGGAACCCGCGCACCCACCCAGCCCGCCATCAGAGACCCGCGCCCCCAAGTGCACATTTTGCCCGATCTCGCCATCCTCCGACTCGTTCGTCTACCACTCTCCCGTTGACGTCCGCCTTCGAGCACGTGCACGTGATCGGGCTTGTTTTCTCCCCCGCGTTCTTCCACGGCATGACATGACCCTACATGGCGTGGCGTGGGGTGGTGCTGCAGGTCCATGTCGGGCAGCGGCCTCCGAAACGGCTGCGGCAGGGAGCCGGGGCTGGGGCTGGAGATCCGTCCCGCCCCGGAGGACGAGGTCGCCTGCAGCTCGTCCAGTGCGGCGCTGTCCAGGGAGGTCCGCAGGTGCCGGCGGGGGGTCGTGGTGCTGGTCACGGCAGGTGAGGCGGGGCGGAGAGGGGAGCGCTGGACTGGGCTTGGCTGGCAGGGAAGGCAGCCTGGGGTGGAGCAAGCACCGGCGGTCCAATCTGGGATTCGAAGCGACACGTAACAGGAAAGCTGCCACTGCCACCGTCCATGTTCCACTGTCGCTGCCGCTGCCATTGGTGACATCAGCTGGCCAGCTGGTGCCTTTCCTCGACCAAAGCCGCGCCTTGAGATGCGCCCGCCGCCTCGTTCCTCCTCTCCTCCCTCCTCACCGCATGCTGCAGGCTGCACCTGGGACGAGGGCGTGCTGACCTGCCTGCGCCTGACCGGCAAGTTCCTGCGGCCGCTGGTGATGGTGCATTGCGTGCAGAGCTGCCCGCTGCCCGCGCTGGAGGACTGGCCGCCGGACGTGCGGCCCATCATCGCCGCTTCCGGACCGCCCGTCAAGTACCTGGCGCAGCACTCGGGGGAGGCGTTGCGCCACGTGGAACAGCGAATGGTGGAGGCGGCGGCGGCGCCGGCTCTCACCGCGGCGGCGAGTCAGGACCAGGGGACGCAGGCAGCAGTACAGCAGCAGCAGCAGCAGGGGGGAGCAACGCAGCAGCAGCAGGGTGCGGTGGCGCCGCAGACGCCCCCGCTGCAGCCGCCATCGCGGCAGCAGGGACAGCAGCAGCAGCCAATAACGGCCGTGAGCAGCAATTGCGGGGGCTGCTTGGACGGCGACTTCTGGACACAACGGCCGCAGAAGACGCAGCAGCAGCACCAGCAGCCCTCCCAGGGGCCTCAATCTGTGGCACCTGCTGCTAATGCCGTTGCAAAGACGGCTGAGGCGTGCGCGGCGGCCCAGGGGCCCGCCTTGGCCGGCCCCGGCGCGGGCGCGGCCCCGGCGCCGGTCCTCGGCCCTGACTCCGGCCCGCATTCCCTAGCGGCGCTGCAAGTGTCCAACTCGGACATTTGTCGGCGCGCGTCACAACTCCTCCGGCCCTGGACCTGCTCAGGCGCGCCGCAGTACGGCAGCGTCGGTGGTGCTGCCGCCGTCTCCGCCAGCGCCAGCACGCTCGTGGAGACGCTCCTGGTGGTTTCGGCGCGCCCCTCCCTCGGCACGAATATGCTCATGGCGAAAGGCGCCGCCGCCGGCGCACCAGGCTCGGGCGCGCCGCTGCCCGCCCGGGGCGCCGGACCGGGCTCTGCCGCACGGCCGTACCAGCAGCAGCAACAGCAAGGGCTGTCACCGCAGCAACAGGAGCAACAGCAAACGCAGGCAGCGGACAGCGCGGGCGTGGAAGCCGGCGGCGGCGCCGCGCGCTGCGTGCTGCACTACCGCGATCCCGGCTGGGCCACGCCGGTGGCGTTTTTGTGCGCGCAACTGGAGGCGGAGTTGGGGCGGGCGAACGTGTGCGTGCAGATGCCGGCGGTTGCAGGGGGGGCCTGCACACCGATACGGCAGCCATCGCCCGCGCCGGCTAGGGGTACGGCAGTCCGGGTGAGCCTTCAGTCTGTAGACAGCGGGGGGCACTGGTCGAGCACTTGGCGGCAGCAGGCGACGCAGCGAGACCAGCGACGGCAGCAGCAGGCGGCGGTGTCGGCGACGGTGTCGGCCGCTGCCGCGGCGGCGGCCGCAGCGACGCTGTGCGGCACCCAGCGCAGCAGCAGCAGCAGCGGCAGCAGCAGCCGCTGCAGCGCCAGCGGCGGCGGCGT
This sequence comes from Pleodorina starrii, assembly GCA_030267565.1. Lineage (NCBI taxonomy): Eukaryota > Viridiplantae > Chlorophyta > Chlorophyceae > Chlamydomonadales > Volvocaceae > Pleodorina > Pleodorina starrii. The sequence goes on along the minus strand of BRXU01000007.1, from coordinate 4,425,768 downwards.
CGGCGGCGGCATCGGCGGCACCGGTGGCGGCTGCGTGAGGCTTTCGGGGTCGACCTCCCGCCGTACCAGCGGCGGCCTCAGCCCGCCCATCATGGCGCGCGTGGAGGACGAGCTTGAGGCATATGCAATATCGCCGGCGGACGACTGTACGACGCCGCTCCTTGCGGCGATGTCGGTCTCGAGCAGCGTGCGTTCCGCCGCCGCTTCCGTAGCGGCGCCTACGGCGCCGCTGGCCGAATTCCAGTCGGTGTCGTGGCCGGATGAGGGCTTGGCGCCTCCGCCTCCGCCGCCAGGTGGTAGTGGCGGCAGTGCGGCGTGTCTGGTGTACTTCATGTCCCCGGGGCTGTCGGCGCCGTTGGTTTGCCTGGCGGAGCTGGGCGAGGGGCTGGCGGCGGGCCGGCGGGTGTTGCTGGTGGTGGACGGGGAGTGCTGCCAGCGGCTGCCAGACTACGCGCCGACCGGGACGACGTCGGAGGTGTGGAAGGTGGGTCGGCCGGTGGGGCTGGGCTGGGCTGGGCTGCCGATGGCAGGGGACACTTTACGACGCACTGCCCAGATGCAAATTCCATGTCATGGGCGTCCAGGAGCGCTCCGAAGAGATTTTTTAGAGCGCTGCGTGTTGCCTGCATCAGGGTTCGGCCGCATCGCGACCTCATGCTACGGGCGCTGCATCATCCATTCTTGTAGCGCTGCGCTTGCATGGCTCGCGCTCACATGCCGCGTCCCAAATTTCCGACCGGTGGCCATGAGGTGCTAACCTGAGCGTTTCCCCTCCGCCTTCGCGCGCTCCTCGTCCGCTTCGCCGCCCAGGCCATGGGGAGGCTCTGGCAGGAACGTTTGCTGTACGTCCCGGACTACCACACACCATTTTGCGCCCTTCTTAAGCAGGGCATTGTCGGGGCGCCCTCACCGCGCTAAATGGCTGACTCGGCAAGCGAGAGCTTCGAGGGTGCAAGAGAGCTGTTACTCCGAATCTGGGTCACGCCCAGCCCGTTAAAAGGACCAGGCATGCCTGCGAATGCTGTGCCACTGTTGTTGGCATCGAAAGGATACTGAAAAATGCAATACGCTTGCGGGACTCCGCTTGCGGGACGACGCGTTACTGCTGCGATGATCATCATGCACTGTTCGCTGAGATTTCGATTCATGCTATCATGCACTGCCTACACTGTGTGGAATGGGGTTGCGGATCGCGTGAGACAGGCAGGGCATTCGGGGGGATGTTGTCACGGCGGTCCATGCTCCGTAGTGGTGTTTCGTACATGTCCGTCGTAACTATCGTTTTCATACACTTCAAGCGTGCGCGTTTCGAATCGATAACACTATACGCTTCATTGTCCGACACAGCGGTGTGCAGCGCAGCGTGAAGGGGCACGTGCATCTCGAAATTTGTGTGCGGATGGGGCCGCTTTGCGCCTCGTCCTCTCTCGAGCGTGACAAAGTTTCATACATCGTACCCGTCCCAACCGTCACGCCCCGTATCCTGTCGCCGGGACAACACCTCCGCGCCGTCCGCGTGCGTCCATCGCCTCCCCAGATGACTTGTAGGTGGGGCACATGTGACTGCCCATTGGTCGGGCTGAGGGCGCCGACTAACCTCGTGATGGACGCAATCGGAACGCTCGGCGCTCGTAGTAAGGACAAACTGTCCTAACCAACAGTTATTGCATGCAGGACAACCAACCGCTCGGACACAGTCTCGGTGTAAAGAACTTGGAAGCAGCACACGACAGGCGAACCGGTGCCTCGCTTCAATTGACAATACTCAACCGCCGCACACGGCCACATGCCCGCCGCCCGCCTCCGCCAACAACACAACACCAAACCACTCGCAGACCACACCGACTGCACAAACGCCTCTACACGGCCATGTACCACGGCAAGCGCCACACAACAAGACTCAATGGCACACACAACCGCTCTGTAAACTCTTTCTGAATTCACTCCAACGACGCTCGGGATTGTCGTTGCCCAGCCACGACCCGCGGACCGTCGGCTATGATGCAACAGCCGCCAGCCGCCTCTTAATACATTGAACGCAACGCGCCGCAGCTAATTTCGCCCCCCCCCGGAAGCCCGTTGGGCGCCGAAATGTCGAGGCAGCAGTCGCAGTCGTAGCCGCTGCGCCACTACGGTTAAATGGCCGGCGCTAACGCTAACGCCATTGCCCACTTCCGCTAACGCTGTCCAGCTCCCGCCTATGCCCCTCAAAAAGCCCGGAGTTACATCCAGGCTCAATCCCTATTGGAGGCTCAATCCCTATTGGACGGCCAAACGGGACGAAAACAGGACGGGAGAAGAGCCAACAGCCCGCGCCAGGCCTTCCCTTGCTACATGCGTGCGTGAAGCTGTGGGCAGCAACTCGAACATGCTCTCTGGCGCGGACCGAACTTGAAGCGAGGCGCAAACCAGTGGGAGGCCTCGGAGCCCCAACACAGCCCAACCGCTCTATCGTCAGCTCTCACACACACACACACAACACATACCAGGCGCGCACGCCCTCCTCCCCGCTGCCCGCTCCCTCGTGGCCTCTCAGTGCACTGCCGCCCGCCCGCCCGGCCCCGCCTTCAAACAATCCCACTCCCATCCCATTCCCCCGGCTCTTCGCCACCCACCCATCATTCCTCCCCCGACTGGCTCAGCCGTGGGGGTGAGAGCTCCAGGTCCCCGCGACGCGACGCGAGCCCCTCCCCCCTCAACTGTACAGTCTTCGGGCTACCTCCGGACGCCGCGAGCCCCTCGTCCCCTGCCGCCGAGCTCCCGCTAGCCCACCTCTACCCCACCAGCGCCCCCCTAAGCAACCCTCACTCTCTCTCCCCAAGTGTGCCCCGCATCTACCTCCCCCAAAGCCGATGGTTGGCTCACCACCGTCGGCCCTATCTGCCCGCCCCTCCCTGCGCCCTTCCCAGAGCCCAACCCCTTTCTCCATCCCTCAGGCCGCTGCTGCTCCCTCTGGCCCTCCTCTACTGCGCCCAGATGAGGTTCTTGAGGATGGACTGCCCACTGGACGCCTCCAGCACCAGGATGATGATGATGGCCAGCATGGCGATGCGACCGTTCCAGGTCTCAGCGCTCTTGGTCCAGCCCCACTCCCACATCACAACGGGGGAGGGCAGCGCGCGCCGCTCGCGGTCGTACGCCTGGAGAAGCATCTCCAGGTCGCCTGAGGATGGCGCGGATTGCGAATCAAACGGGGAACGGGGAAGCGGGTGAAGCGGGGAGCTCGGAGCTGTGTGGGGCGGGATGGAGCGGGGGCCGCGCGATATTGTGGGCCGGGTGCGATGTGAGCGAGGCGCGCGCGGCGCAACGGCGACTCCCGCTGCTCGTCCCCAGTGATTGGCTGGCGATTTGAACCCCATCCCAACGCACCAACCGTGGCCGTCGTTCACAACCGCTCCCACCGAACTGGCATTAAGAGCACCCACCGCCCTCCGCCCCACCAAAACACTCCCCGCGCCGGCACCCCGGGAGTCAACCAACCAGGAGCCCGACCACCAGCCGACCCGACCCACCCAGCGGCACCAGCGAGTCGGTGGGCCCCGCCAGGCAGCCCACGTACGGCAGCGCCTCCAGCACCGCATCCGCCAGGTCGTCAATGAACGCCGTGTTGGTGTTGAGTGCCGGCACCCGGCCCCAGTGGCGGATGCCGCTCTCCATAGCCAGCTCCCGGTACTCCATGTCGATCTCCTCCAGCGTCTCAATGTGCTCACTCACGAAGGAAATGGGCACCGCCAGCAGGCTCTTGACGCCGCGCTGACCCAGCTCCCTGAACAGAAAGCACCAGCAGCGTGTGAGGTACAGCAGCAGCAGCAGCAGCAGCAGCAGCAGGGCGAGAGATGTGCAAGGGCGGGCGACGGGTGTTGGGGCGGGCGCTCTTCCGCGTCGGCCGGGCCAGTCACACGCAGATGAGGACCCGGCAACCGTCAGCCCGCGCCAATCAAGTGTTGCCGTCCCTCCCTTCCCCCGGGTCTCCCCCAAGCTCAACCATCAACCTCCCTCCTCCGCCGTGCAGCAGTGCAGGTCCAGGAAGAACACTGGCACACGGTCGGCCGCGCCGGGAGGAAGGGCGCTGCGGCGATGCCACGCCACCTCGTGCCACCCCACCAAGACCAACACAGAAGCTCTTACGGTGCGAAGCGACGCGAATTACTTTCCCCCAGGCATCTCCCTCGTAGTGCCCCTGTCTCCGCCCGCTTCACCGCTTGTCAACTAAACCAGCATTTGGAGACTAAACCCCAGGACCCACCCCGCCCCCCCCCCCTTGTGGCCTTTCTCAGCTCTATCCGCTTTGGCTTTCTTTGCTGACAGACGACCGCTTGTACAGTTTTCCCTCCCTCGCCCAGCCTTCCCTGGCCCTGGCGAGGCTGCGCTACTCCACAGCTCCCTTGCTCCCTCCCATCCCCTCACTCCGAACTACTCCCCGGACGATGCGCACTTCCGCACCGCCAAACCCATTAACCCTCACCACCTCCATGTCACCCACCCTGGTCGATTCCCTTAATCCCCTCCCGCCCCCCGCCCCCCCGCACCCATCCCACCTGATGGAGTCGTCCGTGTACGGCTTGAGCCACTCCGCCGGCCCCACTCGGCTCTGGTAGGCCAGCGTGTGGCTGTTTGCAAAGCCCCTAGCCCGCACCTCCTCCATGATCAGCCGCACGCACTCCTCCATCTCCTCCTTGTACGGATCGCCTGCCTCCTCAACGTACGACTTGGGGACGCCGTGCGCCGAGAAAAACACCTCCACGCTCGGCACCTCGTTGAACTTGCGCAGCTCCTGTTGGACACGCGAGCCGGGACCAGGAAGGGGTGCGAATCGGGGTTCGAAGGACTTCAGTATCAGACCTCCGCTTTTCGAGATGGCCGTTTGCAACGGCGGTGTGGCTTGGGGGGTTGCCATGAAAGGTACAGGAGAGGGGAGGAGCAGGGGAGGAGCCGGGATGGGGGAGAGCACATCCAGAGCGCACAACCAACGGAACGACGGCGCTGGGCTGAGACTGTCTCGGGGCAGGGTGGCGGGGCTGAGAGGAGAATGCGGCTTCATTTGGGGAGCAGTGCGCCGGCCGGCGGGCTGCTAGGCAGCCTAGGGCGGCGGTAGAGCGACGATACGCGCGGCGGCAGGGCAAAGGAACACAACCCGTTATCGCCACCGTGCAGCAACCCGTGCCGCCGCATCCCTCCATGGCTCCCTTACCCACAAGATCGTTCAATTGCCCTAAAGGCCGCCCGCCGAGTCACTCATAACCCTTCCCAACCCTGATGTCATGTGGCAGCCACCGACGGCTGCGCCAGGTGCCACAACCCGCCAGGTGCCAGGCTCCGACGGCACAGCCCATACACACCCATCCGCCCCTCCCTCCGGGACGCACACCGGCCATGGGTGTGCATGTGCACAGAAGCGGGGATGTTGCCCTGTTCCCCTAGTCGCGCAGGGGGGTGCGCGTTTGCCGGTGTGCATAGGGTGTGCCTGGGATGGGGTGACACCACACGACGCACACGCGGCTTTGGGTTTTACCTGTACGATCAGGTCGGCCATGGCGCAAACGTATCCCCGCCGCTGGTACCACGAGGGGATGACGGTGTGCCGCAGCTGCTTGAGCGCGAGGTCGCTCTTGAAGAGCGACTCCAGCAGCCGCAAGCTGGAACCACTGGTGCTGATGGAGAATTGGGGGTACAGCGGGAGGATGACCAGGCGCGTGACACCATCGCGCTTGATGTGCTCCAGCGCCTCCTCCGTGTACGGGTGCCAATAGCGCATGCCCACATAGACATTGGCCGCCTGACCCTTCGTTTTCAAGGCTTCGGCAAGCGCAGACGCCTGATCGTCGGTGATTTTTCGAAGAGGGCTGCCGCCGCCAATTGCCTTGTAGCCCTCCGCGCTTTTGGGTGCGCGCAACGTGGAGATAATCGTCGCTAGGAACGGCTGAAGAAACTGCGCCGCTTGTGGAAGCCGGATAATCTCCGGATCAGCAAACAGGTTGAATAGAAAGGGCTTCACGTCGTCGAGCGTCTCCGGACCTCCCAGATTGAGCAGCAAGACTCCGACCTTGTCTACTGCGGGCGGGGCCGCTGCTGCTTGCCGTCCCTTCGTATCGTGTGAATCGTCAAAACAAACTACGTCTGTAGAGGCTGCGCTAATGCGTTGCGGCATCAGGCGTGGCCGCTCGGTGGCGGTGGCCACGCCACGCGCACCATGGGCCCGTGTGCGCCTGTGTCAAGCACAGGTCTGTATAAGCCTTGTGGCCCACCAGTACTCATGACCACGGTGTGCAATCCTTACCTGTGCGCCTGGATTACGGGTAAGCACCGACTGGAGCAGCCCGCGCGCTCCTCTACGTGAGGCGCAGACGCCGTCCGCTGGTAAAAACCGAAGGACGCCATCTAGAGCAGGTTAATTTTATACGTATTCTACGTGAGTTTAAAGCTACGTCCTGCAACTAACCCCACTCAGCCCTGGTCATAATCGCGTTGTGTGTCCGACGTAAACGACGATAAGCCCTTCAAAAGAATGCGAAAGCATGTAAGACCTTTTGTGCCTACGCAGATGCAAACATTGTGATGACCTGCGGGCCGCAGTGGTGAACGGTGCTCGCCACAAAAGCCTACGACGCCGTACTCGACTGGAGCGACACTCTGCGGCCCAAAACGCTGCGCTGCGCCGATACCCTACATATACACCATCTGCTAGCGGAATTGTTGAATTATGCTGCGCTCAAAGGCTGCGAACTCATCCACAGCACAACTTGTTGACCCTCTCGCCAGCCCAGAGTCGTTCCTTCGGCCTTTTGAGTCGCTTTTGTCGGAACCGCAGATAACTTGGCACGGAATGCATTTTTCTGCGTTCTTTCAAGATGCTTGTATCTTGGGAGCCGCTGAGATGTCCTTATCGTCTTCGGCCCGTGGCCATCCAACGGGCCCTGCCGCTTATCGCTTTTGACTTCAACCCGCGTGGCAAGTAACAGAGCCATTACACGCGTAATCCACCGCGCGTCAAAACGGAGGGCATGAGGCTGCCACACCTGACGACTTGGAGCCCAAATCCCCAGAGCCCAGACCCGCCAAACCGCCAACCGTCGCCCTTGCCCACATACCTCGAGAAAGGGCACTCAACACACACGAACACAAACACGCATATGCACTATGCCGTAAACACATGCACTCCCGCTCGTTTTGCACCTCAAAAGATGGCGGTCCAAGAGTTGGCTTTTTGCACCTTATTTGGCGTCCAGCTGCGAAATCATTAGCCCGCAGCCCCACCGCAACCCTGGTTCATGGCCATAGCCTCTGTCCCGCGGTCACGCCATGTCGTCTATTCAGCTGGTCACTCCGCCGTCTGCAGGCACCTTCAACCGGGCGCCGCACCGTGTGGGTCTCCTACACCGCCACATCCCTACGCGGCCGCAGTCCCTCCCGCGCCAACGTCCCACGTAAGCCGCCACCGCAGCGCCCACATCCCTGGCGCCGCCCGCCCCCAGCCCACGCGGCCACCAGGACACTACCCGCGCCAGCGTCGAACAGAACCACTCTTGGGTGGGGAAAGGCGCGCGCGCGAGGCCCACACACAGGGCCACCCCAGCCCGGGACGCCCCGCTCCATTCCCCTCGCCACAGAGGCCGCCAGTGCAGCGCAGCGCAGCGAATCGCGGCTCTGCCTTTCGCCTCCGCACTGCTGATCGGAGCGGCCGCAGGAGTGTGCGCAGCACCGGGGTCGCTGGGCTCCAGGATCGGATTAGGTCGGGGGTTCGGTTTGGGTTGCAACCACCAGGAGCGGTATGGTCCAGCCGGCTGCCCCGCTGCCCCCCTGTCCCTCCTCCGTCCGACACTCGACTCACTGCTCACCCGGCCCTTGCACTCAACACTCCCTCGCTCTCGGCCCCCTGGCCCTGCCCCCATTCCTCCCTTGTCCTCACTCCGACTGCGACAGGGTTGCGTAGCCTCCCGCCTCCAGCTGGTCCACCAGCCCCATGTCGCCCGTCTTGACAATCTCACCCGACTGGGGGCGGGGGGGGGAGGCGGGGATACATTTACAATTTAGGGAGAGGCGGAGAGGGAATGGGGAACGAGGCAAGAAGTGGGTTGCAGGTGAAGGAGGGGCAGGCAATTTGGGAGGCGGGTTAGGGTCAAGTTCAGGGGCAGGGGCTGGGGAGGTAAGGCAGGTAGAACATATCAGTTCGAATGCCAACGGTGACAGGCAAGTTCATGCAGCGGGGAGGGGGGCGAGGCTGGCGGTGTGGAGGTACGTCAAGGAGAAGAAAACCGCCCTATACCCCCTCCTCCCCTCGGCCCGTGCCGCTCCGCCTCGTTACTTTGTGACCCGCACAGCAATCCGCTGCACCCAAGCGGGACAGATGCGCACTCCCTTGCACCCTTCCACCCTCGCGCCCCCATAACCCTGCCACCCACCCCGACACCGTCCCGTCCACGCACCTGCATAATGTGGACGAAGTCAGGCTTGATGTAATCCAACAGGCGCTGCAGGGAGGGAGGGAGGGAGGCAGGGAGGGAGAAGGAGTCGAAACAAAAGAGGGAGGGAGGTGAAGGCTGGGACCGAGGCGGGGAAAGATTTACCACGAAGGCATCCAGGCCCGTGTCCATGGTGGGCCGGGCGGGGCGGGCGGTCACACCCGGTCACTCCCCTCTGCTCCGCCCACGAGCCCCTCACCCCATCCCGCCCTCCCTCCCCAGGCCCCAGCACAGCGCCTCTCCCGCCCCTCGCTTCCCTCCGCCCATCCCGACAACCTCGACACCCCGCCCACCCAGACACCCACCCAGGCACCCATAACATCCCCACCCACTCGCACACACAATCCGTCCCCATCCTCACCTTGTAGTGTGTGACCATGAGCACCCCCGTCTCCTCGTTCTTGAGCTGGTTGACCGCCTTGGCCACATCCCGCAGCGCATCGATGTCCAGACCGCTGTCGATCTCGTCCAGGATGGCCATATCGGCCTGGGGATATGCAGGGGCGGGAGAGGGAGCGGGGGCGGGGGCGGGAGCGGGGAATCACGAGACGCACGGTTGGAACTGCGTCAAAGGGGTCTGGTGCCTGGGAGGGTGAGGGCGGGGGATGGGAAGATGGTGACTGGGAAGTGTATGACACCAGGAGGGTGGCGCGGCGAGGTAGCGGGGGCTGGATAGCGGCCGTGCGGCAGCGGTATGAAAGGACAGGAAGCGAGAGTAACGAGTAGTAGTGAGATGCATTCGGTCGCCGGGTCCCGTTATTGGAAGCGAGGGACGAGACGCACAACCGACGGACCGAAAGAGGGGAGCCAAGAGACGTAAGGGCCCCGTGAGTGGAGGGACCTCCCTGCTGTAAGCAGGCGCGACGCAAACGCCGTGCCCCGCCGCCCCGTGCCGTGCCTTGCCGCGCCGGTATCCATGCACCTAGGTCCTCTGCCCCCCGTTCCCCGTCCTGTCCGCCTCACCTCGAGCACCGCCAGCTGCAGGATCTCGTTGCGCTTCTTCTCACCGCCCGAGAAGCCCTCGTTGACGTTGCGGTTCAGGAAGGTGGGGTCCATGTTCAGCATCTCGAGCTGTTGGGTTGGGGCGAGCAGGAGGGGAGGGGAGAGGGGGCGTGTGAAGCAGGGGCGCAGACATGGCAGTAGAACTGTAGGGTTTCGGTACCGAGGAGGGCGGGGCGGCGGTGCTCTCGCTCAGCGGCCCACAGCGACTCGAGGGACCCCAACATGTCCGGCAAAGCGTTTGATCAGAGTTAGGGAAACTCAGGCGCGGGAACTCAGGGGTGTAAATCCACGCCAGAACTAAGATCCGGGAGTTGGATCCACCAACACGCCTGCATGCGTGTATCGTATCTGTCTAAAAACCCCCTCGGTGAGCCCGAACCAGATTTAGGGCCCGGATCTACTCTCAGATCCAGGGTGTCCAGGGGATCCAGACCCCCACAGAGCCCCCGGGGCTGGATCCTCCAAACACAGCGACTTCAATACCCGGTGCCGCCAGCCACCCCACCTCCACCCACGCGGCACCTTTGGCATGATGTAGGCGTAGAACTCAAGGGGGTCGAGCTCAGATTGCCCCAGCGCCTTGCGGCGCGCGTTGCACGCCATCCGCAGGAAGTCCACGTTGCTCACGCCGGGTACCTCGATGGGCGTCTGGAAGCTGAGGAACAGGCCAGCGTGTGACCTCTCCTCCGCCTCCATCTCAAAGAGGTTCTTCCCCTTGAAGACGGCGGTGCCGCCCGTCACCTCGTAGTCGGGATGGCCCACCAACACCTTGCTGAGCGTGCTCTTGCCGGAGCCGTTCTTTCCCATAATTGCATGGACTTCTCCGTTGCGAATTGTCAAATTGACGCCCTTCAGGATGGGCTGCCCCGTCGCAGCAATTTTCGCCTCAAGGTCCTTAACCTCAAGCATCACCTCGCCCGCTGCAGCCGCGCAGCGCACAGGCTGCGCAGATCGGCGAGTTTTATATGCCACGACGCGCGGGCAAGAGGTAGACGCCATTGGGCTGCGGGAAAGAACTTGATGTGCCATAGCGGCGGTGGTAGGCTTCAGAACTGTTTCGAATTGTCAATCTAGTGGGGAACCGATGTAATGAATGAGAAATTGACTTGTATAACGCACACAACTGCGAGCTCCGGACACTGGCTGGAAAGCTGATCGCGGACTGTCGGCCCAACCGTCTCAACAACATCCATACGGATTACCAGCGATTACCAGTCCCACTTGTGCAGCTTTGCACTCAGCTCCACTTCATGGGAAAGTATTTAGAGCGATACTTTGCACTAACAGCAAGTCCAAGGGTAATTGGACGGGTGGTCCGCAGCCCCGCACCAACGTAACTATACCAGGCGACGAAGCAAAGGCTGGGACCCTATACGAGGTAACTGCGGTGATCTTACGTTGTTCTTTGTGCCTGTTTGTTGGTGCTCTCTTCTGAAGCGCTCGTAACTTGTTGCGGCTCACACTAAAGTCCCGCGGGCGTTCTGTCCACGAATGCTTTCGCAAAACGCGGCGCAAGACGAATGCATACAAGTTTGAGCAACACAGCTTGCGGCCAACGCAGCTAGCGGTCAACTCGTTTGTCTAGTTTTGACGTCGCCCTTAACGTGTCCAGCGGCCGACCCACGGTCCACAGACGCAAGAGCGAACAAATACGACTCTCCACGCACATCTATCAGATGCAACAGCTGCCGCAGCACGGTTCCCCACGTCATTGCGCCGCTGCCCTGCAGGTCCTCCAGTGTCCTATCTCTCGCGCTCGCGCCATCGCACGTCGGCAGCACGGTTCATCCATGACACTAAGCGACCTCGTTTGGCCCGGATGCCGCACCAACTTGCAAATCACACATACAAATTCGTGCTGCGGCAACGCAATGACGCGCGGTCAAACGACACCGGCCGTCGCCGCCAACCTCAACCGGACTTGCCACCCACACCTCAAATCTTCTTTCCGCCACCGTGTCAAAACTTCAGATCTCATTACCTTGCTGCTAGTACCGCTATCCCGCAAATCCAAAGTCATGACAACCCGGACAATATCGCCCGTCTGCTCCCCCTCGGGCGCTCCACCTGCCGCCGCTCCACCCGACGCCGCGAGTCGTTTCCGCTCCAGGGGCACACGCGCAACTAGACCAGCTGAGCACCTCGAGATGGCCGCATCCATCCGTTCCATCGCGTGACCCGCACACACCGCACACCACACCGCGCACCACATCGCTTTCCTCCTCTTACTCTTACAGTCGCGTCGCGGGCTGCTGCGGCTGCTGTGGCGGCTGCGGCTGCTGTGGCGTTTGCTGCCGCTGCGGCTGCTGCGGTGAGCGCGGGGTCTGCTGCAGCGGTTGCAGGGCCGCCTTCACCGCCAAGCGCTGCTCGGGGCTGAGCGTCCGCGGAAAGTCGAGCTTGAACTGAACCACCTGTGGGAGCGGGAGCGGGGGCAGAGCGCGGAAGTGAGCGGGGCCGGATCCGGATCTAGATCCTTGAGACGAAATGAAGTGATGTGATGTGATGACCTGGCAGGCAGGCAGGCAGGCAGGCAGGGTCAGTTGGGGAATATAAATGGAGGCCGCAGCGGGGACAGGACAGGAAGGGTTGGGTTGGGTTGGGGAGGGTAAGGATGTTCGGCGAAGCGACCAGGCGCAGGTGGGGACAGCACGGGGGCCACCCTCACCCACAAGGGACGACAGCAAAGCGATGTGACTCACAAACACACACACGCGGCCAGACGACTTTCTCTCCACTCACTCCATTTCCAATCCACTCAAGACGTCAAGAACACAGCACCCCGTCACGGCACAACGCCCGGTCGCCCCGGCCTATCCTGCTCGTGTCCCTGCTTGACTCTCCCTCGCCAAAGCCAACAAAGCCAAAGCCAAAGCCAGTCTTAACGACGAGCTGCAGATCCTACACTTCAACGCCCATCCGTCCACACGCACGCTCGTCCACACGCACTGCCGCACCATGTTGCCTCGCTCCTGCGGCTGGCCGGGCAGGGGCATGCCCTCCCCGATCAGGATGGTTTCGCTTTCGGGCGTTATGATCTCCAACAGCGCGAGCGGGACCTGCCCGACCGCAACGGAGCAGCCGGGGCGACCCGGGCGGGCGGGCGGGCGGGAGGGAGTGGGGGCCGCGGCGGGGCGGGGCGGGGCGGGGGAGATCGTAACCGTATGTAGGAGGAGCTCGGCCGGGGGCAGGAGCCGTGTCGCCATGTGCGCATCAGGGGGACGAACGTCAGGCGGCCACGTGGACCAGAGAGAAGGGGCGTGAGACGAGTGCGGTGGACACGGTGGCGAGAAGACCTGCCGGTTGCCAGCCGGCCTTCCTGCCAGGCGAACTGGGCTAAAGCCGGGAAAGACCGATAAATGACGTGTAAGTGTAAAGGGGCTATTATCCCATTCTCCAACTCCCCCGTAATGACGCGCCTTGGTGCCGTCCAGCCTCCGCAGGTGCACCGTGCCGCCGCCCAGCGCCATCGATAGCGGGATGATCGCCTGGAAAAGCAGCCGTGCACACCGGTCGTACACGTAGCTAAGCGTTAGGGCGAATGCCAAAGGCAGGTTTCATTCAAGGCAGAGAGAACATGAAGGCGAGATGGGACTGGGAAGCAATGCGCCTTCCCCGCCCCCGGCAGAGGCAAGACGTGGCTTAGGGTGACCCATGGGTCACAACACTGGGTGAGAGCGCTGTGCTCCGCTCCTGTGCTGCTGTGGGTCAAACCGGCCTCTCTTCCCCGGGATAGAAACCATCAGAGGCATCAGCACCGCGCCAGGAGTCCACACGGGGGTCGTTACCCGTGCGAGCAAAGACCGCGAGCACGGTGGCCACCAGGGGCGCCGCCGCCGTGGTCGTACGACATGTCGTACCTTGGTGATCAGGTCGTCGCCGCGCCGTACGTAACGCGCGTTGGGCGCCTCCCGCAGTACCAGTACCAGATCCCGGGTTGCCCTACCGGATCCGGATCCGCTGCCGCTGTTGCCGCTGCCAGTGGGGCCGGCGCCTTGACGCGACGGCACCTCGTCTCCCAAACCTGTACGACAGCGGCGGCGACGAGGCGGTGAGGAGTTTCTTCCATTTCTTGCTTGCTTGCTTGGAAGGTTGTTGCGCTGCGCTGCGCACCCATCAGTGCGCGGTAATGCACCGGGCATGGCCCCCTGCAGCTCCGCGTGCGGCTGAATAACTGTACGACTGTACGAGTGTACGGCCGTATGGCATGAGGGTACTGTTGAACCCCTACGGGAAGCTCGCTGGGGACGTTCTTTGACGTTCAACCTCACTACCACTACAACACCACACCACACCACACCAGCTTGTCGCCCGCATATCCCTTCCCGCCCCGCGCCCTCATGCCCCGCACTCGCTCCCTGTCCCCCTCCTCGAGCTCAGCCCCCGCTCAGCTCAGCACCCGCTCACCTGGGAACAGCAGCCGGGTGCCCGCCCTCGCCCCCCGGGGTATGGCCACATCCAACATGTGGTCTTGGGGGGCCCACCGACCGTTGACAGCGTCCCTGGAGCGATGACGAGAGGGAGGAGGACAGGGTAAAGAGCAGAGAGGTGGAGCGGTGGAGGAGATGGAAAGTGGGGACGTGAGACGGCAATTGTGGGTCGGAGATTTGAGGTAGGGAAGCCCCTCACACCTGTTACTGATTGCCCTTTATTCAGTCTATCCCTCATCTCATCTCATTTCGTCTCTCTCCTCTTATCATGTGGCCTCTGGATTGTCCTCCTTCCTCCTAAGCACGGCCTCCGCCTCCGTCAGCCAAACAGCCATGAGGCCCAACGGCAGGGCCCCCCTCTCCGGCCCCATCGCCCCACCGCTCCTCCAGCGGGTGCCTCCACCGCCACTCACCACACGGCCCGACGGAGCTGCACGTGACGAGAGGTGCCGCTGTGGGGGGTGGGGTTCAGGGGGGGGAGGGAGGGGAGGGCGGTAAGTGGTAGCAGCGGCGGTGGTGGCGATGAGTGGGACCACCGGTTGCACATCGATTCAGGGTTCCTCTCTTATGCCTGAATCCTACCTAATCGAGCACTGACATCGCGCAATGCTCCCAATGCCGACCCACCCCACCCCACCAGTATATCTCCTCCAGGGTCACCTCCAACTCCAGCTCCGTAGGCGGCAGCGGAGCGCCAGCCGCAGCCCGTGGCGCCGCCGGCGCCGCCGCCGCCGGCGCCGCCGCCGGCGCCTGCGTTGCTGTGGGCGGCGGAGCCGCCGCCCCCCGCTCGCCCGTCCCCGTCGTACCCGTCGCCGCCGTCGGCGCGGCCGCGGCGGCGGCGTTGCCGCCGCCGCCGCCGGTGCTAGCGCCCTTGCTGCTGCTGCTGCTACCACTGGTGCTGCTACTGCCGCTATCGCTCGTGCTGCTGGTGGCAGCGCTGTTGCCGGAGTTGGCAAAGGAGTCGTCAAAATCGACATCCATGGGCTCAGAGGAGAAGCCGCGAGCTGCCTCAGCAGGGGCATACGCGGCGGCGGCGGCGCCGCCGCCGCCGCCGTACGGGCCGGCGAAAGGGGAACCCCACGTGGCCCGCCGAGGAGGCGTGGTGGTGCCGGCGGCGGCGCCGCCGCCGCCGGCGCCGGCTACGGCGGGGCCGTACGGCTCCGCGGCCGCGCCGTACTCTCGCGTCGGCAACGGCCCAGCTGGCTCGGCGGCGGCTGTCGGAGGCTTTCCGGCTGTGGGGCCGCCGGCGGTGGCGGCGTTCCCTGCGGGCCCTGTAGGCACCAACGGGGGCAACACGGGAGGCGGAGGTCGAGGTTCGTGTTCTGAAGTTGGACGCCGAAGGGGACCATCACGACACACCCCAGAGTTTGAAACCTTTGACCTCTTGCGGACGCGGACAAAAACAAAAACAACGACCAAGGCCATTCCTCTCCTACCACATCCTTGGGTTTCCGGCCGGTCGCTTCAAGGAAGGGGGCAACCGCCGACCCACGGGTCGCTCGGCGCCAGCGTTCCCGGAAGGTGCATGCGACAGGAACACCATTCCTGGCGCGCCAGCGGTCATTCACACACTCACTCACCCGCACTCGGGTTGGCGTAGCGCACGGGTATGGTACGCGGTCCTTGCGGCTGCGGCTGCGGCTGCGGCTGGACCGAAGGCTGGGCCGAAGGCTGGTTCCTGCTCGCGGCCCGGGCCGTTGGCTGCTGATGCTGTTGGTGCTGCTGATGCTGTTGGTGCTGTTGGGGCTGCTGGTACCGGGGATGCGACGGCGCGGGTTGGTGCTGCTGGGGCCTCGAGGGTCTCGGCTGCGGCTGTGGCTGGGGCCTCGAGCCGGCGGCTCCGGCTCCGGCTCCGGCAGCACCCATCCCCATCGGGCCCGCCGCGCCGACACCGCCGCCGTTGCTGCCGGCGGCAGCGGCACCCCGGCCCGCACCGGCTGCGCCGGCGCCCATAGGGCCCGTGTAGCGACCCGCGGTTCCACTGAAGAGGCTGCTCGGGCCCAGTCCCGCCCCCGGCGCCATGGCTCCGAAACCCATGCCGCCAAATCCCATGCCGCCAAAGACCTGCTGGAACAACCGATCCGCCATGGGGATGCCGGTGGAGCCGCCAAACAGACCGCCGCCGCCGACCCCGCCGAAGTCGCCGCCGAAGCCGCCGCCGCCGCCGGGGCCGCTGGCGCTGAAGGCCGCACCGCCGCCGCCGCCGCCGCCGCCAAAGCCACCGAAATCGAACGCGTCGTCGTAGGCCGGCGCGTGATGTGCGCGCGCCGCGGCGGCTGCGGACGTGATCGAGGGGGCGTGGGGGAGGGCGGCGGAAGGGCCGGCGGTCAGGGAGCGCGGAGGCGAGGCGGACGGTAGGGACCGTTGCAGGGGCCGTTGGGGCTGTTACCTTCGCGTATTCGTACATCACGGTCGTATGTGGCCCGCTTTTGCGGATCGCCCAAAACTTCAAAGGCCTCCGTCACCTGCGGGGGACCGCGGAGTTGGCGGCGGCGGAGTTGTCAGTGGGTTTGGACCGGGGACCGGGGGCAGACCCACCCAAATATCTCCTCTGCCCGCACCCCCATAGGGCCAGACGTGGCAGAGCCATCTCATTCGCTGCCCCGAATCGTACTGGACGAGACGTGACGTGACGTGAGTTGAAGCCGCACCCGTTTGAAGCGCTCCGCTGCCTCGGCCTGCTGCGGCCCGGGGTTCTTGTCGGGATGGTGTTGCCGCGCGCAGCTGCAGGGCGCCAGGGAAAACGGCGCCAGGGAAAACGGCGCAAGGCGGTGGCGCGACATTACAATTATTTTCCCTGGGAGCGCGCGCGCAATCGGGTCGTCCGCGCTTGGTTGGTCACGAGTGTCAGCGCCAGTGCATGGCTGCAAGGCGCAGACGAGGAAGATCTGTTATCGTCATCTATTATTGCCGCGGCGGGCTCGCCGGAACCCAGCACCCCGCAGTAGCGCTTCAGCGTACTGAAAACGAGGTGGCCGCCCCTTGCTGCGCCCTCGTCCGCACCGTCTGTAAGCCTTTTTGATGTCATGGTCGGAGGCGCCGCGAGCAACACCCAGGATCACGTAATGGTCGGGCGGCTGCTGCTGCTGCTGAGAGGAGGACGCGCCGCGCGTCGTCATCCTGGCATTCCGGGACTTTCGGGCGGGACGCGCGGCGACGCTGCTGCGCTGCTGTCGCGGCCGCGCGCTGCTGGGGAGTCCAAAGCCGGAGAGCGAGTGGCGCAGCGTTCTCGACCGGATCTCTCAAGATTCGGTGGCGCAAACGCAAACGCTGGCGGGCGGGGACGGCGGCCGCCGCCGAAACCTGGAAAAGGTCTGATCACGGGTCCCGGATCAGACAGGGCTGCACACACCCGCCAGTTGCTGCGATTCGGGATCCGCGGCTGAAGGGCTACGATGGTTGTGGGTGTGAGAATCTCTTCCTCTTCCAGGCTTAACTCGCTCTGACGCACCCCGCGCTCACTGTTGAGCCGCGCCTTTCCTGAATTGCTTTTCACCTGAAAAAGCACAACGTTTGTGTGCACGGATATGGAAGTGTAGCAAAATGCAAGACTCAAGGTTTTTACAAGCGTCTTGTCTGCTGGTTGTCATGCTGCGTTCGGAATTTGTTCAGGTCGCGTGGAGGATGAGGCAACCCGTTCGGCAGGTGAAACAGGCCCACGGGTCAGGGTCGTTATCTGTTCACGTCATCAGCGTTGATCGCATTTCCGCAGGACCCTCGGAGGTTCACCTCACGAAGGCAATCAGTGTACCGTATAATATTCTCCTGCAAGGCGGGGCAGCGGCTGGTGCGGCAGTCCTGAAACCGCTAAGTCTCGAGTCGAGGCAACTGTGCCGCATTTATGAAGCTACCCCAGCACAAGCAAGCGACACTCGATTGTGGCTCAGGCATTAGGGGCGAGGCGCGCGAGCTGCTGATGGCTGTGTGGGTACCGTATTCAGATGTTGCAATTGGCATGTCCGCGCGATCTTGCATTCAGTGCCGTCTTCCCCTTCCCCTCCTGGGAAGCACTGCACGACCGTGCGTGACGCGGCAGGGCGGCCGCACGGTACCGGCACGCGGCTGTGTGTGCCCCTCGCCTCGCCTCGCCGCTTCGGGAAGCTGTCCCTGCGATGAACATTGTTGGGGCTGTTCTCTTCCGCGGTGCAGCCAACCTCCCATTCCCTCCCCAATGCGGTATTTACACCTGCGGGATTCCGCCGTAAGCAGCCACAGCGTGTTGGCCTCGCGGTACACCCAACAGGACGCCTTCAGCAATTTCTGCCCGAATGCGACCCGTCAATTATATTAACGTCCATAGTAGACCTTTTCAGGCAAGTTCGTTAGTGAACTTTAAAGAGACACCTGGCAGCCAACATCTAACGCGGCGAAACGCGAAACTAGACCGTTCCCGCATCCAATTCCAGCTGGAAGGGGGGCACACTTCAAACCTAGAGGTACACTTCGGAGGCCCCTCAGCGGACAGCGCAGGCGACGAGAGACCCTTCCTGCCCAGACCCCAGAGATACACACTAACACAGTGCAAGGTGCTAAAGGGCGCTCCCGCCCTTCCAGGACCAGCGGTCGTGGCACCCCCCCGCCTGGACGCCTGCACTGCACTAATCTCCTGCTGCTGCTGCTGCCTGCCGGCTGCCACCCATCCGGCCCGGCCCTTTCTGCAGATAAGGGGGGGGGACGCCCCTCGTCGCCGACTGACTGCTACGGCACGACCCTGACATGTAAGCTAATCCGGCTACAAACATGCACTATAATCATCACGAGGCCCACGTGCCCACACACACATACACGCACACAGAGTCACACACCTCCAGGGCGTATGCGTCGATTCCTAGCACCTAGTACCCCACGCGGCCCCGGTCTGTAGACATGCCGCTCCTTAAGACTGCGCCCGTGCAGCAAACACCTCTACCGAACCATGAAACAGCAAACCCATGAAACAACCGCTGCAGCAGTCAGCGGCCCGCATTCCACCCCCTCCACCCACTGCTGCGCCGGGTGGCAGAAACCGCTCCGTCGGCAGCTGCCGCGCCCGGTGCGCATCCATGCATCCATCCATGCTGTCAACCTGTCATAATGTGCATCAGGCAGGCGGCCGCTGGGGACCGTGCCGCCTATCGGCGTCCCGACAACCCCTTCCGACCATCGCACACCTCTTCAACGGATCCACCCATTCACAAACTCATCCATGCAGACTTCACTCAACTTCCCTGTCCGGATTTGTCCTGATCCTGATCCGGAATCCATCCACAATGCCAAAATCCAATGATGTGAAAAGCAACGGTAGTCACGAAGAACACGAGGTCGCATTCAAACCCACATCCCACACACTACAGGCATAACGCTCCCGCCTGCCATTATTATTGCTCAGCACAGCAACAGCGTGTGCACCTCATAGGTAGGCCAAGACACACGTGCCGGGCCCGCTCCCTCCCTCTCTCTGTACAGTCGCATCGTGTGCGTGAGGCGGATGGCTGGCAGCGTTCCGTTCGGGGGGAGGGAGGGCCCACCCATCCTGGAGGGACATCTGGTGCCGCCGCGAGGCAGATTCCTCCTCCGACCCTCCCTCCTCAGTCCACTGGCCATATGAAACTGCCCTTGACCCTCTAGGACTGCCGAGAGGGCCGAACCAGAACTTGATAGTGACAGGTCCTGTCCGCCCCGCATCGCCCGTCTGCGGGGCCCTGTCTACCTGCAACATCCTCATTCTCGCGTCGCTCCATTGCCTCCACTGATTCCCTGACTTCCCTCTGCCTTCCGGCCCGCATCGTGCACTATCCCCGTCGCATGCGCGCAACCCGCCACTCCTTACAGTGACCCCCCCTAGGGCCAGTAACGCCTCGAACAGCGTCTCCACTCGCCCGGCACCGGCGAGTGTGTACGCACACCCTGCAACCCAACCCGGGCGGAATCCTCAACGTGCGTAAACCCTCGTGACGATGCGGCTACGCACAAGGGCCATGCCGCGCGCACGACTCAGTCAGAGCAGGCGCGCGTGACGATGACATCCGCTCCCCTGCGACCCACGGGTCGACCCAAACTCGGCGGCTCAATTGGCACCCTCGGCGGCAACCCCCAGATGGAAACCAGGTCCACACCTGCACCACCTGCTTTGACTGCCGACCACACAGCGCAATGCGGGCGGGGTCTCCATCGCTCCATCGTCTGCTCCCGAAGCGATGCCGGTCCCGGCGGCTGTACCCAGCCCAGTCCAGCCCAGCCCAGCCCAGCCCAGCCAGGTACATAAGCCCAGGTTTCCGGGGCGCTGCGCAACGGCGAAATGCTGCCATACGCCCCTCGCAGAGCGCAGCCAGGCCTCCTTCCAGACGACAGCCGCTCAATCCAGCTTGCCGCCCTGCTTCGCCTTGAAGCTGCCGCCCGCGTGCGATGACGAACCGCCGCCGCCGCCGCCCCCGATGGCGCCGCCCTCGAACGGTGCCCTGCCGAGTACCGCGCTCGAGGCGCGGCGCCGCGAGGAGATAATCGCGTCCGCCGCCGCGGCGGCCAAGCCGCCCGACGGTCCGCTCGGCATGGCCAGCACGGGCTGATTCGCCGCCTCCTTCACTTTAGCGACAGTGTTGGACACGCCCTCTCCGATCGCCTTTCCGAGCTCCGAAAACCAGCTGGCCAGGAGGCCGTTCTCAGAGGTCGAGTCCGCGCGGCCTTGCCCGGCGCGGGCACCGCCGCCCTGGCGCTGCTGCACTGAACCCCAGCCACCCCAGCTGTTGGCAGAGTCGGTACACGAGTCCGCGTCGTCCGCCTGGTTTCGGCGCCGTCGCACGGCCTCGTGGGCGCGCGTGGGGCCTGGCACAGACAGCGGTCGCAAGGAGGGCGTGTATCGTCACAAGCTGGGACCGTGCAGCTAAAGAGGTCCATGACCACCCGGTCCCCCTGTCGACCAAACGCCAGTCTAGCACAACCCCGCCCGCCGGCGGCTGCACCCGCGAAAAAGACGCCGTTTCCTTCCTCAGGGGAGACGGGGAGAATACCAGTATGTTAGGTCCCGCACTCGCCGCCGCGCACACGCGCGCACGCGTGCGCACCTGCGCTGGCTGGTGGCAGGTACATCCCCTCCGAGGACCGGTCCGTGAGCTCCACTTCCACGGGTTGCAGATTCCGGGGACACAACCCGTTGGGGTCCATGGGGCCTGTGGGACGGCCAAAGAAGGGGAGGTCGCCAAGGCCTTCGGCGGGAGTGGGTACGGGAATGGAATACAAGGTTGGATGGTGGTGGGCGTCCTTGCTCTAATCTGGGACCTTGATTGTGTGCAGGGGAAACTCCGGTACCCACGCCCGCTTCCCGGCCGGGGGCCAACCCCACCAACCCCGCCAGCTCACCACACGTCCCGCACTGGCACATGGCCAGCCAGGCGCTCTCCGTTATGGGTATATCCTCCGGGTAGGATTGCCCGTTGATGACGTTCAGGGTCGTGGCTATCCGGGCCACGGCTGCTGACGCCGGCTGCGACTGTGAGTCGGCATGGAGCACCGGGTCGCGGCTGACGCCCGACAGGACCTGGGCGCAAATCCTTTGTATTTCGTCCCTGCAAGTGTATGCACACCGCGCGTGCGCCGCGTCAACCATCCCGGCCAGCCCTCCGAGCTGCAGGCACAGCCATGAGTTTAAGAGGCCGTTGCACACCGCACCCGATGGGAAGATGCCTCGTCGGTATCAACACCACACCCCGGGCATACAATGCGTTGTCTGATAGCAACCCGTTCGCCCGCTTGATGTCGCCAACCTGCAAACGCAGGACGGTGGGCGCTTTCGTCTCCGTTTTACAGGCGCAGAGGATATGCTCAAGGTGCACTTACCGACACGTTGTATTTAATTGCTAGCCCGGCCAAGGTGTCAAGTTTGGACACCTGGAAGGAGCGAGGCAAGGCTTCAGCTGCTACTTAGCCCGCAACAGCAAAAACCTCCCAAACGCAGTCATCATATTAAAAGTATTTACTTGGTGTTTGACAAAGAGACTGCTGGTCTGCTCCTCCCCGACTTGGCTCGTGCGGGGACTCGTCGAAGCTGCCTCCTCGGGGTTCGTCAGGTTGAACGCAACGCTTGAGGAATTACCCGAGGACTCCATAATACAAGTGAAGTTGTTCACGAATGGGCTCAAAGTCAATCTCCTCGACTGTCACTGGCAGGAAAGCAAGTTCGCAACAGGAAGCGCGACCAACCGGAGCGTTGCATAGGAACGTATCGCAATGGAGTTGCTGTACGTATGAGTATATTTTCATGACTGTCTTTGCCCACAGATGGCGCAAGTTTTTTCTGTCCGACCGTGAATCGTACGGTATCCTGCTCCGGTTGCATTCAGTTCGTTTAGTCCTTAGTGTCTGTGCCGACTTCACCGTGGGCAAGGAACGTACGTGCATACATGTTCGACCTAATACCTAGACCTTGCAATATACGGAGGTTCAAGTAGCGCCTGGCTTTGCCCGTAGCAAGAAACATACAAACTGACGGCAAGCGCCCTGCAAGCGTTACACCGTCGCATTCGTTCGGCTTCGTTCATTGACAACGACATTGCAAAGTGCGCTTGCGGCCGAATACGTGCACGTGGGAACCCCAAGCACGGATTTAAAATCGACGTACGGGTGTCAGGAGACACAGCTCCTTCAAAGGCCACCAAGTTCGCGCGGCGCAGGGCGCTGTAGACTGGGTGTTCGAGGCACATCGTGAAAGCAAAGGGTCCGAGACACGTCGCGAAGGCCCACCAGCGCATACCGGTAACTGCCCCCGGGGATACCGTCTCACAGCGGCAAGAGGACGGCTGCGGCAGCTTGCCAGAGCCACCAGCAGGCAAATCACCCAAATCACCCCTGGCTCCTAACCAAAATGCCAACATATACGTCGTGAATACCGTACAAGTGTTTCAAACAATGACTGGAGTTCAAATGAGGTAGTTGGTTGGAAAACGTTGCAACCACACCTCCCACGCGCCCCCCCCCTTTCCGTCCGCCCAGAGCATCGTGCCCCATCCTCTTTCCGCTCCACCCAACCCCACCCAGCATTTTCAGCCACTCCCTCTCCCTCTTTCCCAAACCCACCACTCCAACCCAACGGAACACCCACATCAACCTCCACAAGGCCCCTCCGCACCGCTCGTCGCCCTCACCACCGCTTCTTCTCCCCGGCATCCTCCCCTTCCTCCTCCTCCGCTCGAGCCCCCTGCTCCTCTCTCAACCCTCCTGCCGCGCCCCCGCCCCCGCCCCCGCCGCCCCTCGCCCGCCAGCTGCTCAGCGGCTCCCGCATGAGTGCCCACACGAACCTCACGTACAGCAGCCCCAGGCCCCCGCCCACCACCAGCGAAACCGCCGACACAATGTAATACCCGTCGCTCGCCAGGCCGCACGTGCCGCCCGCCGCCGCGCACTCGCTGTCGCCGCGCGCCATGTCCAGCATCTTCTTCGGGCACTTGTACGGCAGGTACGACACCGCGCCGCTGTCACCTCCACCGCCGCCAGCGGCGGCCGCCGCCGCCGGCGCTGCGCAGCGCGCCACGGTCAGCACGTCCATTGCCCAGAAGAGCGGCGTTCGGGGTATCATGAATCCCATGTTGGCGATGGTATTGAGCAGTGTTAGGTAGGCGCCGCCCATTGCGGGGTCGCTGATGGTGTTGAAGAAGGAGCCCTGTGCCGTGAAGCCCAGATAGGAGACGAAGGACGTGGCCAGCGACACGGTAGCCAGGCAGCCGAACGCGCCGCGGTGCTCCGCCAGCGAGGTGGCGCCGGCGGGGAAGGCGGCGGTGACGGCGACGGTGGCGGCGGCGGTGACGAGGCGCAGCCAGTAGCCGGTCATGAAGGGCCAGTAGGGCGAGTGGCTGGCGGCCCAGCGGCCCGCAACTACCGCTGACAGCAGCTCCAGAGGGAACTGTCGCGGGGGGTGGGGGTGGTGGGGTGGGCGAGGGCGGGGATCAAGGTGAGGGAGGTCAATAGATGTGGTGAAGCAGTCTCTGTCCCCCCTTTCTCGCTGTACCCACCCGCCCAGCCACCCACCGTCTCCGTCCCTCCGCTGCGGTATCTCCTTCTTGACCACCCACCCGCCCAGCCACCCGCCCAGTCACCCACCCACCTGGAACAGCACCAGGAAGGCCAGCGCCTCCTTGGCCACCCCCTTGTCGATGAGCTTGAGACTGGCCGCCCCCTCCGCCGCCAGCACCCCCAGTCGGTAGCTCAGCAGCAGCGCACTCAGCCGCCACACAGCAGGCAGCCGCACCACACGCCACAGCTCCAGGTAGGCGTCGCGCAGCTCCGAAACCACGCGCCGCCGCCCGCCCCCGGCAGCGACAACTGCAGAGACGCCACCGTCCGCTTCCGACTGCTTGCCGTCGTCGCCATCGGACGTCGCAAAGCCCAGGATCTGTCGGTCCTGGGCGCTGAGGGGCGCCGTGGCGGCGTCCTCTTCGCAGACCCGCGGGTCGGTGGCGCCGGTCGAGTTGGAGGAGGAGGGCTGCACGGCGGTCTCCCGGACGGCCAGCGCGATGAAGGCGGTGACTGCGGCGAAGGTCCAGCCCCAGAAGCGCATGTAGCCAGACAGGGAGACCAGGCCCGCATCGGAGGGCTGTGAGCCCAGCAGCCTGCGCCGAGGAGAAGGCGGGAGGGGGCACCGAGGGAGGGCCAAAGAGGGCCGCGCGTGCGAGTGAGCCGGCGCACGGCCAACGGGACTTACAGAGGACAAGTGTATGGCCAGTGGGGTTTGCTTACGGATAGGATGTGGAGGCGATAGTGATACGGTACGAGTGCGGGGGCAGGCCCTTTGCTTCCGGTGTCACCGCCGCGGCGGCCGCGCTGCTCTGGAACCATTCATGCGCCCACTGTTGGCAAGAGGGCACCGACGGACAGAGGTGGCGGGGGGGGGGTGCCAGGGCGCGTGCGGGCAGGCGCACCGACCTGCCGAGCAGGGCGTTGCTGCGTATGAACCGGTTGCAGAAGGCGGCGTCCTGCAGCGCCAGGAAGACGGTAAAGGAGGTGAAGATGCCGGTGGTCTGGCCCACCGTCTGACAGGTGGAGGCGTACGACACGTTGGCGGGCGACAGCAGCGTCAGCGCCCAGCCGTCCACCGCAATGTCCTGAATAGGCAACACAGCAGCACAGCGAACACCGCAGACACCACGGCGCCGCGTGGGAACAAGGGCGACAAGGGGCGAGAGCGGCGTTCAAGGAGCGAGTGGCGTTGGGAGGCCGGTAAGAACTACGAAAGTGTTACGGCGGTGTCGCACCTGAGTCGCCATGAGGAACACCACAACGGTAAACAGCCACGTCAGCATGCCCACGTCGGCCTGCTCGTACAGCTGCTGGACCCAGTCCGCGCAGGCGATCAGCAGGTAGGCGGTGATGAGCTGGATGGGCAGGATCCAGCTCTTGCGGCGGCCCAGGCGGCGGCTGTACAGCGAATCCACGATGGGGCTCCACAGCAGCTTGAGCGAGTAGGGATAGGCAGCCAGCGCAAAGATGCCCATCTGGGTGTACGACAGTTTGGACGAGAGCATGAAGGGCCTGGAGGGAAGCGAACAAGGTTTGGCGCGGCGGGCGGCAGCCGGGGCCGGAGGGGCGGGGGTGAGGAGCGGGGAGATTTGCGGAGTGACGGGGCAGCTGGTGTGGTCTGCAGACGGCCACACTGGAGGGCGGGGGAAAGGGTGATCGCGCACCCACCCACCTATGTACCGTAAACCCGCTGAACCTCCCGCGGCCCTTCACAGCAAACAAACAAACAAACAAACAAGAGAAAAAGCTACACCTGCGCCCGCCTGCCCAGACCGCCGCCCGGCCATCGCAACGCGCGGCCCCGGACGTAACAATGAGCCCTCGAGGCATTCTCCCCTCCCGCTTCCTGGAGCCCTTGTGCTGCCCCCCCCGGCCCTCCCGCCCCCATATCCGCTCACGCCGCCGCCCACATGCCGCGCGGCACTCACAGCGCCCCGGTCGTAAGGCCCAGCGGCACCCCCTGCACCATGTACAGCAGCACCAGCAGCGCCAAGCTGCCTAGCTCCTGCCGTGCGGAAGGCTGGTCGGCGCGGCGGCGGTGCGGGTGAACGTGCACGTGGTCGCGCGCGGCAGCGGGCTCGCCGTCGGCATCGACCTGCAGGCGGCACAGGTCTCCCATGCTGCCGCCAGGGCCGGCCAGGTGCACCTCACCGCCTCCGCCTCCGCCGCTGGCAATCCCATTGGTGACGCCGTTGGCGTCATTGCGGGAGGCTCTGGTGTTGCTGTCGGCGGTTGCGGCCGGGGTGCTGCCCGCCGTGTCGGCCAGAAGGCCCTGGTGGCCTGGAGAGCCCTGCTCCGCCAGGGACTTTTTTACGCGGCTGCGGGTCATGGGGGCCATGGTGGCTGCTACTGTTGGCCGTTGTCAGTGATGGCCGGGATGGCCACGACCGTGGTGGCTGGGACCGGCGGCGCCCGCACGGGGACTGGTATGACCTTGGCCGCGGCGGCAGGCCCGCGGTCAAGCCTGGCCGTCCGGGTTGTGCGGCTGCTGAGCCTGGGGGGACTTGCGGTCCTTGCTGGGGCACTCGTTCGTCCGGCGCTCAGCTGCCGAGCGCTGCCCCTCGATACAGGCCGCGAGTAGCTGGGCCTTTGGCTCGCACCGCGGGGGCACGTACGCTCCAATCCGCGTGGCGTTTGTGGTCCCAACGCAGTCCTCAAGGTCGATTACTGTAGGACACGCGATGCTGCACTGAGTTGTACTACTAGAGCGAGACGAGGAATGCTGTCCGGCAGACCTGTGCGTACCTTCTTTGGGGCAGATCCCAGAGAATAAGCACCAGCCCGCCTTGCTGGTTAGGTGCTGGCAGACGAACTGTCGAGAAAGCGCGGGGCAGCTGGGTTTTACGGCCAACTTGTAATCGACAATGAAGACGCCGGACTCACTTCCTGGTCACGCGGATGGCGACGCTGGCATTCGGAAAGCGCTCTAAATATTTGAATGCAAGACATCAACGGTGAGTGGAAAACGGTGCGTTGTGGGAAACGGCCGACGATCCGTTCCGCAGTCCTCTACGAAATCTCGATTAGATATGTCTTCTTCACTATTGCAGCTTTGGTGCCCAAGATAACGGCACCAAAACAGGCTGGCTCAGCAGTCGATTGAGAAACATTCTGACCGGTGACCGCAGCATGTACGACAGTGTACGGCCGAAACGGTCAACGTTCCGCCACAGGAACCGCACACAGCTGGCACCGCTCCGTGCGCTGCATATGCGTCCACCCAAGGCATGGCCAGCTTCGTACCTCACCGTCTCCCGTCCAGCTGCACTGTGCATCGAGTCTGACAGCGTCATCAAGTGACCTCGGGCGCCACAGCCCATAATCACTCCCGAATCCAGCGCGAATCCGTTTGGGCGCTCGGAGTCGCCACCCGTACCATGCAACAGCCATGAACTGTAACGGCAGGTAGTGCACCGAGGCCAGGTCTGCCGACAGCCGAGGCGTATACCTGCGCACACCTCTGCAGTAGCTACAGTACGTGGACCGAGGCTCGAGCTCGAAACCCCTACTCTTGGATCCGATAGCTGCAGCGGTGGTGAACACAACACGCCGTACCTTAACTGCCAACGGTCACGGCAGATTCCGTGGCATGTTGCCCTAAGCACTGCCAGAGCCGAGGCCCAAGAAGCGGGGTGCTTGGCCAGCACCATGGCACCTGCAAGTGGATCACAGCTTTGCGACGCCAGCGTGGAAATAGTGAACACAGACATGGCAACCGGTCCGTTTTGCGACCTCGTCAGGTCATCGTTTCGGTCATAATCCCTCCCCAACAGCTTCGCACAACGTTGCTCAGCCACATTCAACCCCATGCGGGTGCCTGCAGACCCGAGCCTGGCAGGTAGATGTAGGGCTGTCGACGGCTCAACACGCCAGCGCCCTGGCACTTCGTCAGCCTCAGCCCAACCGGCATTGCATCGCAAACAACACTCCGAAGCAGCATGCGTGCTTGTACGGTCTCAGCTCACGTCGTCCAGTCTCGCCAAATGGCCAGGCACACCGCACCAATCGAACCCGACATCATCTGTCAGCCCCACAATGCCCGGATCGGTTCCCAGTGCAGTCCCGGTGCAATTTCCACCGCCATTCCACTCCTCCATTTCCCAGACGCCCCGGAGCCCGCCCAGCCGCCCTCTTCGGGCCGCGCGGCAACACCTTCTGGGCCGCTTCAGGCGACGCCGTCAGCGGCCTCCTCGACTAAACCTCCCTCGCGAGAACCGCCAATGAAAAATTCCTCGTTGGGCATCGCCAAATCGCCAAACCCCGCCAGCAGCCCCTCGTCGATTCCTCTCGTCATCTGTCCCGGAGCCTGGCGGCCTGCTGCCGCTGCCCCGTCAGCGCCGCCTGGTTGCTCGCCGCGCCCTCCGCCTGGCCGCTGCCCCCGCCGCGCATCTGCTCCTGAAGCTCCTTGTAGTCCTCGGGGTCCATCTTCATGCGCGGGAATACTACGATTGCGAGTACGGAGATGACAATCATGATGCCGTACGGGCTCTTGACGAAGCTCCACACGTCGAAGGGCTTGCGCTTCTCGAAGTACTGCGCCTCCATGGCGGGACGCAGCAGCAGCGGGCTGTGCAGCACCTGCAGATCGCGGCGCGGCGCGGCGCGGCGCGGCGCAAGCAAGGGGCCAGCAGGGGGCGGCACGGCCGTCAGGCACCTGCTGCTGCGCCGACAAAGCCTGGGTTGCACCTGCACCTGTATTCGGTACTTCAGTCACGTGACTCAGCCCGCTGCTCTACTGCCCGCCAGCCCCCTATCCCGAGTGCACCAACAGATGGGCACATGTCGGGCAAAGAGCTGGGACGCCCGCGCGGGCTCCGGCCCGAACACCGCGCCTACGGCCCACAAGCCACCCCCCCCGCACTCATGATACCCACCAGGTTGCGGTTGAGGCTTAGGCTGGCACGCGTCAGCGTGCCTTTGCGGTTGATTTCGATGCGGATCTGTCGCCAGGAAGGACAGGGCAGCATGGGGAAGGAGTGTCACGCAGGTTAGTAAGCAGCTGAAGACGCCGCCGCGTGAAGCAGTTTGGTGGCGGGCGGGCCGCGAAGGGGAGCCGCACCGGCATGGCGTGACAGCGGCGCAGTGACAGGCCGGGATGCGGACGCAACCCTCGGGAGGGGACGACCGCACCGCGGACAGCTGTTCCCCCGCCACCGGATGGCCCCTCAGCCCGGCAGCCCGCGATGTGCGCTCCGCCGGGCCCAGAGGTGTCCTCGCGGAGTGTTGCACCACAACGCAGCTTCCACATCCGGCCCTGGCCATCCCCGGTTGCGGCATGGTTTACCCCCGATAGCGCACGACACAGCTGACGGCTTTTACTTGCCATAAGAAACAGGCTGAACGTTAGCCCTGAGGGCACCGGCCATGCAGCAGCATCTGAGTAGCTTGCAAACCCTTCGAGCGACAAAACCAGGTCCCTCGCCTGTTGTCTTGGTAAGGTATCCCCCCCCCGCCCTGCCATGTATGGCCACCCCGCCAGTTTTCCGCAGTCTGGCACAGCATGCGAGTCCCCAAAGCTCCCCCAATGCACGTGAGCCGGCGCCATGGGCTGACGTAGGGGAGCGGAATGGTTTGGGGCGCACCTCCGGATAGACGAGAGACCGGTGGAAGGGCTGCAGCAGGTGCACACCCGGGGGCACGTCGCCGAGCGTGAAGGAGCCGTCACTGCCGACGAAGGTCCGAACCTGCTCCCCTTGGGCTGTATGAAGGAATATGACTGTGCTGGAATGGTTCATACCAGCTGCGGCACGAATGCACAGGCAGGCGGTCAAGTGGCAGCCGGGTACGGTCACGAACCACGCGCGGCAGGCTACCTAGCGCGTACTTACGAGCTATGAGGACTTTCCCCCTAATTACGCCAGTTGGATCAGCGCACGTAATCCTGCATAACCAGCTAACGTCAGTTAAGGTGGCGGCAATACCGGCACAGATGGCGACCAATCAAACGCACCCAAGCAATGTAAAAAGGATGGTGACAATTATAAGCTTCATTTCCCTAGCTTTCTGTCTTGGTAACGATATTTCCGTGTGGACCCGAACTCTCAAGTGCACGCTGTATGAGAGAGTCAATTATATCATAGTTGTGTCTTGTCACTGCCCTGCTTAGACAGATCACTGTCAGGTGGGCAAATTAAAGAGCGAAACCCACGGGACGGACTTGTAGTACGGTACCCCTGGCGATGAAAGCGAAGTGACGCAAGGACTTTCCTTTGCAAATGGGACACCGATCTAAACATTTGATGTGTATTATTAGCAAGGCATGTCGTTGTTGCACATACATACGTGACCTGCTGACCTCTATCGTTAACCGTGGACAGATGCGATGACTGTGACTGTTCACCTCTGCCGTAGCCCGCATCGCTTCTGACGCCCGTGCACAACTAGCACCAAGTAATAATTGTCAAAGATGGGCGTGTTCACGGAGACGGTGGTGCCGATTTTTGGCAACCTGCTGGCGACGGCCATGCTGCTTTCCCCGTTTCCGGCGGTGCTGCGTCTGAGGCAGTCGGGCAAGCTCGGGGTACGGTTCCACTGATCGCCAGGATGATCGGGCTTGCTAAGACCATGCCAGCGCAAATTCTCACAGTGGACCCCCTGCTGCTGCTGCTGCTGCACGATTGTCACACAGGATACCAACCCCCTACCCTACCCTATGACGTGTATCAACGCCATCGGGTGGGTGGTGTACGGCTACACCACTTCAAACCCGTACATTTTCCCCGCCAACATCCTCGGCCTCCTGGCGGGGCTGTTCTTCACCTTGACAGCCGTCCCACTAGCGAACCGAAAGGTGGGTAAGATGGGGATAGCCGTTAGGAATCAAGGGCATCTGTCTGGTGCAGGGCGCTATCTGCAGGCGGGCCACGCACCGGGGGCGGGTAACGGGGGCGGCGTTCTCCGCCTTCCGTGGCAGCGACCCGTCGGCAGCAGGCCGATAATCGCCTAGCCCATTCTGTTGAAGGCCCGGGTCTTGCCAACTTCATGACGTCATTGGGTTATAACTCGCTTCCCGCATCTCACTCCCTCCCCCGTCCTGCACCTGGCGCCACGTGATGCCACCGCGGGGCCCCACAGGCGCAAGACCAGATCGCGGCGTTGCTGGTGGTGGCCTCAGGATACTTCATTGTGCTCGGCCTCATCGCCTGTTTTGGGCTGGGTCCGACGGCTGCGGCGCGGATGTGGTGAGGACTGGGGACTGAGGACTGAGGAGGGGTCTGACCACCTCGGGAGGGCGCCGGCACAGGGGTTGGAGCGCCAGTGCACCAAGGGGCCGCTCTGAGTGCGCCAAGGTCGCGACGGCGCGAAACCCTGCCGCCTAACCCGCTCTCTATCGCGGCCCAGGCCCCCACATTTTTTGTTCGTCAACAAACAAATTTGGGCCGACACGCACTGGGGTGTTTCTGCCACACAGAAACACCCCAGTCGACGGCCCTATCGCCATTGTGCCGTCCGCCCAGCTTTTCCTTGTCCCCTCTTTCATTTTGGAGTCCTTATCATTGTACCCCCTTTCAGCCCCTTTCTTATTTTACCCCCTTTTTTACCCATTTTTAATTGTCACCCCACTCCCCCGCACCCCGCCCTGGTCCGCAGGGGCACCAGCGCCGTGGTCATCCTGATGGGCTACTACGTGGTGCCGCTGAGCACCATGGTCGCCATCGTCCGCAGCCGCAACGCCGCCTCCATATACGCACCGCTGGCTGCCACCGCCATCGCCAACGGCCTCTTGTGGAGCATCTACGGGTTCGCCGTCGGGGTGCGTGCGTGCGTGCGCTGCCAGAGAGGGCGAGGGCGAGGGCACTGCCGACCGAGCCGGATGGGTCGGTTGGGACGAGACCGGTGTGACGAAACGCTGTGACCGGGTGTAAGGGGGGCTTCGCGCACCGCCCCGACTGAGCACCCGACCCGGCTCAAGGCCCGTAGTCCATCGCTTCACATCAACGCCTCTGCACACGGGCTCCCTGCCCGGCACTGCGCTCCTCTCCCTCCCTCGCGCCGTTCCCCTTCCATTAGGACATCAACCTGTGGCTGCCCAACCTGTTTGGCTCCGTCATCGGAGCGCTGCAGCTGGTGCTGCGCTTCGTGTACGGCGTTCTTCCCACGGGCGACGCCGCGGCCGGCGGCGACACCGCTGCGGCGGCAGCGCGGGGTGACGAGGAGGCCGCGGCCGCCTTCGCACGGGTGCACAAGGCCAGGTAGGGCCGTAGCCCTT
The DNA here is from genome assembly GCA_030267565.1 of Pleodorina starrii. Lineage (NCBI taxonomy): Eukaryota > Viridiplantae > Chlorophyta > Chlorophyceae > Chlamydomonadales > Volvocaceae > Pleodorina > Pleodorina starrii. Next base: position 4,393,687 of record BRXU01000007.1, on the reverse strand, counting down.
GGGCTGCTGGACTTCCGCGCGCGCGGGTGCTGACAGACGGAGCCGATTGCTGTCAGACACTGACAGCCGCTGATCGGTGTTGGAGATACGGATTAAACGAAGTTTCAGTTCCTGCGCCTCGCCAATTGACGCCTTGTCGCTCGCAGTGCCCCGGGCCATAAGGCCGCACCACCCCGCCTCCCCCATCGGCCGCTCACTCCTCTTCTGATCCCGGGTCCCGGTCGCCCCTCGCGTCCCACCGGCCCCGCCGCCCCACCGCCCATGCACCTCCACAGCGAGGCTCCCCAGGTCGGTGTGGAGGAGCGACTGGACTCCTCCTCCAACCTGCTCATACCCGGGCTGGAGATAAGTTGCCAGGGAGGGGGACAAAGCGGTGCCGGTGGATCCGCAAGCACCGCGAACTGCGAATCCAGCAGGGCCAGCAGCAGCGCCGCTGCGGCGGCGGCGGCGGCGGCGTCGCCGCCGCCGCTGGATTCCGGCCAGCAGCAGCACAGGGCAGCGCCGGCCGGGGCGGCATTGTGATGATGGTGGGAGGGGCGCTCCTGATGCGCGGCGGGAGGCGCCCAGGGCCGTCCCTTGCTGACCCATGGGTCGCTGTCAACCATCGCGGTGTTGCGCCGCCGTCCACGCAGCGTGTTTCCGGGAGGTTGGACGGCAGGGGAACCGCATAGCGGTGCACGGTCGACTGGGATTATTAGAAGGGCCGTGGAACGCAGGGAGGTGGTGGGCGGGTAAGATATGCACCGGTCCGCCCTGGCGGCGGATTTGATTTGTGTATGGACAGTGCAAAACTCCCATGGGCTTCGGGTTAGACTGGAAAGTACCGGTAAATGTAGGCTGAGCGGAGGAGCCAGGCAGGTTGGGTAGATGGGGCAGGTGCTTCTTTGGGTGTTGTGTGCTGCTGTGGCAGGGAGAGATGGCAGGAAACGCTGTGGGGGCCGAGACCCGTCGAGCAGGGCGCAAAAGTCACCGCTGCTTTGCCGATTTGGGTCAAATGCTGGTGCTTAGCGCAGCTGGAAGGCGGCTTAATACTGATTCATGCCTGTCTGCAAGTCTTGGGGCTCAGGGGTCTTTGGCCCGTGCGGGTGTGAGGGCTGGCGACGCGCTGCGCTTTGCTTGCGCTGCGCTGGCGAGGGGTGGGGCGGTGTGGATGATCAGTTTTGGAAGTCTGGTTCCGGTGGTCTAGATTGCGGATTTAGGGGAGAGGTCATACGCAGCCCGGGCGAACCTTGGTGTCCGAAGGCTCGCGCGCCGGGCTCGTAAATACGGGCTTGCGTTGAGCCTTGTCGCACTTGCACTGTTAATAACGCCGCGAGAGGACCGCGCGGCGTGTGCTGCGCGTGTAGTGGAGAGCGGGCTTCTGGCCAGGAATTTTGAGACTGCACCGCTGCTTGCTTGTGTGCGTGTCCGTTGTGGACATGACCCCATACACTGGCATTCCGAGCGATGCACGGATGGATGGATGAATGGATGGGCGTATCCCTGAGAGTGCGGACGTGCAGCATACCCCACGCGCCGTCGTTTTTTTGGGTCCATTCATTCGAGTCAGCTACTGGCATGGCAATTTGCGCAGAGCATCAGGCCGCCGGGGTACGTGATATGGTGTGCTGCACTTGAGAGAGACGTCGCATAGCGGGTCTGATGGAGGGATGGGTTAAGACAGCGACAAATGGCCAAGCAAGACGTGCGACGGAGGAGTGTTGCCGCGTGTACCGGGCTAAGCTGCCTTGGAGTTCCTGTCGGCGCGAAAGCGTCACGTCACGGGCGGTCAGACCGCGCAGAGACGCGTCATCACGCCGGTATTCTTTGCTGTGGTTTTAGTCAGTGCGTCAGGCATTACGTTCATTATATTTCGTTCATTGGAGATTGGACGTATATTTCCTGCAGCAAGGTTCCTTGCGTCATACGACGATGGGCGCACATATGGCATGAGCGCGGGGCGCCTGCCAGCTGAAGTGCAAGGAAGTGCCAGGGAAGTGCGTGCTTTTTACCCGTGAGGGGCAACGTGGCTGCGGGCGAACCCGCAATAAACGTAGCACCGCAGCGGCAGCAGTGGTTGGCTGGCAAGACGGCCGCAGGCCGTACCCCAGACAGAAATCTGTAACACGCTGTGGTTGTCAGGCCATGAAGTCCCGTGTAGTGAAGCACAATATACCGGTAACTACGTGTGGCGGGGGCAGTTCGTATTCTTCGTAAGGGATCAGTGACCCCGCCAACCCCTGGTTCGTGGAGTACCTCGGGTAAACGCGGGTTTCTTCGTTCACTGAAAGGAGAATGACCGTTCACTGAACCTGCACTGATGCCCTCTGCTTGTTTAATGCAATCCCGTGCTACGCGTAATAGCTCAGAGAGTGGTCATGTGCTCATGTCCACTTACATATGAATAGCTGCCTAAGTGACCAAAGCTGCTGGGGCACATATAACGAGCCGATACAAGGCCATGCAGTTACCGTATAATACCTTTCATGTGCGCGGGAACAGCGCTGGAGCATGCGTGCCGTACTATTTCCAAAAATAGTACGACCTACAAGCGCACCGGTCCCTCACCATGATTCGGCACTCCCGAATGATTTCTTTGCCGACTAGTTCTGCATAAAGTCAAAATGAATCTTGACAAGGCGCTGCTGCTTCTCGACAAGCATTGGCCGGCCGTGCATCCTCAGACAATTTATTTCGTCGGGTCCGGCATTTCGTTTGATGCACCTGCTTTGACAAACGTTCACTGAACATTCAGTGAACGTTCCCCGTGACTGTTCGCTGAACATTCACTGAATGTTCAGTGAACGTTCGTCAAAGCAGGTGCATCAAACACTGAATGTTCAGTGAACGTTCGTCCACTGAATGTTCAGTGAACGTTCGTCCACTGAATGTTCAGTGAACGTTCGTCAAAGCAGGTGCATCAAACGAAATGTTCAGTGAACGTTCAGCGAACAGTCACCAGTCGTTCACGTCGTGAACGGAGACACCCGCGCTTACCCTAAGTAGTGGGTTCGTGCAACCTTGCAGACGTTGCAGAGAGTACTGCAGCGCCTCTGCAATCAGGCGTGCTGCGTGGTCAGCGTTGAATTCGGCGTCCGTCTTTGCCGGCAATAAGTTCCTCCCGCGGCACAGCTTCAATGCATGTACATGAGTACATCAGTCCGGCAGTAGCACCATCTGCACGGACTGCACCTCTGGTAGCACGTTTCTTCATCATGGTTTGTGTCATGGGCGATGTACAGAGATACGTAGTTTCAATAAGTAAAGCAATGTATGCGTAGCCACCCTGCTTCCTCAATTGAACTTACCCAACTTACCCAGTTGCTTCAGAATTAGGACCCTCGGCTATCCAAAGACCCGACAATATGAGCTTTATCAGATTAAGCTTTATGTCAGTGACATTTGGAACCATAGCGTTGTTGGTATTCGCCTTCGTGCACTTCAAATCGTCATGCCGCCCGCATTCAGCGCCAGCACACCTGACGGACCTGGACAGCCTCCTTGATCTGATGCATGAATGGGAGAGGCACAGCGAGACAGAGGCGGAGACACGGTCCGTCCGTCGAGTGGCTTCGGAGCTCGCAACAGCCATGGCTGATGCGCGCGCAGCCCAGACTTCACCGCCTCCAGCCTCTCTCACCGCCTCCAACGAACTCTCCACCGAGCAGGCTGCTCTTCGGGCCCTGTCGCTCTCAGGAACGCAGTGCCATGTCGCATGGCATACTGAGCACTGGGGCGACCCCGTCGTCTGGGGCAGCGCCCACCACGCCCGCAGCGCCGCAGAGTGCTGCGCAGCCTGCGCCTCCCACCAGCAGGCCGCCGCCCGCGGCGGGCTGGACAAGGGCGCCAACAGCACCACCTGCAACGTGTGGGTGTTCTGTGGCGACGCCGCACGTTGCGGACAGCGCTACCAAGAGTGCTGGCTCAAGAACCTCGCCACGCTGCCGCTGCCCGCGCAGCCCGGCGCCAACAGCATGTGGACTTCCGGCGTGGTGTACCCGGGCGACGAGTGGCTGAAGCCCTACGCGCAGATGAAGGCGTTGACCATGCACTTCACGCTGGGAAAGGTGCTGGTGGAGCTGTTGCCTGATCTGGCGCCGCGCTCCGTGCATGAGCTGCGGCGGCTGGCGGCAACGCTGGCGGGCGGCGAGTGCGACGGCTGCAAGGTGTACCGCGTGGAGACCAACTTTCTGGTGCAGGGCGTCATCTCACATCCCGGTGGGGCTGGGCGGGAGGGTGCGGGTTGCTGGCTGGGCAGCCCGGGCAAGGGAATGTACTCTCCAGAAAGCAGACGGACCTGTGATGGCATGGGCACATACTTGCCGGAGGGGTAATAACTGTAACGGCAAGGCCTAGGATTTAGAGGACGCTGCAGTTGTGGGCCGCGCAGGTATCCCCATCGATGCTGCTGCGGCCGCCTCGGTGCCGACCAACATACGATCCCGCATACCTCGTCACACCTCATGTCGGTCCGTTTTCAACCTCTCAACCCGCATGCACCGCATTCCCGGCGGTGTGCGCTGCCTCTGCGCGCCACATCCAGGCGGCTACGTGGGCACGCCGCGGCAGCCCAACCCGCAGCAGAAGGAGGTCATGGAGCGCGGGCTGGTGTGCTGGGCGGGCTGCGCCGGCGGCCCCGACTTCTTCGTCAACCTTGTGGACAACGCCGGCTTCGGCGACTGCCACCTGTGCTGGGGGCTGATCCAGGACATGGCCCTCATGGATCGCATCGTCAACCTGCCCACCAGGCCCAAAGCCAAGGCCAACGAAATGACCTTCCTGGCGCAGGAGCTGAGATTCAACATCACCCTCAGCTGAGCGCCCGCGTTCGCTCGAGTGTTAAGAGGTCAGGGGTTCCGTTCCATCCAACCCCCAGATGAGTCGCCAGCTGAGGAGCTGAGGTGGCAATGAGCGGTGGCTTGGGATTGCATCCAAACAGTGACCTGGGTGAAAGCGTTACTACCACTCGGCGGCAGAGGGCGGCAGGGAGGGCAGGGAGGGGTCGGTGCCCCCCGGCTGGCCGCCTAGTGCAACTGAACGGCTCGGTCATTGGTCGATTGACGGTACGAGGGGCCAGCTGCATGCAATGTTATATGTGTCCCGTACTGGCGCTGGGCGGCTCCGCTCGTGGGGAGTCACTTGGTGCGTTTTTCGCTACGGGGTTATCCTTCGAGCTCGGGCTAGGTTTGCCCCATCGCCGTGCATTTGGCAAATTGCATGTTGGACGAAGGGCGGCAGGACCAGGGGCAGGTATCACATACAGGAGCAGCGTTGCTCCGTCCTATCCCTGTCGTCTTTGGACCTACGCCTCCACAGCGCCTTCCCCTGAGAAGCAGTTCCCTTACGTCTAGAGAATTTATGGTCGCACTCCCGAACACAAGCAAGACAAGGTATCAATGACATGCAAAGGCTCCACACACTCTGTAAGATCGTGTCCGCTGCAGTATCCGGCCAGCTTGCCCGCTGGCTCTGCCCTTTCGAGGGTCTGGCGTCCACTGTCCACGGCCGTCCCCTCCATCTCTCAACACTCGCAGTCTCGCAAATGCTGCTTTGGTGGCCCTCTCTGTTGGTTTTGTCCACTCTGTCTGTTTCGTCCAGTAACACCACTTACTACCAGCAGGTTACGTGTGTGCCGTCCGTGTCCGCTGACATCATCGACCAGTGGCAGGCACCGTCCCGGCGCCGCTGCCACGGCACGCTTGCAGGGTGTAGCACTGTGGCTATCGGAAGCCCGGGAATGCCGGCCCCTGCCCGCCGTGGCCCTGGAAATTGGGCCCCCCGAAGAAAAAGGGAATGCCTTGCGGCACCGGCCAACCCTGTTGCTGCTGTGGTCGCTGCATCTGTTGCTGTTGCCGCAGCTGCTGCTGCTGCTGTATGAACTGACACTGCTGCTGCATCTGCAGTTGCTGTTGTCGCCACATCAGCTGCTGTTGCCAGCACGGCTGCTGTTGCTGCTGCAGCGGCCAGCCCATTGCCGTCATCATCGCCCCTTGCTGATGCTGTTGCTGCTGTTGCCGCCATTGCCCCCCCAGACCCTCCGCCAAGTGTTGCGGCTGCAGCAGCGGCTGCGGCAGCTGGCCGCCCCGGCATGTCGGCTGCCCCAGTCCCTCCGGCCGCGGCCCCTGCTCACACAGCGCCCCCTGTCCCCCCTGCTGCTGCGGCTGCTGCTGTAGTCGCTGCTCCCGCCGCAGCATCGCGCCCCGCGCCGCCTCCATGAGCGCAGCCACCCGCCTGGCGCCGCCCAGCGCCACCCGCCATCGTTGCCTGCACGCCGCCTCAACGACGGGCGCGTTCAGGCCGGCATACGGCACGTGGCATGGCGCGTCGGGCAGCAACGGCTCCCAGTCCGGCTCCCCGCCCATCGCTGTCCCAGCAACGACCATTTCCCTGGCAGAGCCCTCGGCCCAATCCACGATATGGGCGCCAGAAGCAGACGCGGCGGCCGGCGGCGGGACAGCCTCGGCTGCCGACTGCTCCACAGGCGCCTCCGGCTCCGCCTCCGCGGCCAGGGGCAGGTAAGGACCACGGCAGTACGCCGGTGGAATGCCGTGCAGGGCCATTCCGACAAGCCACGGCGGCGGATCCAGAGGGCACTTAAGGCCCAAGGCCGCCGCCAGGGCAATGGAGAGGGCGCCGGGGCGCACGCCTGCAGGGGCCTGCGTCAGCGCCTGCGTTGGGTCATAGACGTCTGCAGGGGTGGCTTCGGCGCCCGTGGCATCGGGTTGGGCGGCGTCGGCCTCCTCCTCCCCAGGTGCAGCCGTGCTGAAATACCTGCGCAGCATAGTGCACGGCTGGAGGGTAAACTGACCTCGTCACAACAGAAGCCGCCGGCCCAGCACAGCCCAGGGATTTTCTTTAGTTTGTTCGTCCGTGCAGGAAACCGTGCCATGCCGTGCCCCATGCCCACCTTCCGTGAGAGGCCTTATGCCGGGGCCCCCGCCGCTGCGCTGCTACTGCCACCTGCTTGGCCATGCGCCGCTCCGCCGCCATCGCTCCGCGGCTCTCGGACCACTCCCGCTGCCGCGTGCTGATGTTGGTTTGGTTTCGGGGCCGCTTACAGATGCGCAGGTCGTGGCCGTATGAGCCACAGTTGAAGCAGCTGCCGGGTGGTTCATGGTTGGTTGGGAAACGCGGCACCAGGAGGAAGGGACATCACCGTTGGAAGGGACATCCGATGCAGATCGGCGGAGAAGTCCGTGCGGAGCCGTGGGCCACACAGGTGGACGGGATGGGCATTACGGGGTGGGGCGGACAGCCGCTGCGGCGACGGATCGCAGTCAGGCACTGGTGCTGGTACTGCTTCCATTCATGTGTGTGTATGTGGTGTGTGTGTGTGTGTAACTTCTGGAGGTCCCCGGCGGGACTTGGGCTGCGGCTGACACCGCACGAGCAACTTGCGCTTCCCACCTGCCAACAAGCAATGACCCGGCGGCAGCGGCAGCGGATCGTCACACCAATGTCCGCCAAGTCAGGCACTCACCGGTTAAGCACGAATGCAAACTCCGGGGGCAGCGTGAAAATTCCGCCAGCCGCGCCGCCACCCGCCGCGTCGTCGCCGTCGAGGCGCCGCCGCTTCTGGGGCCGTCCTCCTCCCTGCCCCTTGCCGACACGGACGAAATCGGAGCCTGCCCGGTGGGGCAGCGCCGCGGGGCCGTCAGCCTCCAGGAGGCTCGAGGCAGCCGTAAGCGACCCGTGGGTCACTAGTGACCCACACTGGGGCGGCGTTGCCAGAGGCGGTGGCGCGGTCGACACCGGCAGCGCGCTGGCGGCCAGCCTGGACCCCAACCGCAGCGGCGCGACCGGGAGCCTGTCGTACGACGGCGTATCGTTCTCCTCCTCGTACGCGACGTTGAACGCGACGGCCGCCGCAGCGGCCTGCGCCTTGAGCAGCACGTGCACGGCCGCGCTGGGCTCCGAAACCGCGGCATGACCCACACCGCTGCTAGCCAGAAGTCGATCCGTAGCTCCGCTGCCGCCATTCGCTGCGTTTTCGCTGCCGGCGCATGCCTCTATGACTCCACTGACGGCGGGACAGAGAGGCAGGTGGAGTAAAGGGAGCGCGGGTTTCAACGAAAGGGGCATGGATGGGTTATGCTGGTGAGGCTCGACCGTATTGCTGCGCGCTTGCGTGTGGCAGAGGCTCTTCCGAAAGGCGCGGCAACAGTGACAGAGGCGGGAAACGGGCGGAACCCGCCCCAGGCGTGGCACACGTGGGCGATTTGGGTTATGCCCCTCGACGGTCAGAAAGCGTAGGACTTGATACATGTGTGCAGCCCGAGTCAGCCCAATGTCGCCGTATGTCACCTTGGGTGGGTTGAAGGTGCGTGGCACGGCCGTGTCGCTGCTAGGTTGTCGTGGTCACTGGCAGACAGCCATTGTTGGCCGTCTGGGCCAATTATTTGCCTGGGTAGGTCCGGCCCCTCAAACGGCTTCCTTTCGGACAGCGCCCCCAACGGCTGACATGTCGGTGTGAGCCGGGCCTGCCGTACAACTGAAGTGAACTCCGCGGTGGCCACGGCTTCCAGTCCGGTGCCAGGCACAGGCTCCACCGCCATCGGACCGTCGTCTTGGTGAGGCGCTGCCGCTTTCAGCTAATATACGTCATAAGGCTCGACTGCAAGGCCCCACTGAAGACGAAAGTGGGTCGTTCGCCCGCCCGCGACGAGACGGATATATTAAGTCCGGGTAGCAAGGAGGCATTTGCTGCTGGGAATCTCTTCGTGTGCCTCGCGCCTTGGAGCAGGAGGGCGGTGCTGGACGACCGACGCCCTAACGTGGGCCCTAACACGTACAAGCTAGACGCAAACAGAGGCGGGCGCTGCCGGGGGTTCCGGTATTAGACGTGTATAACATCTATAAAATGTATTTGGGACTCCTGCTTTTCAAGGGATTTTGGGGCGTCGTACCCGCGGTCATAATTTCAAGGGCTCATAGTCCTTGACCACATTCATAACCAGCAAAGCTACACATTAAACCTGACAGCGTTCAAATGCACTGTAGCTTTTACGCTATGATAAGCATTGATTTGTAACGGGAATGGTTCCACGTATTATTTGCCTCCGTCCTTGCGCCCCCCGCCCCTGGCCTTGAGGCATGATCTACAAACTGTAGCTGAAGTGATTATTCCAGGCGGGAGCCGGTGGCTGGAGGCCGCCTTCACACGCCCTTTGCCCAGTCATTATGAAGCCACTTGGCCTCAGCAGGCTTGGACTTACAACACATCATCGTGTAGTAGGCACTGCAGCTGCTGTGGGCACGGGTGTGGCAATCTGCGCCTGGAAAGGGGCCACTGAGTCACGACGTCACGAGGAAGCAACAGCTCCCAAACGGTCTGTGAAACTCCCGGCACCACTTGTTGATGCTATCGCTGGAGCATTGGGAGAGGTTGCGCAGATCTTGGTGCTTTACCCCTTGGATACTGTCAAGGTAGGCCGCGTCGCGTTTGTGGCTTTCCGCACTGGGAACCGGAGCGGTTGGTTGGTCGCTCTTAGGGATTGACGACATCCATAAGTACGCTGTCGTGGTAGCCTATGTCCGTGTTTGCGCTTTCGAAGGTTAATGTCATCTCGCGCACCTCCACTACCCCACGCGTTCAATTTTCGGCCCCCCGCGAGCAGGTTCGTTGCCAGTCCTCCGGCGAGACGGCCGCCGTCGTTCTGCAGCGCCTGCTGCGCCGCGGCTTCAACTTGCAGCTGCTGAAGAAGCTCTATGCTGGGGCCCTGGGTGCGGCAGCGTGCGCCGTGCTCGTGGGCGCCGTCCACTTCGCAAGCTACGAAGGCTCCCGCAAAGCCTTTTTGAGGCTCACTGCCTCCCCCCGCAGCAGCGACAGCACCGCCGCCGCCGGCACATCCGCACACGGCGCCATGACTCTCGGCGTGAGTCATGGCGCCCAAGGCCACATGGAAGGCGCGTCAGCCTCTAGCCCCGGACAGGGCACCGCAGCATGTAGCACCTACACAAGCACCTGCAGCGCCACCGACGCCGGCGCATCCACAGCTGACAAAACGGACGCCACCCACAACGATGAGGGCCGCGCCGGCCGAGCGCTGGCCACCTTCGCCGCGGCCGCGGTGGCCGCTGTGGCGACGGCGTTGGTGGAGTCACCGGTGGAGCTGTTTCGCCACAACGCGCAGGCGGGGCTGGTGCAGCCCAACTTCATGCGGGAGATGGTGGCCACGGTGCGCAAGGAGGGTGTCGGCGGCCTGTACTGGGGCTTCCTGCCGCACTGCTTCGAGGCGTGGCCCCACGACATTGCGGAGCTGGCGACGTACGGCATGATGCGCGAGTTCCAGGAGTCCGTGTCGCGGCCTGGGCCCTGCCGCCACGGCTGGGCATCTGGCATCTCAGAACAGGGCTGGGACCTGCTGACAGGCGCCGCGTCGGGCGTGTCGGCGGTGCTGCTGTCCATGCCGTTCGACACGGTGAAAACGGTGCGTTCGGCTCCAGCCCCAACGACGGCGCTGTTTCGGCCTCTGAAGCCGTTTGAAGTCGTTTGGGCCCGGACAACTCTGCGCAAATTGTCTCGGCACTTCTCTGCGCTTTGGTTAGTCGTGTCGATTAGTCCAACCAGCCGGTCAGCCTGCTCAGTAGGCAGTCCTCCCTTTCCCACAGCTTTGTATAGCCTGGACCACCGGCGTGTCCCTTCCGCGGCGTGTCCCTTCCCTTTGCAGTACTTACAAACGCACGGCGCCGATCTGTCGGGGCGGGGGCTGCTGGGCAGCGCGTCGCTTTTCGTCAAGTCTGGTCGGCGCATCATGGCGCGCAAGGGCCTTGCGGGCCTCTACGTGGGCGTGACACCGCGGCTGCTGCAGCAGGTGCCTTCGGCGATGGTCTGCTGGTGGTCCATTGCCGCCTTCAAGCGCTTCATGGAGCCCCACACATTGCCGGAGGAGTGGCCAGCTGGCGGCAGCAGCGAGCGAACTGCGACGGTGGCTGCGGCCGCCATGGCCGCAGAGCGAGCGGCAGCGGCGTAAGCGGTGGTGGCGCGAGGAGAAATGTATGGGACCGTAAAAAAGCGTTCGCCGAACAGTCGTAAGGGGGCCATGCAAGCGGGCTGTTGCCGGAGCGTAGGCCGGGAAATCTTTCCACGTAGGCCACGACAGCTCGACAGGGCGCATGTGTGTGTCGCGTGCAAATCATGTACCGACCGTAGCGAAAGGTTCCCGATGCGCCGCCAGGCCGGGGCAGTTTGCTGTAGATGCGCCGTTGTCTTGTGTTTGGCAGACAGCGCCGTGATTTGGGGGGCGCTGCACAGAGCGGAAGTGCTTCAGCGGGGTTAAGCCGAGCAGAGCGATCCGTCAGTGTTTGTCCGTGGCCCGGACCGTGGAATGAAGCTTAGGGAATGGAGCATTGCTGACGAGATTGATGGCCGCTGGGTCAAGATGGCTGTGTAGACGCAAGCAAGATGATGGTGACGCTGTCGTGCTATCGCAGCTGCAGGGCCGTTGTAGTGCCATGCCGCGTGCACCTCGCCCCGAGGCCGTAGCTGAGGCTTTTGACCTTGGGGGGGCAAGCGCCCGGGTGCGAAACTGTCCGCTTAGTGAATTGAACCCTACCCATTAAGAGACGCCAGGCTCGCCAGTATCCCGACGTCCGATGAGGGCGGGGTGCTTGGTTTGCGGGCTTATGCGGCATGCCTTAGTTACGTGTGGTCCGCACCTGGCGCCTCCGAAAGTGTGGCGCCTCCGGTTGTCTGGTAAAGAAGCTTTGACCCTTCCTGGGCCATGAGTCCACTGCCTCCTCCTGCTGGTGTAGAGGGTGAGGGGGTGTATGGGTGGGTATCTAGTGTTAGCGACGCAGGAGGCCCTGGCCCAACGCGGCTGCGTGTACAGGTACGGAATCCTGTTTGTAGGGGAACTGGAAGACCCCCGGAGCGTGGATATGAGGCAGTTCAATTTGCAGGCGAGCATTTTTGTGGAGGGCGTCAGGGTTGAGACGTCAGGAGCGGTTGGTGCGCCCCAAGGACTTGCATCAAGATGCAGGGAGCGCAAGACAAAACCCATATGCGTTAATTGCTAGACGTTTGATATGTGCCGGCGTGTACGTGTCGATGGTCCCCAAGTTGAGTCTCGGGCAGACCGGGCGCCCAAAAGGTCGTTGCGTTTCGTTGTAAACCATCGTCACACTCGCCCGCCGTGGTCGATTAAGCTTTCGACCCGATTATTCAACGATAATGGATAAGCATTTGGGATGCTCGGAAGCTAAAACAGTTGTATGAACCTGTAAATTGTATGGCTCGAAGAGGCCTCGGATTAATACGGAAGGTGTTACTGCGCGGATGGCGGTTTAGACTGCTTTCGCACACATCTGTTTGGTGTATCTATAACACACTTTGCGTTGCCTAGCAAACCACGTAGTGCGACAAGCGCTGCTATGTATGGGACGGAAATGCGCTAAGTTTACTGCGACGCGGCCGATTTGCAGTTGCAAATTGCCGATCTTGTAATAGGTATTTTCTATTATGGCGTCCGCACCTCCAAAAGACTCTGCAAAGGCCACGCCCAAGCCAGCTGCGGGCAAATCGAGCGGCCCCTATGGCACGTTCCGGCCTGCAACGGCGCCTGCAGGTCGTGCACCAAAGGTACTTGATGGTTCAAGCCCACACGTACCGTGGGGGCTTGCGCCCTGCGCGAAGTACGCGCTGATGCGGAGTCACTGCCGTTACCTCTTGCGTTTAGGACGAGCCGCTGATAGACGATCCTAGGCATGCGGATGAGAATCCCATGCCATGGCTTCGATACTTCTTCCCAAAGGTGGGTTGGCTTGGATGTCCTGGGTGTTGTTCCGCCGCGTGTTCATGGGCATCGGCGTCCTTACGAAACGCAGGACTTCGATGTGCGGGAGGGCCAGCCGGTTGAGCCCTACTATCAATTTTTTGACGTGAGGATCCAGCCGTATCAGGTGCGTGCAAGTAACCTTGCCGAAGTAGAGCAGGCGAGCGAAACTGGTAACGACCTCGAGCCAGCGGGTTTCGATGCCCGTTCATGAGGCCCGCATGTCCCTTCGCTGCAATCGTCCTGTCCACCATGGCTGAGTGCAGCGCAGTGAAGATCGGTTTTTGTGTGGGGGGGCCGTGGAAACCGGGGACCGTGGCTGACTAGGCGGGGTTTCTTGCGCGCCTCTCAACACATCCCGATCGGCGAGCCATGTAACGAACACACACATGCCTTGTTACCAACCAATTCCCTTTTCCCCGCTGCGCAGGAGGATACCGCCACGCCGCCGCCTGAGTGGGCGCCCAACGCCTACTTTCAGCTGAGCTTCACCCAGCTGCACGTGCCAAAGGACATGGTTCTCGCCACGCGCATCCCCAAACTGCCTCTACCACCGGCCGGTTCCATCGATCTCACGCGCGACAACTCAGCGCTGCTCAAACCCGGCAACGAGAAAATCATGGCGGAGATTCTGGTGCGTGCGCGCCGGGCCACCTATAAGCACTGCTATGCCGCAGCGGGGCGCCGCTGTGCCCTCTGCATCTACGCTTTCGCTGACGAGGGCTTACCGGTTGGCGGCTCCTTGATCCAAAGCTGGTGCTGCCCGGAGCGCGGGCATGGCGACGAGCCCTTCCATGTCGCGTGCAGCAGTCTGCTCCACCAGCCTAAGCCAGCCACACAGCCCGCTCTACTACAGAGCCCGAGCACATGCCCCTCCGGGGGGCCGCGAGGGCGAGCTGCGATGAGCAGGTGCCCGGTCCCGTGGTCTTCCAACGGCCGCGCTGCCCCCTCTCACCGACCCGCGTGCTCCGCGCCTCCCATGTCACTCAGTACGCCACGCAGTACTTCGCGGTGCCTCCTCGTCCCCCAACGCCCCCACCGACACCCCGCCTGCCTGCCTCGCCGCCGGCTTCGCCCCCGTGGGGTCGCAGGCGTTCTGCCGCAGCGTGGCGACCTTCCGTGCGCGCACCTGGAAGGACGCCATGCCGCTGGTGGACCTGCTGCGTGGCGTGCTGCTGCACTTCCTCAACCACTACACGCTGGGCGCGGCGCTTCTAAAGGAGCAGGCGAAAAAGGACGTGAGTGCTGAATGTCGAGTGCGGGGTTGATTAGGATGGTACCAAGTGGGGGAGGGGCCTTGCGCACCGTGGCGGCGGGTGTGGCTGCTGGCTTTGGCAGGGGAAGGGACCCGCGCCGGGTAACCCTTCAGACAGGGGCAGCCAGGAATGCTGATAGCCACTCGCTGCGCCGGTCTTGCCTTTGCATTTGTTTAGGACGGGGATGCGTCTCTTGGGCAGCGAATGAGGCGCGCCACGTATCGCCTATCGTTTATTAGTACACAGAAGTTCGACCCGTTCGCAGCTACGACGCGGATCTCTTGCCTTATGGACTGCGTGGGGACAGATCTTGTGCCCTTTCCTGGCGGCTCCTCTCCATCCCAACCTCCCAGGCTGAGGCGGCCCTGGCCTCGGAGAAGAACGCGCTCAAGGCGTGGTACAACCAGCAGCTCGAAGAGAACCTAGAGAAGGCGCGCGCGGAGTACGAGCAGAAGCTGGAGGCGCAGAAGGAGGAGCTGCGAATGACGCTGGTGAGAAATCTGGCCTGTCGTACCTCGCCCTGGGTTGGTGGAGATGGGGAGCGAGCTGCCCACTCCACCCCGGGGCACCCGCATAAGCATTTGCCGGCCGGAGATCGCGAAGTGGCGGCTGCTCTCACGGCATGGAGAGCTGTCATCCGTTACGCCGACAAACCCATTTTTGTTTAGGCGGGTCTTTCTGCTGCACCGCTGCACCGCTGTGGTCTCATCCTTTTCACCCCTCTTAATTTAATATCTAGTGGGCTGATTGCTGCGACCAGTACCACTGCCGCATTGAACTCACAGAATAAAACCCGCGCGTGGCCCCTACCGCATCCACGCAGGCAGAGGACCTGACCCTTCAGTTGCGGGCGGAGCGCGAGGAGAAAAATCAGCTACGCCAGCAGGTGTGCCTGCAACTGGGCGGGGTTTAGAAGGCACGCGCTCAAGACAAGCGGGAAAGCGGGGCGATACATGGCGACCGGGTTGGGTTCCGGTGGTTACGCAAAAGAGTTGCTCATGCGGGCCCGCTCTCCGTGCGTTCCAAGGATCACTCGGTAGTGTAACGGAGATTAGAACAGGTTGGCAGGCTGACAGGCTTCCGCGCATGCATGTGGGAAAGACGAATCGAAAGCGTGCGCGCACTCCGCGCCGCACCTTTTTCAGCTCCAAGTCGCTCGTGCACTCCCCGGCCTCCACTGCAACGCTCCGACAGGCCCAGCAGGCGGAGGCGCAGATGCGCAAGGCGCTTGAGGCTGCCGCCACGCTGCAGCGCCAGATCGAGCACGGCCAGCAGCAGATCGAGCTGGAGGCGCGCAGGCGCGCGGAGGCGCTCGCCGCGCGCGACGCGCAGATCGCGGCGCTGCATGAGCAGCAGGCAGCGCTGCGGCGGCGCCTGGCGGCGGCTCAGGCCGCGATCGTGGAGGCGCTCAACGCGAAGACCAAGGAGGACGCCATAAACGTGGCGCTGACGGCGCTGTCGGGGGCGCTGCCCAAGGGCACGGCGGCGTACGTCGCGGAGCTCCGCACCGCCGCAGATGTGGACAAGGACGACCCGTCAGCGTCGCTCATTGCGGAGGCTGCCGCCGCCGAGACGGCGGAGGCTGACCCAGATGGCGACGGTGACGGCGGCGCCGCCGCTGCCGCCGGCGCGCTGCCGCGCGCGCTGGCGACCATGCGCGGCGTGACGCCCGGCTTCATGACGAGTCCGCTGGCGGCGGTGGTGGGCGGCGCGGCGGCGGCGGCGGGCGTCAAGCCGAGCAGCAGCTCCCGGCCGCCATCGGCGGTGCTGGCGTCGGCGCTGTCGGAGATCAAGGAGACGCTGGTGTTCAAGTACATCAAGGCCTCGAACGGGCAGGAGTTCATGCTGGGCCAGAAGCTGGCGTACGGCTCGGGCGTGTCGTGGCGGCTAGTGGAGCGCGGTGTGGAGCTGCACGTGCCGGACGTGGCGCAGCAGGTGCGGTGCGGTGGCGGTGGGGTGCGATGGCGGCGAGGCGGTGCGGCGGGGTGGGGTGGGGTGCGATGGCGGCGAGGCGGGGCGGCGGGATGGGGTGCCGTGCGGCGGGGTGGGGTGCGAGATGCCATTAGGCTGTCCGCAAGGCAACAAACTGCGTGGGCAGCACGCGCCGTTCGTCGATTTTCAGCCTAAAGTCGCGCCGCCAGTCTGAAACGCTCACTCATTCAGTGCGACGTGGAATCCGGGTGGCACGGGGTTGACCCGGCGTCTCCCGCAAACTGTGCGCCAGCCAAGCGCGCCGCGGCTCATACCTTGTAATGCAATGCGCGCGAGCTTGCTGTGATGCCTTTCAACGTCTATCTTGCACGCTCCCGCCCATGCCTTGACGGCCGCCGCCGCGCAGCCCGGCGTGTGGTTCTTCCGGACGCTGGAGAAACCGAGCGGCGGGGCCTACTTCGCAGCGCCTATCGTGGGCAACAGCGGCGAGGTCATGGGCATGCTGTGTGCCGACACAATGTGCGCCGCGGAAGCCGAGGCGGAGGCCGCCGCGGCGGCCGCCGGCGCCGCTGCCGGCAGCCCCGCCGGCGACGCCGCCGCGGCGTCCGCAGCCTCGGCCTCGGCCGTCGCCGACATGGCCTTTGTGCGCGGCCTCGCCGCCGCCATCGGCGCCCGTGCACGGCGGGACGCCGATGCGTACGCGGAGGCTATGCTGGCGTTGGCAATGGAAGGTGACGACGTGGTTCCGGAGCCGCCGCCGGCGCCCGTTGACCCGCAGCAGTTCGTGTCCGGCGAGGGCGGCGTCAGTGGCGGCCTGCGCCTGTTCTCGGATGCGCTCGCCATGCTGCGGCGCCTGACCGACGAGGAGCTGGAGGCGCTCTGCAACCTTGACTCGCCAGACGACGTGAGCTTTGCACTGCCCGACGGGACGGGCCGCGTACGGGGGCGCATGGGGAGGAAGGGCGCGCGTGTGCCTGGCGCCGCAGCAAGGGCCGCCGGCCGTGATCGTTTGCGTGCGTTAGACGGTACCACGCCCGCTGGAACATTGGCATCTGCCTGAGATGCTGATGCACAAACACCCTCGGGCCCAGCCCACCACCGCCGTCGCCGCGGCCGCACACGCAAAGCTGGTCGCGAGCCCTCGCGCCTTGCGCTAGGGTTGGCCTTGCCCCGGTTTGGCAATTTCCGGCCTGTGTGTCTCCACATGGGGTTCGCATGTGTGCACATACCCCCGAACCCGCCGAAGCACACACAACAAGTCCAGTGTCTCCGCCCCGCTCCGAATCCTCCGAAACCACCACCTGAATTCCGCAGGTCACGCTGGCGGTCATTAAATCAGTGTTGGCGGCGGTGGGCGAGGTGGGCGCGGATGACTGGCAACACGCGCGCGCGCACATTAACCGGGAGCTTTTGGACCGGCTGGTGTCGCTGGACCCGCAGCAGGCGTGGGCCGAGTGGCAGGCGCTGTGCAAGTTAGTAAGGGGAGGAGCAGAAGGGGAGAGGCGCGCGCATATGGGAGGGAAGGGGACGGGGGCTTGGGACCTGGCCAGGGGGCGGCGGCCTGGCAGCTGGTGCAGGGAAGAGCCCTTGGGTGGGTTGCGAGGACCGTTGGCGGTTGCCCAGCGGTTATGAGTCGGCCAGCTGCGCGATGTCGGACCGGTTGGCTTCTTGAGCTGCATACTTATGCAGGTCGGTCTGTTGGTCGACATGGCGGGTTTGTTGCTCGTATAGTCGGCCGGGACAAGGGTGGGATCCGCCGAAAGGTCTTTGTCTGCTGGAAGCTCAGTACCTTGCCCTCATACGGCACCATACCCGCGCAGGGCTTTTACGCCGCTGAACGAACTGTCCGCCTCCTCCCTGGACGCCGTGTCCACGGCCGGGGACGAGCCGCCCGCGGACCCATCCCTGCGGGCCAGCATGGCCCTGGCACGCTGGGCCGCCAGCGTGCGCATCGTGTCAGCGGCGCGAGCGATGCAGGTGCGGTACAGTGCGGCACGGTATGACACGGTGGGGCCCTCGTGGAGAAGCGGGGTTGCACGTTACGCACATGCGCGCATTGGTGGGCTCGAAGTGGGAAACTTCGCACGCGTAGCACGTATCTGTACATGAGGAGTCAAAACACATTGGCAAGGGGATGCTTTCAGCGTGCTGCAATTTTGTGCTGGGTAGGGTGCAAGAGCTAGTCCGGCTTCCAGGGCGTCTTGCTTTTAGGACACGTTAATCACTCGTCAATGTTAACAGCTGACAGCCGCACTGCGTCCTCCTCTCCCTGATTCGTCCCCTGGCGCCCTTACTGCAAACTGCATTCCGCCCTATTTTGGCCCTCGCCTGTCTTTCTCTCTCTTCCTCCCTCGGCAGAGCGTGTTGGAGGCCAAGCTGCAGTCGGCCAACGCCGCGCTCATGAAGACGTTTGGCGGCGACAGCTGCCACGCGCTCAACGAGCTGCGCTCGTACCGCGTGCCGCCGCCGCTGACGTTCGGCGTGCTGCAGTGCGTGCTGATGCTGTGCGGCAACGATGAGGAGGACTGCCGCAACTGGGCTCGCATGCGGACGCTGTGCAACCAGCGCCTCATCAAGCGGCTCGTGACGCTGCGTCCGGGACAGGTGCGTGGAAAGGAGGAAAAGAGGGGGGCGCCCCGTGGGTGTGGACATGGACATTGGTGTTTCGTAGAAAGCACAAGCCATGCCGCGGATACCGGGCTGAGCCGGGTGGTTGGCGGGTTGCCCTCCAGCGTGCCGGCTGCCAGGCCGGACCCTTCGGTACCCGATTGCTGGCGCTAAGCGGCGAGAGAGGGCGTGAGTGGCCCTTCGATGCCTTCCTTCGTTCCTTGCCGTCCCGTCCGCCAACTTCACCACCGTAGGTTCCTCGCCGAGTATTCAAGGCTGTGAAGCGGCTGGTGGGCGACCTGGTGGAGGGTGAGGTGAAACAGGAGAGCGTAGCCACGTTCAGCCTCTACCGCTGGCTGGGCGAGTTTACCCGGCTCGCATCGGTGGCGTAAGCGGCGGATAGATTGCTGTAGGGACTGCCAGGGCCATCAGGGCGGACGGCCGAGGGCAAACCTGGGAAGCACCCCAGGATGCTCGAAGGACAATTTTGTTGTTTGCGTACTGTGCAGGCTAGTAAGGGATGCAGTGCGCAGTGTGAACACTGGAGGGGAGAGCGATGGGCGGCGTCGGCAGCGGCGTCATCCGGAGCCCGCCGTATGCGACGGCGTCGATAGGAAGCACGGGCGGTTAGAAAAGGATAGATAGGGGCAGCTGCTGTCACATCTCCGTCGAGCGCACGGAGCGATCAGGGGTAGCTTAGCTCTCGACGCACTGAAGTCAGTATCTTTCACATGCATCGCCTGTTTGGTGGCCGTCTGAATGACGCGGGCACTATTTCTTTCGTGTCTCTAAAAGGCGTTATTTGGGGATCACGTACTATTGCACATGCGTGAGCCGAGCACCACATACTCCTCGCAAATTAAGGAGCCGAGGCGCCGGCGACGAGCAGGACTGCCGGCAGTACCTGTCCTGTGCCCGGCCAGTGTCAGCTAAGCGGCGCATTTCCGGAGTTTGGTCCGCCGCAGAGATGCTGAGCGGGTCTCGGTCACGTGTCTGTGCTCGCTGGGGGAAGGCCGCTGGCCGTTTTGCGGGTCGCGGTCGAAACCCAACCCTTGCCGTATTTGAGCGCCCATGGAATGTGTGTAGGCGCCACAGCGTGACAGCTGTAACTGTGCGAAAGTTGGAAGTGGTTCCATTGTAAGCTAAATATTGAGCGAATCGTGCGCCAGATTCAGCAAGGCGCCCTGGCCGCTCCCTGGCTTCAGCCTGCTTTAGGGACATACAGCGACCCAGCCGTTGTCCGTCTGGACGGGATACCTGGAGCGGGTGTACCTCCTTCTCGGTTGTCAAGATAAAGGGAAGAAATATAAGGCCGCTTGCCTATTGTTTGATGAATCAGCAGCTCCGTCGAGGCGCGGCGCTTTGCGGCAGCGGCGCAGGTTGTAAAGCCTCTCAGCAGCGTCTTCTCTTTATAATAAGTGGGCTTCATTGGTACCGACGTAACACTAATGCCGCCCTTGATGCTGGCCCCAACGACGCTGCGGCTTCCGTTCCGGTACTCCATACTCCTTGACGCTTTTCAACAGGGCCGTAGGTCCGACCCTCCGTAAAAAAATACATGGACAAACTATATTTCCCCTCATTTATTTTAAGTGATAGAAGCGCCACCAGTGGGTGCGTGACACAATTGACAACTAACAGTAGGTGCACGGCACGGGTGCAAGGTCCTGTCTGTACCGGCATTATGATAAAGGGTGCTTTTTTACATCAAACGAATTCCGCGCTTCGGTTCACTTAGCGACGGAAGGTCCGGAAGAAGGGAGGAAGTTGAGGTGCGCAGGTGCCGTAGATAATCGCTTACCAAATGCAGTCGTGCAACGAAGTTCGTTAGCCCTGTGCGCCTTCCACATTCATCGCCCTTGCAAAACTCGGAATCCAGTATACCCTGCTTGTAACAAAAATTAAACCGATATATTTCGCCCATCTATACTAGATTCCGCTTTGTGACGATGAATCTACCTTTCTGTTGAGCCACCCCAAACATGACGGCGTTATCCGCACTTCTGCTGGCCATATCCTTGGCCTTGCTGCCAGGAGCGTTTTGCGAACTGGTGATTCGGTCCATCAGCCCCACGTCTGGAAGCCTTGCTGGCGGCACCAGGTCAGGAGTCAACTTCGCGTCCGGTTACACCACATGTAAGCGCCACGCCCTTGACTCCGCCGCCTTCCTTTGTTGCAGGCTTGCCATCTATGGCGGGGGCTTTCCCGACATGTATTCTTCCATGGCCATCGTGTACGTGGGTCCCTACCCCTGCAGCGTAATCATGCACCTGTCAAGCACTGAAGTGGTAAGCGCCGCAAAAACCTTGCTTCTTGTGATCTGGAATCACTATGTGTTTGCAAATTGTCGATTGGATTTGTTACGT
Source organism: Pleodorina starrii (assembly GCA_030267565.1). Classification (NCBI taxonomy): domain Eukaryota; kingdom Viridiplantae; phylum Chlorophyta; class Chlorophyceae; order Chlamydomonadales; family Volvocaceae; genus Pleodorina; species Pleodorina starrii. Next base: position 4,372,774 of record BRXU01000007.1, on the reverse strand, counting down.
GCGCGCGTTTGAGCTGAGCCCTGAGCTGCGACACAAGTATAGGCTATTGTATTGCCGAAACTTGAGCACGGTACCGGTCCAGCCCTTGAATGTGCTCTTAAGGAATTCTTGTCTGGGACTTCAATTATGACACAGCTGGTATTAACTGTGCCCTTTTGCTGGCTGCGCGCAGCTGACTTGCGAGACGTCGGCAGGCGTCGCAGGGACCTACTATGTCGCTGTCGCTGTTACTGATGAAGCTCCTGTAAATTATTACGCGTTTACATACAGCGATAGCTACACTCCAAGTAAGGGTGTCGAAACCGATGTACAGCCCTTTCGTGTTTGCCTGGCGTGAGTGTGCACATGCGCGATCTAGGCATTCCTGCTGGCGCAATAGGGTTGCAGATGGGATGCACACCTGGTATTCGGGATCTGTCGCAGCCCTTGGTTTTGCCCGCCGGAACTCAAAATGCACCATCCTCAGGCGAATTACTCCACCCCTTGCCAATCCCAGGTTTCAAAACGGTTTACCCATATGCCGGGCCGCCTGGGACAGCCATGACCATTTACGGCGATGCGACCTGGAACTTGCAGAACGTCGATTGCCCAGCGAAGAGCTGGGGCGACATCGACTGCGTGGGGAGCATCACCTTTGGGGATTACCTGTGCCGTCAGGACCCGTCGGCCTACGGCACCGGAATTAATTTTACGTACACCTCTAATCAGCGTTACGGAACCTACCTGTACATTCTCGGTTGCCGGCTGCCCACGCCCGACAGCAATAACCCCCAGGTAGGCGTGCCATTGGCTGCTGATTTGCTGGGTGGCGCTACCCTTGGGACTCAGCACTAACGGAATGTGCGCTTTCCCGGCCCTCGCCATTGCACCTGCCGCTACCCACAGACCGCAATCGGCACCGCCAACAACTTGAATGTATCGATCCGCTTTGAGGCCTCCATGCGCGGCGGAAAGCCCCGCGCTATGCTATACTCGTACCACTATACCGTGGACGGCACGCCGTACCAGTTCCAGCTGTACCCGGAGGTGACGGACGTATCGCCCGCTGTGGGGTCCGTCGCGGGCGGCACCCTTCTCACGATCAGTGGGCGCGGCTTCCCCGACCTGTCCCTCGGCCTGGGCGATACGGTCAACGTCTCGATCGGGGGCGTGCCGTGCACCATCGTCAATAGCACGTACGACACGATCTTCTGCGTCACGGGGCCCAAGCCGGACCGCCTGCCGTCACCCGTCGGCGGCCTGTACCCCGGCATGCGCGGCATCGAGTACGAGTATTACAACATGTCTGTGCAAGTGCCGTCCTTTTCGGGCCTGTGGACGCTTAATAAAACCGTTACGTTGGGCAACACGAACGGCACCGGTTCCTACAAGACCGTTCTGACGGGCGCGATGGAGAGCATTCACTACGAGACGACTTTCCACTGCGACCTGTTGAAGACATTTTTCATTGCCCCACGGACAGGGAACTACAGGTGCGATACTCTGGTTGCAGTTGTGCTGATGGTAGTCTGTCCCATGCTTGGTCGCTTGCCATTGTGTCGCGCCACAGCCCACGCCGCTGTTGCGCTGTGCCCGGGCAAAAGCAGCTGGCGAACATGCCGCATGTCGGGTCGTCTACCGCACAGCCGTGTCATTTTCTCTGTAGGAACCCAGTGAATGTATAGCTTTGCTGCGCGGAGCCAGCAAACGAGTAGCAGCACCATGGGCTGATGTTGGGGAGTTGGGTGCGGGGCAAGGTCCTTTTCGCGTTCGACAGCTTTCGTCACGACTGACTCTGTTCGCGCCCCTGTGTGCCGGCTCTGGCCCCGTTGGTCATCGTAGCTTCTATTTGCAAGCAGACGACTTTGCTCAGCTGAATGGCACGTGGCAGCGGGTGAGTGGGATGGGGCCGGTGCTCAGCCTGGGAGAATCTTTACATGAGACCGCTTCAATGACGGGCGCGCTTTTGCGGCCCGAACCATAGTCCATCAGCCTCTGGTTGGGCGGGCGCTCTTGCGGGAGGTGCATGCCAGCGGAAATCCGCCGAAAATGCGTGAGGGGCCGGGAGGGGACGACTGGTTGACAGCCATGGACCTTTCGGTTGGGTTGGGTAATGCGGCCCCCTAGGCGATTGGCCTTCTAGGCCATATGCCATGGGCCCTCCCAACCCAAGCGAGGCACATGTTTGAGGCAGGGCTAAGGTGCCTTGGGCTGTCGCTCGGAGGGAGGGCCCATCCACCTTGTTGCTGGGCGGGGCGGGGCTGCCTACTGCGCCCCCAGCGGCTTGTGATGGGCGGTGCTGCTGCCGAATTACAAACGGGGGCCCGCTCCGGCCTAACTTCCGTTTCGAGCGCTGCCAAATGGGACGAACTGCATTTGGCAGGCCTGCGGGCGACAGCTGAGGAAGACGCTTCAGCTTTTGCTTCGATCGCCAGCTCCCCTGGTTTACGTTTTGGCACGTCACTAGCAGTCAAACCCTCGCTTTCCTCTGCCTCGCACTGCTCTTCCTCAATCCGCCAACCGCTGCGAGCAGGCCGGCGGTGTGGTCCAGACGAGCACGCTGGTCGAGGTCAAGTCCTACACCTATATCGATAACTACTTTCGGTACCCGTTTCAAAAGTCTGCGGCGGTGACATTCACCGCCGGCCAGGCTGTGCTGCTGCAATCGGGGCATTGCAACGGCCCCTCGGTCGGCATGCAGCAGGTGGCCGTGCGCATGGAGGTCCCGGCGCCCCAGCCCAACTCAATTGCCGAGCAGCAAACCATTACGGCCTCGGCAGTCCTGGTGCCCAGGTCGCTGGCCATCAAGTACCTTTACGGCGCTGGCGCGAACACGACGGCCTTCACCATCAATGTGACTTCGCGCAATGACACGATGCTCAGCAGCGCCTCTCTGGGTCTGGAGCTCACCCTCAGCGCGTCCGCCTGGGCCGCGGACAAGGCCGTAGTGCTGCCGCTGCTCGCCACGGCGCGTGAGATGACGGTTCTCATTGAGGCGGCCTTCGGGGGCATTGGCAGCTTAGGCAGCAACGGCACCTCCTTTGGCGTCTATAAGGCGCGCATCCCGGGCCTGCTGACGGTGCAGGTCGGCTTGGATTCGGGCTTAGCCGCATCGCTGGGCTTCAACATCGAGCTGGCGCAACTTGTCGTGGTGCCCAATGGCGCGCCCTTCCTTGCCGCCTCATGCGCCGGAAACGGCACGATCTACTCGCCGCCGCCGTCCTTCGCCGCCGATGCCGCCAACGCGACGGCCGGAATGGTGGTTCTCCTAGAGCAGGCTCGCCCTGTGCCGGCCGTACCCCCCGGTGGCTATTTTCAGCTGCGCCTGGCCAGCCGCTCCGACGCTGTAGTCCTGCCGTATGACACCAACGCCACCATCATGTACTCTGCCGTCCGTAACCTGACCGGCTTGGACACTTGGGTGACGTTCGTGCCCGTGCGGCGCGAGGGCGTCTTCCTGGCGCGCGTTTGGAATGTGACCTTCAGCATCTGGGCCTTTAACAGCGTTACTGATATTGTGGCGGAGACCAATGACCGTAGCCCCGCTGGAGTGGACATGAGCCTCGAGCTGCGCGTGGCCAACCCGCCCGTGACTGGTTCGTTCCGTGTGGGCTTTGGCAGCAGCTGCGGCTCGGTGGAGATTGGCGTGACGGACGCGGCGGAGACGATTCGGCTCAAGTTGGCCAGCCTGCCGGGCATGACGGCGCCGCAGAGTGTCGGCGTCTCGGGCGGCCCCACCTACGGCTACACCTACACCGTCACGTTCGACCCCGTCGGCAACCCTGGTGACCAACCGCCGCTGCGCGTGGTGGACATTTCCGGCCTGAACGGCATCGGTGCCAACGCTAGCGTCGCAACGATCATGGATGGCTCCACCGATGCATTTTACGCGCCCATCCCCACTGAGTTCCTGCGCCTGGCGGTGGCACAGCCCGGTACGATCAATTTGCTGGCGAACGGTGTGCCATCTGCTTGCGCGGACGCCTCGGGCATCTGCGGCTTCCAGTACTCTGAAGCCGTCACGCCGCACATCACCTCCGTCTCGCCCTCAGTCCTGCAGTTTATCAGCCAGTCCAGCCTGCCGCTTACCATCACCGGCTCGCAGTTCCTGGATGGACCCAGCGTCGAGGTCCGGGTCGGCACGGCGCTGTGCAACGTGACGTCGGTGACTGACACCAAGATTGTCTGCGACGTGCCGGACACGGCGCCTGCCGGCATCCGGCTCGTGACGGTCAACGTGGCGGGGCGGGGGCTTGCGCTGGGCGCAACCAACGTGACGCTGGAGACGCTGTACGTGACGGGCTCGGCGCCGTCACCGCCAGTCCTGGCGTCTGTCGGCCTTTCGGTGCTCAACTTCACGGGCAAGGGCTTCGACTACGTCAACTGCGCCAATAACGAGCTGCTAATTGACACGGCAGCTTGCGGCATCCTCGCCTGCGGCCCACACTTCCTGACGGTGCTCTACCGTGGCAGCGGCGGGGCCGATGTGCCCGCGGCAGCCGTCACGGCGCAGGTCTTCGAGAACACAACCCAGATCGACTCGGACACCCCCGCCGGCATTACTGTGCAAATCTCTGGTTCAGCACCGGCCATCAGCTCCATCTCTCCGGCCAACATGCCGGGCTGCGGCGGCACAATCACTGTGGCGCTCTCTGGTGCGACGGCCAGCCAGGTGGCCTCGGTCTTCATGGTGCAGGCCATTCCCAATCTGCTCAATTACACCCAGGCGTCAGCAGCCTACCGCGGGCGCTTGCCGTGCACCGACATTGCCCCGGCCTCCGCTGGCGCCGCCGTGACCTGCACCAGCCCTGCGCTGCGCAACGGCGCCTACCACACGCTAGTGATCCTCTCTTCTGGCTTGCAACTGCTGTCGACCAACACGATCCTTTTCGAGCTCATCATCACGCGCGTGTACCCTAACCTGGGCAGCATCGGCGGCAACACCACCGTCACCATCACCGGCTCGGGCTTCAGCCCCAACCTGGCCGCAAATGCGGTCTTTATGACGGTGCCGGTCTCGACCACGTTCCTCAACGGCATCGTGGAGTGTGTGCCAGTTAATGTGACGACCACCACCCTGACGTGCAGGACGGGCAATTCGATGGCCGCGAACGCCGACGCTGACGACCCCAAGGCCCATAATGTCATGCCAGTCGCCTCGGCGCCACGCGCCGTGTCGGTGGTGCTGTGCGACCCCACCTTCACCACCACGGTCCTGCGCGGTTACTGCTGGTCGCTGGACGAGACGCCGCGCGCCAACTGCCTCGCCACCGATCCGTCAGATTGCGCCTTCGGGTGAGTTTGCGAGCACGCCTTGTTAGGGGCCTCGCGTTAGGGTCGGTCGTTGTGTTACTGGTGTGTTGTCCAGGGGTGTGCGAAACGTGCATAAAGAGGCAAAGGGTTTCGTGCAGGGCGCTTTGCTGGGGCTGCGCACGGCATGGGGAAGGTGCTGTGCTTTCGAGCTATTAGGCATCGGCAGTGGCCACAAGCGTGCGGGCATTTTCATCCCTTTCTTGCATTGACTGTCGGACCGCTGTTCCACAAACGGCTTGCTTGCTTGCTTGATCTCGCCGTGGTGCGGCGCCGGTATCTCGTGATTACGTCCGGTCGACAACCGCTCATCCGCCCCTCCGTGTCTCCTTCGTGCTCGCTCTCTTCCTTAAATGCGCCCTTCAGGTACGCCACCGATCTTACACCCGTAATCGGCTACCCCGCCCCCCACGACGGCTACGGCGGCCTGGAGGTTACTGTGTACGGCGCCTACACGGAGGACATCACGACAGTGAAGTTCATCAAAGACGGGGTGGTCATGGGCTACGGCCTGAATGTTCGAACTGTATACACTGGGGTAGCCTGCGATGTCCCCGACCTGCGGCCCGGCGTCTACACGACCGTTCTGATGAAGGGCAACGGCGAGCTGTCCGTGGATCCCTATGGCAAAGGCGTCTACACTGTCCGGGCCAGGCTCATGACCTTGGAGAATAACGTCGGCTCGCTGGCAGGCGGCCTGCCGCTGGGCCTGACGGTCGGCGGCGCAGGCCTGGCGGTGAACAACAGCGACAATGTCGTGACCATTGCCGGCGTACCCTGCCCGCTGCTGTCAGTGGAGAGTCGCACGCACCTAACGTGCCGCGCGCCGGCTTTTAATGGATACGTCTATGCCGAGTACTGGAACATGGGTTGGAGCACGTACTCGATGCCGGATCTGATCACCTGGACAGATCCGCGTGAGTGGGGCGGGGACATGGGATCTTGGGATGCGCTTGTTTGGGTTCGGATGGGATTGGCTTGCGGCAGGCATTGCGGCTTGCGGCCTGGGTTCAGCATGAAGGTTGGGTTGTTGGCTTTGGGAAGGCAGCTTTGCTTGAGCGTGCGGAGAGCCTTGAGGTTGGGAGTACCGGGGATCCACGACGCCATGCCATGCCAGTACAGCAGAGCACCGTTTGGGGTGGCGCCATTTGCAAGTGCATCAGCCCAACGCAAGCATGGGCCTTCATGGGCCTTGACTGGACACCGCTCAACTGCCTTTTTGACCATGCCCTCGCTCCCCCGTCCGCTGCAGTTATTACGCGCCTGGAGAAGGGAATGGCCTTCGCGTGGAATGGCTCCTCCCCTGCCGTCGGGATCATCCAGCTGGACTACTTTGCGGCTCGGTTCACGTTCTACTACCAGGTACGTTGTGCGCATGCGGTGCCTTGCTGCCCACATGGTCATTGGTCCTATATCTTCCAAGCGCCTTTACGGATGAGCCCAAGCCCCCGACGCACATGCCCCGTGCACCTAATATGTTTTATTTTGCCCGCCAACCACCTTGCGTTCGCTCTTTCGGCATGCACACAGCACGCGTCCTGCTGCTTGTCACAGCCTGGATTCACGTCCTGTAGCTTAGTCAAGCAGCTAAATCCGCGATCTTTTCTCCCGCGTTTTGTCAAATGGTGCCGTACTGCCCGCCACCCCCGACTGCCGCCGCCTGCAGCTTTCCCAGCAGGAGAACGTGACCTTTGTCATTGACTCTGACGATGATTCCCGCCTGTATGTTAACGACGAGCTGCTGGGCAACCGCGGGACGTACCTGAGCACCGTCCTCCCGACGGGCGTGCACAAGATCGTTGTGACGTATGTGGAGTACACGGGCTGGGCCTCCGTGAAGCTGCGCGTGGCACTGACCCCGCCAAACGGCACTATGGGCGCCCTTGCTTATCTCGAGTGGCAGAAGGTGACGCCAATGGCGCCCGGCACGGTGCTGCCGGTGGAGCTCACAGTCAGCGGCGTGGACTCGTTTTATACCTGCCCTGAGACCATCACGACACTGCAGCTGCCGTACGGCCCGCCTCTGACGTTTGAGCCATCGCAGGTGACGATCAAGAACTGCGGCTACGTGTACACCATGCATCGCACGCCCACACTGACAAGCATGTATCCGATGACGACAAGCGGCATCATCGCACCCAACTTCAACGGCCTTGCAGCGATCATGACTGCCTACGGCAACTTTTTGATCGACCCCAGCCTGCCCGCCGCCGACCAGATCAGCATCTCCCTGGCGAACCAGTCGTGCAACATCACCAATGTCGCGCAAGCTACCTACAATAGCATCAGCGCGACCAACATCACCTGTGCTGCTCCGTATGCGCCGGTCGGCACCTGGGGTGTCAGCATTATGGTGAAAGGCCTGGGCCTCACACGCCCAACCGCGACCGCGGCCACGGACCTGCCCCTTGTGACTTATGGCATTAAGGTCCTCAGCTACAATAGCCCGACAATCAACAGCGCCGTCACGAGGTGCCAGTTCTCCCTGTTTGGTGGCGGCACGTTCAACTTTAGCGGGTACGGTTTGGTCAAGGGCCTGGTGGACACCAACTACGGGCTAAACATGACGGCCGCTTGGGACACCACTTCTTCCATTTGCGGAGCTGGCACCTCTAACTCGCTGCCCTGCCAGGCTGCCAACACGTCCCGCATGAACCTGGTGGCTCTGGGCTGCGACGGCCCCACAGCCGCTTTCCAGCTGACCCGCTTCAAGGTGCCAAACCCGGAGGCCTTTGCTGGGAACAACAGCATCCAGTCCGTCACTGTGCGGTTCAGGCCGCGCGTCTACAACATCAGCAGCAACAACAAGGTGTACTCGCAGCCGGGCGTCCTGGAAACCCTGTACTTCTGCGGTGGCCGCACACCCGCCCTGTCTGGTGTGACTCCCTCGTCTCCTTCTCCCGACGCCGGCGCGACTCTGTCACTGACCTGGTACTTGGCGAGTGTGGGCAGCCAGAACGACACCATCATCGCGACGACGCCGGGCAAACCCAGCAACGCCACTGTTGAGTTTGAGGTCGGTCCCACGGTGCTGCGCTGCGCCAACCCGGTCGTCACTGCTGCCAGCATCTCTGCCATGACTTACAACGAGACCATCTCATGCCAGATGCCGGGCTATTTACCAGCTGGGACTTACACGCTATGGGTGTGCATCCAGCCCTTTGGGTGTGGTCAGGTGCCCGCGTACCAGGTGCCGCTGACTGTGATTACACCATCTTCCAGCACTGGCAGCAGTGCTGGCGGCGTCTCGGTCGTCATCACTGGCAAAGGTTTCGACCTGAACTCCACCTTCGTGTCGGCTCGCTTTGGCAACAGCACCTGCAAGATCACCAGCAGCTCGGCCACCTCCGTCACTTGCCTGACTGGCCCGCTCGACACCAAGCCCGCCACCGCCGTCACCTGGCCCCTGTCCATCACACCCACCATCGGTGCCGCCGAGGTCACCTATCCCGGCTTCACCTTCACCTTCGACCCCGCGCTGGAGGCGTCCATGTACAACATTACCCCAGCGCGTGGCTCCACTGAGGGCGGCACGCCCGTCACTATTATCGGTGCGGGCTTCCAGGTTGGCGTCACCACCACCGTCACAATCGGTGACACCCCTTGCACCTCCGTCCGTGTGATCAACAGCACCGCCATCACCTGCACCACCGGCAAGCCGCCTTCAAACATCCTGCGCGTGCCGCTGCCAGTGACGGTGCTGCAGAACGGTCGTGGTTACCCTCGCGGCTTGGTGCAGTACCAGTACTTCGACGTGTGGAGCCGCAACAGCACCTGGAACGGCGGCCCGCTGCCGGGCTATGGGGATACCGTGGTCATCCCCGCCGGCTACACCATTTTGCTTGACATCAGTCCACCGAAGCTTTACATTATCGTGATTGAAGGCGAGCTGATCTTCGATGACACGAAGGAGTACATCAACCTCCAGGCCCACTACATCATTGTTCATGGCGGCAACTTCACCATCGGCAGTGCGGAGAAGCCCTATCCCGGCCGCGCCAACATCACCATGCACGGCGCGCCGAACAGCAAGGACTTGCCGCAGTACGGCGCAAAGTCGCTTGCCGTACGCACCGGCATCGTGACTTTCTACGGCCAGCCCAAGCTTCCGCACTATACCAAGTTGAACCGGACGGCTGACCCAGGGGACACGAGCATTGTTGTCAACGGACCCATCAATTGGAAGGTAAGACAACGTGGTGCAGCGCTGTCCGGTCGCGTGGACTGTTCGGGTGCTTTAGGGTATGAGCTGCGCCGGGTCTGGAATGTTTGGAGTCTGGAATTGCCGCGTTTGGCGTGAGTGCACAGCACGGCCCTACTTTCCGCTGCCTTCCATGTCACATGCACTTGGTTGGCGTGGCATAAATCGTGCATTTGCTAATTGCCCCTCGCATGCTTGTGTCAGTTCGCTGGCAGCCGACACCTCATCCCAGCCGAGCCTACCGCATGTGTCCTGCTCATCTGCCCGGCTTGACGCACACCCGTCACTCCCTGTCCTGTGCGCCTACACGATACTTGCGATATCACCTTAAGTAAGCCGGCCCTCGCTTGACAACATCCTTCCCGGGCCGCCGCCCCTCTTCATCCTGCCATCAAATCCAACCCAGGTCGGCGATCACATCGTCATTGCCACCAGCAGCTACCTACCGTGGGAGAACGACGAGGCGATCATTATGGCGATTGACAACTCAACCGTGCCCGGTTGCGCCGTCCTCACCCTCGACACGCCGCTTAAGTACACTCACGTAGGCGAGATTCACAGTGTGAATGGAACCGCGCCGCTGGACATGCGCGCTGAGGTGGCGGTCCTCACACGCAACATTGTGCTCCAGGGCGACTACACGAGCGCCAAGAACCAGTACGGCGTGCAGATCATGGTCAACACACCGTCGTACCTGCCCAAGGGCCTGGTGCGCTTCGACAACATTGAGATCACGCAGTCGGGACAGGCTTTCCGGCTGGGCCGCTACTCGATGCACTGGCACCTCATGGGTGACTTGAACTGGCAGTCGTGGGTGCGCGGCTGCACCATCCACCATACCTACAACCGCGCCATCACTGTGCACGGCACGCACCGCGCCATCATCCAGAACGTGACCGCCTACCACACCATGGGCCACACGTTCTTCCTGGAGGTGGGTGGGGTTAGAGCCATTAGAGCTCGAGGGATTGCAACTTATGTTTGAGTGTTTGGTTTTGTGGCCCGCGAAGAAAAGGCCAGGCTTCCAATCCGGGGCGAGTCGATTCCCGTTGTGGCTGAGGGACCCAGGGGTCTTTGAACCAGGATGCTGTTATCGACGCAGGCGGCTTCGGGCTGGGGAGAGGGCCGGGCGTGCGTTGTTAGGTGCGGGAATGGAAAAATAAGCCCTCAACCGCAATGAGCTTTAGTCCTGTTGCTCTTCGCCGCGGCTCAGCCTCTGCCCGCTTCATCCGCTTCACCCGCCATGGACCGGATACCCACTGCAGGACGGCATCGAGTCGATGAACTTGATTGAGAACACCATTTCAATTTACGCGAAGGTCTCTGACGCGCTGCTGAACACGGACACCACGCCAGGCGCGTTCTGGATGACAAACCCCAACAACACGCTGCGCAACTGCGTGGCCGTCGGCTCGATGGCACACGGTATCTGGTACCGCTTGCTGGTGAGACTAGGGGGATCGGGGGGTTTGGTGGGACGGGTGCTACCTGTATGCCGGCTAGCCGGGCTGGTTTACCACCCCTTGAGCTCATCGGAAGAACATAATCCCCCCATCCCGCCCGCCCTGTTGCTGCATCACAGGACTATCCCGACGGCCCCTCGGCCACCACCTCAGTCTGCGTCAAGTTCACGCCGCTTCTGGAGTATACGAATATCACGGCCCATTCCAACATGTTTTACGGCCTGCGCATCCATCCGGAGTTCTACCCGCGCAACAACCCTTGCAGCGGATTCTACGGCGCCTTCCAGCAGGTGCCTGCCGTGTTCAACGGCATGGTGGCGTACAAGAATGGCATGAAGGGCGCCGTGGCATCGCAGGTGCGGAAGGGGCGCGGGCCAGCGAGCTGGGCGGCTTCACCTGCATAGAAATGAGCGGGCTGGACTAGCACAGCTTGGACGGCCGGCAGCTTGGCTGCCGGATGTATTTTTGCATTGCCTGGTGGCTTATGCGGTGCCGTCCACTCGTGATTAGTTGGTGGGTTCATGCTCACCAAGACACCAACGTGACACGGTTGACCCGCTGCTATTTTTTCATGCCTGGCGCGCACTGAGCCCCATTCGCCCCTCCCTAACTACCTTCGATCAGATGGCCCTGGTTCAGTTCACCAACATGGTGATGGGTGACAACGGTGGCGGCCCAAAGCAGCTTAGTGTCAGCGCCAAGGACCACGGTGCGAGCATGGAGATGACCTGGGTCACCGATGACCGCAACCGCTACGACGTCAGCCTGACCCAGATGGCCGGCTTCGTCAACAGTACAATTTACGCGCGCACGACGGCTGGAAACCGTGGCACCGCCGGCCGGTGGTACTCGGACCGCCGCGTGACGGGCATCATTTCGCAGAGCTCCGTCAAGAACGATGACAAGCACTCGGCGCTCATGAGCATGATCAACATGACCTTTGTGGACTTCACGGCCGACAAGGTCGGCTTCTCAGCGTTGGAGCATTGCGGCAAGTGCAAGACCTACCAGGGCGGCGCCACCACCTTTACCGCCAACATCAGCTTTATCAACAGCGATGGCACCAAGCCCGTCCTGTCGGTTTGGAGCTGGGGCCATCAGGGCATCTTTCTGGATACGGACGGTACGCTGCTCAACAAGCAGAACCTGCCAGCGGAATTCTGGCCCGACCCCGCTGCCAACTGGACGTTTGGACCGGGCGCCACCTGGCAATCTGCGGTGGAAAACGACTTGTTTGACCCGGCCGAGTGCGTCTACATCCGCAATTCTTACGTCAGCAACAATGGTGCTTACTGCAGCCCTGCGCTGACGTTCCGCCGCGTCCTGTTGAACGGCCACGGCCCGGAGGTGAGCTTCCTGACGGAATACCTTTTGCGGGAATGGGCTGGGTTTCTGAGTGGCATTCTGGGATCCGGGGCCTGTTTCGCGGGAAGTTAAGGGTTGCTCCACGTGACGGCGATGTGCGGGCTCGATACGTCGCCGTTGCACGCCCGTGCTCCTCGGATACAACCCCGCTGGCCTTAATCTCGGCCTGCTGTCTTTGTGTCACGCCGGCTTGCTGGCTGGCTTGCTGGCTGTGTCCCCGCACGCTCGCAGTCGCTCAAATACAAGCCCCTGGACGTTGTGTCGCTGGCAACAAACCGCACCAGCGTGGTGCACTTTTCCGGCTACAACGAGGAGGGCTACATGTTCACCAACGCCGTCAACCGCGATTACTGGCTCACCTGGGACATGGTCTGGTATCGCCTGGACCCAGAGTATTACAGGTAAGCATAACTGGCATGGCTCCGCTGCGGGGGCGAGGTGCCGGACGGGCCTCGGGGTGCGCGCAGTGGTGCAGCCGCGGGGGCGTTTGGGTGTTTTGGTCGGAGCAGGCCCCGGGATATGGAACTGGGCGCGGTTTCTGGGGTTCCCTGGGCTAGAGAATGGAAGGGTTTTCTGGAAGCTGCTCCACCGAGCCGAGGTGTGCGCTAAATGCAGGCCGCGCCGCTGTTGCAACTGCTCATACTCCATCCGCCTCCTTCGACACCCAACTATGGCCCGCGCCCCGTTTCCTTCCGCGCCGCTGTTGCCCGCCGCCTTTGCCGCACGCACCTTAATGCATCTGAACTGCCCCACCGAACCCGCCGCCTCTTTAAGCCCGCCGCTGCTATTTGCGCCCTTTTCCTTTGCGCTTCAATCCAACCTCGTCCAGGATCCACAAGATGGACGTCCTGAACAGCTCGGACTACGTGTTCTACAGCACCAAGTACATGCAGGTCAAGGACCACTTCACCGTCAACAGCGTCAAGAACAATCGTACCGAGCTGCCTCCCGCGCTGCCCAACACCACCCACGGCGACTTCTTCTACAACAAGACCGAAGTGCAGAACAGCTGGGTTTGGAGCTACAACCACACCTACAACGACACCAAGTTTACGGTCTACGTCGGCGGCCACACGGACGCAGCTCTGAACGTGAATTCGTACCCCTGCCCCGACGAGGGCTGCAACAACCTGCCCCCCGTGGTGGTGGACGTGCGCAACGGCACGCTGTACTGGTCCAACGCCAGCACCTGGAACGTCTCCATCATGAGCTACCTCAACTACAGCAAGCCCACGGCCGGCGCCAATGTGACGATTCCACAGGGCTGGGATCTTGTCATCGACGAGTCGCCGCCGCAACTGCTGGCGCTCACAATTCAGGGCAATGTGCGATTCGATCCCACGCGCGACGTCAATCTGACGGCCGTCTACATTATCGTCATGGGCGAGGGCGTACTGAGCGCCGGTAGCGCCGATGCCCCCCACCCAAAGAAGGCCACCATCTTCCTGGAGGGCACCCGCGACACGCCCGACTATGCCATTGACAACGATCTGAACCTGGGCTCCAAGGTGCTGGTGGCGCTTTCTGGAGGCACTATCAACCTGTACGGCCTCCGGGTGAGTGGTGTGCGTGTGCGTATGCGCGCGTCGGAAGCGTCATGCAGAGGGATGGTGCTTTCGCGAGGGTCGGCATACCCTCGGTGTTCAGGAATGGCGGGGGGGTGAGACTGCACGGCGCAAGTCTCGCTTCTTGCAACGGCTCTTTTGGTTGGTGCCATTCCTGCCCGCCCCGCCCCGCCTTGTGCCTCCTGGAACTTGAACGCGCGTGCCGTACCCTCCCGATATACCCCACGCCATGTCAATGCTCTCCTTCATGCCTCAATATCGATCTGTCTGATTTCTCCCCTTTGCTCGGGGCCATGGCGTTGCTCTACCTGCCGCCCACACAGGTCAACAAGCGCTGGATCCGCCTGGGTTCGCGCGCCGCGCCCGGCGACAGCAAAATCCGCGTCTCTGACCCCAGTCACGGCTGGCAGATCGGCGACCGTATTCTCATCACCTCGACTTCCTTCAACTGGAATCAGACCGAGATCCGCACCATCACCGGCATTCTCAACGGCGGTTCGGACCTGGTCCTGGACTCGCCGCTGAACAATGTCCACAGCGCCACGTACAAGGCCTACCCCGGTGGCCCCACCGTTGACCTGCGCGCTGAGGTGGGCCTCGCCTCGTCCAACGTCCTCATCACCTCGCATGACGGCGAGTATCAGCACACACTGGGCATCGGCGAACTGCTGGGCGCGCACGTGACGATTTCGGGTGCCTCGACTGGCCGCTTCGACTCGATCTCGATGGAGTACTGCGGCCAGGCCGGTCTGTCGAACCATTCCTGCATCTTCTTCGACCGGCTGCAGTCCGTGCAGCGGACGATTACGGACAACTCGACCAACACCACCACCACGGTGACCGTTGACAACCCCAGCTTCCTGTACAACAGCTCGCTCATGTGGGGCCTGGCGACCAACGTGCGCATCGGCGCCGACCTCAACGCGACGGTGCCCACCAAAATTATAGACAACGTGATGTTCGAGGCGTTTGAGGCCAATAGCGTGGCGGTGTTGACCAAGTAAGATAAGGCTCGGCCTGGTCTCTAGGAGTGGCCGCAGTTGTGACTGCCGCCGCTGGGGCGTGATGAGGCGGTTGGTGGGGCCGGGCCGGGCAGCTTGCGGAGTTATCCAGCCTGCGGAGCAGAGCGCATGATCCTGACCCTAGGAATGGACAGCCGAGTCTTTCGCGCCAAATAAAAGCTTTGATAAGGGCTTTGGGCGCGTTTCCACCTGTCCGCGCGTAGGGCTCCGTCTGTTGCTTGGCTGCGGAATCCCAGCCGCCTTGCCCTGCCCTTCATGCAGCCGTGTGCAATTTGGGTAACGGGCTAACACCGGTGCTGGAGTGCTCTTGCCGTTGCATCAAACTGATATGCACCGCACCGCCCTGCTCCGCCCCGCCGGCCCTGACCCCCATCCCTTCCCCGGCCGGTATCCTTGCAGCGGCAACATCATCCGCGGCAACCTGGTGCTGGGCACAATCAAGGACATGGCTCAGCAGTCCACATTTGACACTGTCATGCCGGCGTCATTTTACATCTTGTCGGCCGCCAACTGGGTCACGGACAACGTGGCCGCCGGCGGCGAACGCTATGGCTTCACGTACCATGGCGTTCCCTGCAGCACTGCCAACTTTACGACCGGCGCGTTCCGCAACAACTCGGCGCACTCGTATTTGGCAGGCATGTGGCTGAGGGCCAGCAATGAGTCGTCCATTGATGGCTGCACGGCCCTTCGCAATTTTACGGTCTACCTGAACTGGGGTAAGGTGGTCTGGTTGTCGGGATGGTCCGGTGGTGGCCTGAGGTGGGTCATGGTTAGGTTATTGCATTGGTGCGTGACTGGCTCTTGGGCGCATATATGCAGCAGTCACCGTTCTATCAACACCAGTGCGCAGCCAGCTTGGCCTGCGCAAGTCAGATATCACTTAATCATCACCGTTTCACTTGCTCGCTCGCTCGCTTGCTCGTTCCCTTGTTCGCAGACTTCGGCATCATCACCACCCAGGGCATCGCCACGGACATTGTGCTGGAAAACGTCAACGTCCTGGACAACAAACACGCGGGCCTTCACCTCATGCGCCTTGGCGCGCTCACGGAGCCCGCCTCGATGTGGTGGTATGGCGGACTGCTGGCGGGCCAGTCGAGCGAGGACGTGTGCACCGCCTGCGCCGTCGCGACGGACCCCGGCTGCCATCCCAAGCTGTCGATGCAGTCGTTTAACCAGTACTCGCCGCACACGCCTGCTATTGGCCTTGACGCGTCGCAGTTCGCGTTGCTCTTCTACGCCGGCCCCGAGTCCAAGCCTTGGGACAAGGCGAAGAGCTACGCCATGGTGCACGTGAGTCGCGCCCGACCGTCCAGCCCGTCTTGCCCGTCCGCATGTTTTCTTGTGATTGTTACATTGGGCTCCAGACTCACGAAGAGAAGAGCCACCCGGTCAGCTGGCCGTGCACTGCACCGGAGGCGACGCCTGTTTTGTCCGCCATTTTCCGTTGTCCGCCTTTCTCGCTCCGTAACTTGATTTCCTGACGTTGCGGTTGCGGCTGGCTGTGCCAGTTACGCCGGGCCAGCACCTGCAAGTGTTTCCACCTTCACAGGCCTCCGTTGCCACATCCTTTCGCCGCTCGAAGCATCATGCACGAACCCCCAAGACGTCCAAGGAACTGACCACTTGACACGTCGCCTTGTCGGCCTGCACACGCACCTACTCCCATTCCCGCGCTTCTTCAGGGTATGTTTAACATCACGGGCATCACGATTGCGGATTTCAAGGGCCCCACCGGCTGCGGCGGCGTCCGGACGGGCACATATGCGCTGGCCAACCACCACAACGCCCCCGAGACGTTCTACCCTCACTACTTTTCTAACATCAATGTGGTGGACGTGACCTCAGGGTACGTGTTTCCGGCGAGTGGGGATGGCGTCCGGAGGCGTAGCCGCGTGTTACCTTATTTTTGGAAACCGGGTGCCGGAGTCGAGGCTTTGCTGGGTGGCGCTCCGCCGTTTTTCCTGGCAAGGCTGGACAGGTCGGCACCTGTACTCACGGCACACCAGTTCATGGCAGTTACAGCGACACAGCGTGACAGACGCGGCTGCGGCTCGGCCCCTTCCCCATAATTACCGCCGGTTAGCGACATGTGCTGAATCAATTACCTCCCTCCACCGTGCCCTCTCCCGCTGCTTGTTTTTTGCGCCACAGCCCGGACCAGGGCATGTTCCTCAACATCGACGCCACGCAGAGCTGGCGCGGTGAGCTGTGCGGCGAAGCCAATTACACGCGCGAGGATGGCAGCGTCATCATGCTCACGTGCGCCGGCCCCAAGCACGTCCACTGGCGCGACCTGGACGGCTCGCTTACAGGCACCATCGGCGTCACGGCTGGCAATTTCAAGTCGGGCCCGCGTGTCTTCCCCATGGACCAGGGCTCGCCCGTCCTGCCCGGCGCCTGCACCTACTCGTCTATCGTCGACAGCTACCAGTGCGCCCAGGGCTCGACCGAGTTCTTGCTCGACGCGCGCCTGAAGCCCAAACCGGTCCCCGCCGACGGCATCTGGGGCGACGCGCAGATGTTCGTGCTGGAGAGCCGCGACAAGGATTCCGAGGACCGCAACTTTGGGCCCGTGTTTTTCAACGTCTCGGGCTCTATCGACCTGGTGACGGCGCACATGGACCACGGCTGCTGCTTTACGTACAAGTGCCAGAAGCGCCTGTCGATGTTCGCCACGTATCTGCCGACCGGCCAGACCACCTACATCAACTTCACGGGCACGCCGGCGCAGATTTTTCGGATGTGGCTGCCGTACGCGGATCCCGACAAGGAAATCGTGCTGGTGATCAATTACCTGTACACGCTCAATCGGCGCTTCGTGATGTTGCCGGCTGGCGTGTCTGACGTCGTGGGCCGTATCACGCCTGAGCCGGAGCCACCGGTGATCGGCGACGGCAAGGGCCACGGCGCCTACTACTGGGACCAGAACAACACGCTCATGTACGTCAAGCTCAAGGGAGGCAAGCACCTGGAGGTTCGGACCGAGAGCGCGGTGCAGGTGAGTCTTGGTCGAAGAGGTCGCAAGGCGAGGGAAATAGGCAAGACGGGAGAGAGGGCGTGGTAGCATTGGCGCTTTACATGCACGCGCGACTGAGGGATTGGGCAAGCCAGGCGGGTGAGGCGTGGCGTGCGACGGGGCTGGGGTACAAATCGTTTACATAATCTGGTTGGGCGAAGCCCTTGGTGCAACCCCCATCCTGACATGCCTTCCCTCTAACCTTTCGCTTGCTACCCTTCTGCCTTGGCCCGCTGCTGCTTCTGCTGCCTGATCGCAACGCCGTCCCCGCCCGCCAATCTTCAGATCTCGCAAAAGTTTGCGCTCACGGTGGACCAGTTCTGGGACATATCCGAGCTGTTCCTCAAGAGCCTGGCCTACGCAATGAACATCAGCATGGACCGCGTCTTCATCGTCAAAGTCGTCGCCGGCTCGTCGGTTGTGACGACGGCCATTGCGTCGGCGCCGGTCCAGGTGGACGAGCTGACGATTGCCGAGGGCCGTGACGCGGGCGACCCGGTACCCACTGAAATACCGGTGATTGACCCGCCGGCCGAACTTACCGCGGACGACGTGGCGTGCCTGCAGAGCATGGGCGACAGTGCGCCCAAGGTCCCCACCGTTTCGGACATGCTCGTGCTACGGCAGCTGTGCAAGCTGTTCCAGACGTATCTGACGACGGTCGACAAGGCCGCCGCGGATGTGGGCACGACAACGCTGGGGGTGCCGATGGCTACGTTCCCAGCCATCTCGGCGGCGGCGGAGGCCGTGCAGTACGAGACCGTCAAGGCGGCGGCGGAGGCCGCCGCGAACAGCTCGCCGCCCCCGCCCTCGCCCGCGCCGTCATCGGCGCAGGGCGAGATCATTCCCGTCGGCAACAGCGGCACCGACAGCGGCAGCGGCAGCAGCAGCGGCAACGGCAATACGGACAGCGGCGGCGGCGGTAGCACGGGCGGCGGTAGCTCGGGCGGCAGCAGCAGCAGCGATAAGAAGAAGTCCTTCCCTGTTGGTGCTGTAGTTGGCGGCGCCGTTGGTGGCGCCCTGATTGCCGGCGTGGTGATGCTGGCCATCTTTGCCGTCCAGCGCCGTAAGGCCAAGCACCTGCGACCGGTGACGCCGCCCGGCGAGCTGGAGCAGCCCGAAGGCGCCCCTGCCGCCGCCTCCGTCCCTGAGTCGCCGATACGTCGCAGCCCCGACAGCCAGGGCGGCAACGGTGGCCCACGCGAAGCGTTCATGGGTGTCGCCTCCATTGCGCCCGCCAGCCCCGCCGGAAGCATTCCGGCTTCGCGCCGGTCATCGGCCGTGGCGGAGAGGGACGCGGAGCGCGCCCTGCTGGCATCGCCGCGGCGGTCCGTGCCGGGCGCAACGGTTTCGTGCTCTCTGGCCGCCGGTTACGTAGCCCCCTCTGAGCCGGAGGTTATTCGCCCCTTGGTCTCGACCAACAAGCAGCCACACACCGCCGTGCCGTTGGTAATGCCGACCTTCCCTCTGGGAAGCCCGACAGTCAGCGGGAAAGTTTTCCAGGCCGTCGATGGCGCCGACGCCGGCACGCCCAGCCGACGCCAGTCGACGAGCGCGGTGCCCAAGGCGCCGGCGGAACTGCAGCGCGCGGATAGCAGCCTGAACCGTAACTCGGCGCCGCAATGGGAGGGCGTCGAGATTTCGCCGCTACCCCCCACGGCAATGCACGGTCGCATGTCGCGCAGCGTCACCGAATCCCGGCCGACTAGCGGTGCCGGCGGCAGCCGCCCCGGCAGTGGCCGCCCCGGCAGCGTCCACCCCGACAGTGTCCGCCCTGGCAGCGGAGGCAGTCGCCCCGCCTTTGTAGAGGCGGCACCGCGCGCGGGCGCGGAGGTGGAAGTCCCCGCAAAGCCGTTGGCCAGTGCTGACGAGCCTGCCACGGCACTGGGTGCTGCAGCGGCAGGCGGAGAGACCGTGGTGGTTCCCGTGCAGCGCTCCCTGGAGACCATGGAGTCGTTCGTGCCGCGTCCCAAGTCCCGTGCTACCGGCTCGCGGCCCGGCAGCGGCAGCACGGTCCACGTGGCAGGAGCCGACGGCCTGGGCCAGGATGCTGACAAGGGCGTGGAGGGCGCTACGGACCTGATGCCGGGCGCCCCGCCGCACCAGGAGATCCGCCGGCGCAGCTCGCAGACGCCGCCACAGGCGACCATGATGCTGCCAGGCGGTATGATGGCATTTGAGGCGTCGCCATCGCTGATCCGCAGCGAGGTCGCAGCGCTGATGATTGCGGCGGCGGGCAGCAACCAGGGTGGCTTTGGCGGCACGGCGGAGGCAGCTATGCAGGAGGAGCAGCAGGGCACTGGCGGCGGTAGCCCGCAGGCGGCGCGAACGCCGGCGGGGCTGCGCAGCGATAGCATGCGGGTCAGGGACAGCGACGAGCGTGCGCAGGAATGGTAGAAGGGGGATGCGCAGGTATAGTTGAAGGGGCGATCGAGCCCCGAGGGCTAAGGACTGTGGTTCTGGTGGCTTCTGTATGCGGCTTCGCCGGGCGCTCAGGGCGCGCATGGAGGTCGTTGTCAAAAGGAGGGACGCGAGGGCAATGTTGTGTTATATTGTGTTGTGTTACTGCGTAATTTGTGACCAGGCTGCGTGAAAACAGGATTGGGGACTGCTGGTGTAGCTTACTGGATTAGGGTTCTTATGTAAGGCGACAGCGGGTTCGGCTGATCGCTGTCGCCGCACCGGAACTGGAGAGTGTGGCTACGGCTTGGTGCTGGCCGGCACGGGGTATGGGGCTGCCGTGGCGGCCGACAGGGTGTGTTGCGGCCACCGCAGCTATGCTGATGCGTACGTGCTGCCGCCTATGGCCGCCAGTCGACTGCCGGCTCGGTAGGTAAATGACAGCGTGGCGGGCCTGACGGCGGCGGCTATGGTCAGGGTAGGGAAGGAGAACGCTACGGTACACGGGCTGGTTTGTTTGATCGTACATTGTGCATCGTACATTGCGCAGGGCGCGCTGTTGAATTACCAGCGTACATTGTGCAGGGCCATCGCCGTAATATCTTAGGCCGGGGGCTTCACCTTATGGACGGTGTCCTGGTTTTAAGTACTACCTGTCCGTAGGGTACTACCACGGTACTACCAGTAAACCCGCCCAGGTGTCAAGTACGTAATGGGAATAAGTAATGGTGAATTGTGTGATCAGACGTGTCTAGAAAGCGCCTTGCTGCAATTTTATCTGTGTTGCCCGTGTGGCCCGGTGCGCCGCACAAATTATGACGTTTTCTCCATGCTGCGCGCTGCTGTCCAGAACGCGCGTCAATGGTGTGAGCGTTGCCTGGCCCTCGTGGCGCGCTCTCGGTGTTTGTATATGTCGTGCGTATGTTGTACACCCTAATCCTTGGATGCGCGCTGGTCAATGTCCGCCTGGGTGAGTGATGTGCTTTGTAGGGGACTAGCGGTGGGGTGTTTTGTGGAAGGCGTCCGACTGGTGTGATACATGGTACTACAGTTTGGCTGTGCTTCTTTTCGATTTTTAGTGCCTGTTTAACATATTAGACAAAGAGAAGCGGCAAGTGCAGCTGCAATTATGGCTGCCGCGCTGCGCCGCCGTCCCGTTGTAGAGTTGCATGGAAGCTCACGACGACATACGCCTCAGTAGAAAGCGTTTGCCCCAGCTTCTTAGGAAGGAGGGAGATGGATCGGGGAGGGGAGGAGCGTAGGACTCGGATTCCAGCAGTGTGACTGGGCGCTACTGCGGACAAATGTTCCGGTGCGGCGCCTCGCCGTGTACAGATCCGCTCACTCCTATTCGGTAGCAATGCGTCGGGTTGTTTAATTCACCCGTGCCGCTTGTTTGGGTACGCTGATCTCTTTTTTTGGGCGGGGCCCCAGCGCGAAGCGCCCAGGGGGGCCCCGCCCTGTAGGATTGCCCATGTCCGTGTGTGGGATCTGGGATCTGGGAAGTAATTGGACAAGTGTAGACTTTCGGTCAACGGAAAGTCTGCATAAGTAAAAGATTACATTGTTTATTGCACGGTAAATTTATTATAGGAACCCAACATCGCATGAGTAAAAGCCAGTTTGGCAGTCTCCATGGACCGAGGCCGAGGTCAAACCAACACCTCTCGGCCTATAATTAATTCCAGAAGATTCATCGTTCCTTAAAGTGGAATTCTGACATGACGGCGTGAAATGAATCTTCGTTTCGGCAAGCAACCAACTATGTTTATTTGCATTGCGAACATTCTTCCCGCGACCACACCACAGCAGCTCTGCTAGCCGGTCCGATCGTCTTGACGCATATTGCTATTACAAATGTTGCAAGGAGCAAACCATGAGGGGCAAACTGTTGGTTGTTGGACGCCAAGCCGCCAATGCACGCATGATGCAGCGGTCTTCTGCTGCGGGCCGCCCAACAAGTCCAGTCGGCAACCTAGGGCATGGACTTCTACATTCCCTGTCCTAATGTTAAAGCAGTCAAGCCTCCTCTATGGCGAATACCTCAGTAGCGAAGCCTGTGCACTCTCGTCGGCAACTGCACGTCGTCGCAACCCTCGCAAACAGTTCCGCTGTCCTTCTATTGGCAAGTCAGCCTGCGTGATGTGTAAATGATACACTCCATGTCTACTGCCAAGTAACTTCAGCCAATGCGCTGGCCGGAAGAGTTGCACAGTGCCGAGACGGCGCGCGATGCTAAACATGGGTCGGATTGCTGAAGCCGCAGGCATTTCAGATATAAAGCTCTGGCTGCCTATCAGCAGGAATGTCGACACTCTCACAGTTGACGCCCTCGCCGCTCGCTTTGGAAATGCCGTATTTCGGTCGATGCGCACATGCGCTCATGCACCCGACGGGATGACGCGCTTCGCGCGGCGCCGGCAGGCCTTGCTAACGACTCGGCTAGCAGGCATTTCGGGAAAAAGCTCTGGCTGTCTATCAGCAGGAATGTCGACACTCTCACACTTCACGCCCTCGCCGCCCTAGCACTCAACTTCACCCGTACGGATTTAGTGGGGCCCCGCCCTTTTTCCGGCTTTAAGGAAGCCGACACCAACCCCTTGTTTGTTTGCCCAGGGACAGCTGCGTCGCGCGGCTTGTCAACCACCATGCTGCATGATTGGACTGACGGGGAAGAGCGCTGTGTCAGCGAGGAGAAGACGGAGGCGGAAGAGGTTCTTGCATCCCCAGCAAACCGTACGAACTGGCTACTGGCGGCGCCTTGAAACAGCCGGGGGCTGCCCGTGGCTGCCGGACGATCGATGGCCCCAAGCCAGCGCGCCTTTTGCACTGTGGCACTGCTACGCTGCTAGTTATTACTGAAGAAGTACGGGGGGCCCGTTACATTGTGCCCACGTAGCCTAAGGCTGATATGAATAGGAGTTTCCAGGCTGTGAAGAGAGAGAGTTCATGGTTACTGTTACACCTGAGCGGGTAATACCTATCACGGAGTGGGATCCCTTTCCAATGAGGCGAATTCGCCAGTGAATTGGTTAGTGGCCTGGTCTAGATGTTCTATTGAACATTAGACCCACAGAGTCGTGCGATCGCACTATGTAGCTGTTATCCAGCTCCTCTGTAATTAATTAACTATCACGGAATTATTCCATCCGGGGACTGCGTCCCGCTGCATCTGCCGGTGGGTACGGCGGGTGGGCAAGGACTGAGATCTCCATGGAAGCTTGGGGAGGGAGCACAGGCCCCAAGCAATCGGAAAGTACGGGATTTGCCGGCAAAGCCCATGCCAAAGCCCGCCGTACCAGGGAGGGGCTTTGACGCTAAATTGTAATAGCAATCCAAAGCCACACAGGCCTGAAAAGGTCTTGAGCTCAACGCAACCCACCGTGAGCCATATCATATCAGTTTAGTTTACTTATTGATACCACTAGGAGAAGTCCCTGCTCGCGCGGCACCGGGTCTGGACTGCATTCCGAATACGAATCGTCAGCCAGGCGTGTCGAGAGCAAGATTTCCTTTAGCTTATCATCTGGTAACATTGCATAGCAAGTCTAGGTATCACAGATGGAGGGCGGCGGCGAGGGTCGGGCAACCAAACGTAGGAAAGTCCAGTCCGGAACTGTGGATGAGCTAAATCAGCACGTCCAGGCTCACGGTATCAATAAGAAGTTTGGGAATTACTTCACATTCAGCGCTCATGGAGTGACCATCTCCTTGGCACGCGTGGCGGACGCCATGCCCAGCATTGTGAGGAAGCTGGGCATTGTCTTCTCCTGCGACCAAGGCGCTGACATGCGGGTCAGTCTCAATGCATGAACGCTTGCGCAGACATCCATCGACAGCGGACAGTAAGCTGACCCAGTGTTCGTTAACCTGTGTGTGTTTCGGCGCATAACCACCTCGCCATCCCGCGACTTCCTTTCCCCGTCATCGATCCCGTCCCCGCCTGGACACCCTTCTGCCCATCATCTGGTGCTGAGGCGCCCGGGTGGGGTCTCGGCGACGCCGGCAGCAGCAGCGGCGTCGCGGCTGTTGGCGGCGCCAGCAGCGCCGGTGCTGAGGCGCCCGGGCGGGGTCTCGGCGGTGCCGGCAGCAGCAGCGGCGTCGCGGCTGTTGGCGGCGCCGGCAGCGCCGGTGCTGAGGCGCCCGGGCGGGGTCTCGGCGGTGCCGGCAGCAGCAGCGGCGTCGCGGCTGTTGGCGGCGCCGGCAGCGCCGGTGCTGAGGCGCCCGGGCGGGGTCTCGGCGGTGCCGGCAGCAGCAGCGGCGTCGCGGCTGTTGGCGGCGCCGGCAGCGCCGGTGCTGAGGCGCCCGGGCGGGGTCTCGGCGGTGCCGGCAGCAGCAGCGGCGTCGCGGCTGTTGGCGGCGCCGGCAGCGCCGGTGCTGAGGCGCCCGGGCGGGTCTCGGCGGTGCCGGCAGCAGCAGCGGCGTCGCGGCTGTTGGCGGCGCCGGCAGCGCCGATGCTGAGGCGGTATGGTCAATACAGTCAAACCAGGGCTGTCGGGTGATGGGGAGCCATCAGCGGGGAGGGACGGGTAGACATTAGAGCACGGGCGCCTAATGCGTGACTCATACCCGGGGCGCTCGGCGGTACTCCCCCGGGAGTATGCAGGTTCAATTCCTGCCGTCCTGTTGCTATCGTTATCCCCAGATACGGCGGCGTGCCTGCGGGCGGCAGCGCGCCCTACGGCGGGTACCCCGGCAGCGGCTAGAACCCCAGCGCTTGGAGCCACAGCATCGAGGAGGGCGGCAGGGGCCGTCGCAGGGCGGGGGGCCGCACGCGCGAGGGCCCCCAGGCCGCGGCCCGCGTGCAGTCGGGCCGCAGCTGTCGGACCGGCGGAGGTGGAGTTGCTGTTGCGCCACGCTCTCCAGTCTGCCTTGGGGCGTGGCGGGGGTTGCAAGCGCCGCCCCACGTGCTGTGGTGCTGCCCCGCCCCGCCTCTCCCCACGTGCTGCACCCGCGGCGGTGGCGGCGCGAGTCGGCGCCCGCTGCCCCCCGCCGGTGTGCTGCCCCTGTGGTGCCCTTCCAGCCTGCCGGCCGGCCGGAACCCCAACCGGGCGGCTGCGGCACCGCACTGGTGCCATGTGCCGGGGTCGGGGTTGGGGCGGCCCAGCGGGTATGGGTTGGGAACCGGCCGCGCGGCCCAGGAGCAGGCACTGGGTGCAGGTGCAACGGCAATTGCTCGCCGTTTGGTTGTTGCCCCTCGGCGGGGCGGGGCAAGGGCGGGGCAGCACGCGGCGCTCGTGTGAACTTGGGTGGCGAGTTATGCGCCCGGTGAGTGGGAGATTAGTCAGGAAAGGACAGGAGCAATAAGCGCCGACCGGCCGTCAGCGGCATGGGCGGCTGGGGCGCATGCCTGAGCCCCGCAGCCAGGGTCGGTCCGTTCCTCAGCTGGCGGTTGCGCCGTCGCGGCGGTGTGGGGTACCGCCACGGAGGACACCGGAAAGGCCGCCACACTGCCTTTCCGCGTCGCTTCGTTGACGTTCCGGACCCTGGTCAGAGGCCAACGTGTTGGGAGAGGTGCGTGAGGCTTTCCGGCAGCGGCAGCGACCGGACGCGCCAGCCGACATGGGCACATTAGTGGAGCGCATTAAGGCGTACCTGGCAGGGGCCGGTCGGAGCAGCGGATTTGCCTGCAGTACGCCACGAGTGGGGCCTGCACCCGGGGGCCCCGAAGGTGCAAGTTTGCCCACCCCGTGCCGGGGCTGCTGGGGCACATGCTGGCGGGCCTGCCACCGGGTTGAGGGGGTCCGTAGGGGTCATTGGCAGGCCGAGAGCAGTGGGAAAGCAGGCAGGCAGGGAAAGGAGACGGGTCGAGAGGTCGCGCACTTTGGGCGGGTGGCGTCTGATGGCTCGCGCGCCACCGGGGTACCCGTGGACAGGCATCTGAGACGGAGACGGAGGGAAAGCTTGAAGGGGCGGGGGACGCGGGATCGGCCGAGCTGGGGCCGGGGACGGAGCCGAGGGCGGTTGGACGCATGTGGTACCCGGGATTAGATCAGGCACCGTTGGACGCGGCATAGGACGCGGACCCAGCAGTTGACGGCGCGTGGGGCGCGGAAGGAGACATTTCGGATTTGCCGCAAGACCCGCTACTCCCAGTACGTCCGCGCCAGTTGAACCGCCCTGTAATAAACCCGGCTATGATCCCGGTGCGGTCGCCACCGGTGAGGACTTGTATGGCAGGGGATATGGCAGGGACCAGGTGGGCAGCTATGGAGGGTTCCCGGCCACCAGTTTGTACGACATGGGTTACGGCAGATTGCAGTCGGACGATTACGGGACGGGACAGGATCACAATGACCCGTTCATGACAAGCGGGGGCACGGGCCAGCTCCGAGGTAGGGTGACAAGTGAGGTGCCTTCGTTTGGTGGGTGTCGGGGCGATTCCCTGGATGGGGTGCACTACACGTCGCAGGTCCCGGGTTACGGCGGCGGCTCCCTGGATCGGAGCAACTACAGAGCGGGTAGCGGGGCCGGCGTAGTGGTAACGGGATCAGCAATCAGCCGTCAACGTTTCGCCCCCAAGTGCGCCCCTTCGCCTTGCTTTATCTCTTCAGAGCAGCTCGAGGGCGTGTCACGCAGTCGCAGTCGCAGGGGACGTGACCAAGCGAGCTGCCTCAGAGGTGGCGCTCGACGGGACCGCGAGAGGCGATTGGGGGGCTGCTGCAGCTGCCGCCTGAGGGTTGGTTGTTGGCAGCGGTCGGGGCGATGTACGCCGCCCGGTCCGTAGCAACGATGCGGACCGGTCCTGCTCACAGCGTGCGGGTGCCGATACCGCCGCACGGAAGCCGGACGGTGCGCGATCCGCTGTTCTTCTCCCCAAGCGGATCAGGGAAGGACTGCGGATCGCACATCGCGGACACACGGGGGTGGAGAAGCGATGCGTGCGTGCAGCGCCGGGGATGCGCCCCCGAGGAGGCGGTGACACGTTACAACACGACACGAGGGTGAAACTGCGCCCATAAAAGACCGGTGTACTGCGTTGCCGGTAAAAACTCCAAACCTTCCGCGACACAGAAACGCACGAACGAGGCGAAGTGAGACCCGTGGTCACTCAGCTGCCGGTACCCCCATAACTCCAGTCAGCCGCCGCACGCATTGTGCGGAAACCCAAACCTGGACCCCAGCCAAGCTTGAACCCAGACCTCCACACTTGCAGCTCCGGTCCTGCAACGTAGCCATGACGCGCGCGCCGCACCGCGTCACGTGAGGCAATCCGTTCGCGGACGGACCCATCCCACACGGTGCTCCCCATCAGCACCACAACACCGGCGAAGCCATCACCACACCCCATTCGCCCGACCCTTGCTGCGGCGTCCCATGACCCCGACTCCGGCCCGGATCCTGGACCTGATCCTGGGGGGCCTGGTTCCCGGCACCCAACCGCACAGGGCCTCAGCAGCACCTGCAACGCCCACCAGCCCGCCGAGGACTCGACCAGCGGCACTGCCCACCACCGACGAACGCCCCTTCTCGCCCCTAAGCCCTTCGGGAACCAGTCTCCCCTTGGCTGCCCACCGCACCCCTGCCACATCGACGGGTGCGGAACAGGGCCCACCTGTCCAGACTTTCCCCGAACCCAGGGCCGCCTGCATGGCCGGCAGAAACTCGGCTGGGTGGTGCCGGGAGGTGGCGAACGGGCGGCGCAGCCACAGCGCCGGACGCGACATGCCGGGCCGCCGCCACCCAGCTGACGGGGGCGAGGCCCAAAAGGGCATCCAGCTGATCCGAGACGGTGGGTCCGCTGGCATCCACCGCTGCGCCAAGCTCCCCGTAGCCCAGCACGCCCCGCAGTACCAGCTGCCGTAACTGCAAAGTGCAGTGGCGAGCAATGCGGGGGGACACGCCCGCAGGCCGACGACGCGCCGCCGACAGGGCGGCGCGCACCGGCGCGTCAGGCTTCACGCTGTCACCTTAAACCCTACTCATCCGTCAGCCCCTCCCAGGGCGCGACCCTGGCAGGCGGAGCCTACGCGGAGGCTGTGAAGCACCCCGCGCAGCCCAGAGGGGCAATGCAGCAATAGTGCTGACACGGCGGGGTGGAGTGCCAGGTCCATCCCTGGGCAAGGGGCCGCCAGCCCGCCCGCCCGCCGCGACACGCGGGCCCACAGCCCCGCTGCCACCGGCGGCGGCCGTCCACCCGTCGGCGCGTGAACATCTCTGGGCGCTGCCATCATGGCGGTGCTGTTGGCCCGCGATACCCGCGATCCACCGGGCCCACTGTGACCGAAGGAGCTGCCCCGGGCTAGACCGCTGCCGCTGCCGCCACCGCCGACGCTGGCGCGGCCTGCAGGATCCTCCCGCTCCCTGTCCCGCTCCCGCTCGCATTCCCGCTCCCACCCGTCCCGGCTGCCGCTGCGGCCCCTCCCCCCCTGTCCCAATCCCGCTCCCGCTCCCGGTCGCGCTCCCGCTCCGCCGATCATGGCCGCCTGCACCTCCACCTCGACCACCAACGCCACGATCTCGGTCGCGACCGTCGTGGTACCGCGGCCGGTCGGCGCCGCGGCCGTCCCATGGGTCGCGCTCCACCTCCCGCTCTCTCCCTCGATTCCGGTCCCGCGCTCGCTCCCAGCACACTGCTGCCACCCCACCGCCGGTGGAGGCGGCGGCGGCGGCTCGGGCGGAGCGGGGTGCGGCGGCTGCGAGAGCCCCAGGCGCCCGGAGATGCGGTCGTCGCCGCCGCAGTTGCCGCCTCCGCATCGCTGCGTTCACGCCGACAGCGGCCGCGACGGTGTTAAGTGAGAGCTCCGACGGCCATCGTGCGCCGGGGGAGGCAGCACCGGCCCGGGCGGAGCGGGGCGCGAGCCTGAGCCTGGTTGCCGGGTCCAGGCTCTGCCACGGCCTCTGGTAGAGGGGGCGTGGAAGGTCCCCGTGTGAGGGGCGGTGGCTGCTGCGGCTGCTGCGGCGGCGGGTATTGCGGCGGCTGCGGGGGCCATTACTGCTGCGGCGGGTAAGCTGGAGTGCGCGGGTGGTGGTGCGAGTGGTGGTGGTGCTGGTATGGGCCAGTGTGCTGGAAGAAGTGAGGGTGCTGCTGCTGCGGTGGGTATTGCGGCGGAGGGACGAGGTGCGGCGGGTACGGCAGCGGGGGGTACGGGTGGCGCGGTAGGGCCGGGTGTCCCGACGGCGGCGCCGGTGGCGACCCGAGCGGCGGTGCGGGCGGCAGTAATCGCGGCGGCGCTCCCCTGCCGCCCCGGCGCTCCCCTGCCTGCATTCCCCTGCAACAGCCATGCACGCGAAGGGCGGTCAGCAGGCACACGAATTCCCCTGCCCTGAACAAAGCAGCCCCCCCTAAACGAAGATCAGGCTGTACTGCGCGCAGCGATGGAATGATAGTGGACCTCCCGCTGAAATGCAAATAATATGCCAGCGCTCACGTTTAGTTGTTCGCCCGTCACCGTAGCCCTCCGTGTTTGGCAAATGTTTTAGTGTGCTCTGATACCAGATGATAAGCTAAAGGAAATCTTGCTCTCGACACGCCTGGCTGACGAATGCAGTCCAGACCCGGTGCCGCGCGAGCAGGGACTTCTCCTAGTGGTATCAATAAGTAAACTAAACTGATATGATATGGCTCACGGTGGGTTGCGTTGAGCTCAAGACCTTTTCAGGCCTGTGTGGCTTTGGATTGCTATTACAATTTAGCGTCAAAGCCCCTCCCTGGTACGGCGGGCTTTGACATGGGCTTTGCCGGCAAATCCCGTACTTTCCGATTGCGTGAGGGGTCTCGGAGGGAGCCACGAACCGGGCCGTGTCATATGTTCGCGATGGGTGTTGCCATGATCCTCACATTGCACGCCACGCCATGACCGAACGGTAAGCTCACGCTGCCGCCGTAACGGCACGGTCACCTCACACGAGCAGATCCCTGTTCGGCTACTTGATGCGCTACTCTAGTGCTCTAGTGAGAGAAATTCAACTCAACAGACCAACAACGAATCCGGTGTGGCCGTGGAGGCGCATAAGTACACTGGTTACTAAAAGCGCGCGTCGAATTACGCGCAAATTGGGTTGCAGATAGGTAGGGGCACATGCCCCATGACTATGGTGCCGACTCCTGCCGAAATTGGACAGCTGACAAACCACTGCAGGCAAGCATATGGCGCAGCACGAAAACCCATTCGGGGGACATAAGCTCGAGGCATCGGCCCTCTTTAACATGAAAACTCTGTCTGGACGATCCCATCGGCAATTTCCCGCTCCCCCCCAGGGCGCGCCATTTTTGTGCATGCTACTCTGAGTGCAATATGTCAAATGGCAGATGGCAAGCTTTATTCGGCAGCCATTATCTGGCAGGGCATCACCACGGAGCAAGCGTCAGGCATTCCATTATTCAAAAGGACTGATTCTCATTCACACGGCCCATTTAATCGACGTTAGATGCTCAAAAGCCCACGTCGTGGCCCGTTCGTAGTTTGGCTGCCAGGGATTCGCGTCTACCGCTCTCTGACGGCGTGATGGGTGACGGCACAGGAGCTGCGGCACAAAAAGTGTAAACACGCTAATGTGAGCTTTCAACATTATAATAACTTTGCGTATAGCTCAGTTTGCGTATTCGCAAGTTTATGAAAAAACATGCATAGAGGTTTCGGAACATCTTGCACCTGACCCATATCGTGATGGACGACAAAGTTGCAAAACACGAGAACAAAAGACACGGGAAAACTTTATGCAACTAGAACTATTAATAAACCATACGACTGGGCATGAATAATCTTACAACCTTGACCTGAAACGGAAGCGTCACAATCGGCCGGGCGGTGGGACGCAAAGGACGCCATGAACAGAATAAGGAGGCAAGGGTTATGGAGGTTAGGGTTGGGGTTATTAAAATCCCAAACATACGTAAGTATATAAGATTCAAAGCTTACATTTGCGTATTCACACTTTCAGTGCCGCAACTCGTGTGCCACCTGAGAGCGGCAAGTTCGTTCCTCCCGCGTAATATTACATAATTGCGCGCCAGATGCACAGATGCATATCTAAATATTGAAGGAGGAGGCTAGCTATGAAGGAGGAGGCTAGCTACGAACGGTGTGCTCCCTGTCTGCGTTGGGCAGGTCCGTAATGAAGGGCGCAAGAAGCCGGCATCGGTTTTGCCGTACTCGTTCTTACTAGCCGAACTTTGGTCCGAGTGGAGGGGACGTGGGCGCTAAATTATGTTGCAGGGCTTTTTGAAAGCTGAATTGATTTTACTGCGAAAGTCCGAACGCCTTGCCATGTATCAGGATTCCAAGGGGCTGTGACCATGTTGGGGCTTCGCTTAGCATTGCTAGCCTGCCTTGCGGGCATTTTCCAAGCTACGTTAGGCCAGACTGTCATCAACAAAATCGATCCAACATATGGTAGCCTTGCCGGTGGCACCAGGTGAGCTTCGAGTCCGCTGCCAGGGCCGAGAGCGGCGACACCTGACAGCGCCCCTTCTTCTTCTTTGACTACAGGCTTGTCATCTATGGCAGTGGATTCGGCGATATGTACACAACCAGCGCTATCGTGTATGTGGGCCCGTATCCCTGCAACATAATCTCGCACTACTCGAGCAGCGAAGTGGTGAGCAACTCTCCTTGACGTTGGGCATGTGCATCTGGATACTTTCTTTCACTGAGCTTAACCCTGTGACCCCGGGTAGGGCGGGGTTCAGCAGAAACATGTAAAAAATGACGTGATACCGCTTCCCTTTAACTCCCTTCACCACGTTTTTTTATTATGAAAAAAACAAGAGGATTTATTGTAACTAATGGATAATGTCTTGCCGTGCAGCTCACGTGTGAGACTTCGCCGGGGGCCGTCGGCTCATACCTTGTATACGTCTCCGTGGGCGGCGCTGAACCTGTCACTTTTGGTGGATACTCTTACACCAGCGACAGTACACCAAGTAAGAGGTCCGCGCTGGAGGCGGATCGGGCGGGCGCGGGTAGTTGGTCTCCTTGTAAAGGCGTTTTCGCTCAAATCTCCGCGTTTTTCCATACATGCTCATTTCTTGCAGCAGTCATGGTTATAATAAACATATGCACCGATTGAAGCCCGGCCCTGGTTACATTTCCCTCCCCAACTTTATGCCCTACGCCCCAGACTTCAGGGGAGTATACCCGCGGGCGGGACCTCCGGGGCAAGCTGTTTTCCTGTATGGGGACAGGACGTGGAACATGATGTATCGTGATTGCGTCGCTTCGAACTGGGGCGATCTGAGCTGCGTCGGCAGCATCCTCTTCGGCGATTACCTGTGCAGGCAGGACCCGGACGACCCCAATACGGACATCACCTTCCTCTCCTGGCCGCGCTTGGGCTACTACATGTATCGTATAGGGTGCAAAATGCCGTCGCAGGACAGCAACCACACGCAGGTGAGTGATCGACAGGGGGCAGAGCGCTGGCCTGCACACGTGCGGCGATTGTCGTACATGTACGGTACCTATCGAGCTGCAGTAACTCCGGCGGCGAGTACCCGTAGTACCCACGCAGCAGCTCTCTGCGCGCCATGAGCTTTGCGAGCAGAGCCCGAAGGCGTGAAGGGCCGGCCCGGCTCTTTGCTTGATCAGCCCAGCCCAGCCCGCCCAGCCAAGCCCGTGTTGGACTGACTCTCCTCATTTCGGTCCAGGGGGGCACCCGGATGTGGGATGGAATTTCACCCGCGCTCAGAATTGTGCTGCCTCGAAAGATGTTGGCACATGAGATGCGTGTGTAGCTTCAAGGGGCCCTTGTGGTTCGCCCAGATGCCCCTGGACAGAGCTCCTTGTCCCAGCTTGACGCGGCTTGACACCACATTACATGATATGACACGATGTAAATTCCATTACCCGCCGTCCCGCAACCCACTTTCCCCTGCCTTGCAGCCCGCCCTTGGTACGGCAGCCAAGTTGAACGCGACCATCCATTTCGAGGCGAGCATGCGCGGTGGAGCGCCATTGGCACTCCCAGCATCGTACCAGTACGACGTGGATGGTGTGCCGCACCAGTTTCAGCTCTATGCGGAGGTGACGGGCGTATCGCCCGCCGTTGGCTCCGTCGCGGGCGGCACCCTTCTCACGATCAGTGGGCGCGGCTTCCCCGAGCTGTCCCTCGGCCTGGGCGATACGGTCAACGTTTCGATCGAGGGCGTGCCGTGCACCATCGTCAATAGCACGTACGACACGATCTTCTGCGTCACGGGGCCCAAGCCGGACCGCCTGCCGTCACCCGTCGGCGGCCTGTACCCCGGCATGCGCGGCATCGAGTACGAATTGTACGACGTGTCGTTCTCGGGTGGAGTGAATTTCCTCGGGCGCCTGAACCGCACAGTTACGGTGGAAAACTCGGGCTCGCGCTCCTTCCGGACCATTCTGACGGGCGTCTGGGAGGGCAATGAGTACGACTGGCCTAGCTACTGCAGCCGCAGCAAGGCCTTTTTCACGGCGCCGCGCGCCGGGAACTACAGGTGAGTGGATCGGGGTGGAGGGAGACATGGGCACCGCCCCGTGGGGGTGCCAGGCCGCAGCGGCCTGGCAGGCAGGTCACATTCAGAGGGGAAGAGAGAATGTACTACAGCCGGCTTGGGCTAGGAGTCGTCACAACCCCGCGGGGGAGGTTGTCGTACCGCTTGGGCGCAGAGGAGCTGGGCGAGCATGGGGCGAGCTGGGGTCGGGGGCACGGGGCCGCTTGCAGGCGCGATTGCTGCCTTGATGCACGACGGTTGCACTGGGGCGCGAGCTAGCATCTGCGCTGGACGGCCGCGTAATGGCTGATGCGACGCGCCCTGGTGGGTCTGCTGACAACCCCACCTGCCCACCTCTCCGGCCGCTTGTCTTCCCGCAGTTTCTACGTGTCGTCGGACGACGTCTCCCAGCTGAACGCGACTTGGGTGCAGGTGCGTGAGGAGGGCTTCCCCAGAGCAGAGCAGCTCCGTGCGGCTTTCCGTGCTGTGCTGCCGCGCGGGTCCGTGCTGCCGAGCCCGTGTGTGGTAGAGGGCGCGGCAGGCAGTTTTGGCGCCGGGCGGAACAGCCCACGTGCCTGCCCCCAGCTTGCATTTCGTTTGTGCTGGTCGGACGTCTTGTGGGCTCGGCTGGGCGGTGCTGTGCGGTCCGACAGGTTCTGATCGGTCGGCGGTCACCCCGTCAGGGCGTCCAGACTCGCTCATGTCTTACTATCGTCTTGCCGAAACTTAATCTCACGCTCCTGCTCCTAATCCTGCTGCCACTGCCGCGATTGCCACTTGGGTCTACCGTACCGGTGCAGAGCAACGGCATCGAGGTCACGGCCCCGCTGGTCACCCTCCCCTCTTGGACCTATGTGGACAACTTTTTCCAGTACACGACCCAGCGCTCTCAGAACATCCCCCTGGAGGCTGGACAGAGTATCCTGCTGGACCTCGCACACTGCAACGGCATCTCGATTGGATTCCCGCAGCTGGCAGTGCGCATGCCCGTACCGGCGCCGCAGCTGAACTCGCTGCCGGAGGTCCAGCAGATTGCCGCCTCAGCCACCTTCTACGCGAACTCGCTGGCCATCAAGTACCTGTACGGTGCTGGCGCGGGAACCTTGGCCTGCACCATCACCATCAGCGCCGTCAACGACACGAAGCTTGACGACCCGTTGATTGGCCTGGAGGTCGAGCTTAATGGCGGCTGGAAGAGCCTGGTCATCCCGCTGGCAATCACCAGCCGCGCCATGGACGATCTGGTGGAGGCGGCCCTCGGCGGCAATTTCACCAACCTTGACAGCCTGTTTGGGGTCCGGAAGAGCCGCAGCATGGGCACGCTGACGCTGCAGCTCTCTATGGACGCGTCCCTGGGCCGCTTTGAAGTGACTGCAGCCCGGGTTGTCTCCATGCCTGCACCACCCCCGCCCATGGCCTCGACCTGCCCCGCCAGCAACCTCACAGCCACCTACCCGCCGCCCAGCCCGGAGGCGCTGCAGAGCGCCGGACCCGGCTTTGCAGTCGTGGTGTCGCCATCTCGGGCGGTGCCGGCCATCGTCCCCAGTGGCGACTTCCTGATCGGTGTGTGGGGCAGCCAGGGCGCCCAATACAACGTGTCGGCCAGCGCCAATACAACGGAGATGTACATTGCCATCCGCAACATTACGGGCAAGGACCCCGGGGTGACCTTTAGCACGTCGCTTGAGGGTGCCTACATTGCCCGCATCTGGAACATTACCTGGAGCTACTACGACCTGGACAACGTGCCGAACATTGTGGTTGGGCAATCAAGCAGGACGCCCGCTGGCGTGGTGCTGGCGACCGAGTCGCGCTCCGCCAGCCCCCGGGTCACGGGCTCGTTCCGCGTGGTGTATGGCAACAACAGCTGCACGTCGGTGAGCATCGGCCTGACAGACTCTGCGGATACCATCAAGGCCAAGCTCGCCAGCCTGCCAGAACTTGGCGCGCCAAAGAAGGTCGAGATTTCAGGCGGCTCGACCTCCGGGTACGTCTACACCATTACCTTTGACCCGGTCGTCAACCCGGGCGACCTGCCGCAGCTGCGGATCGTTGACTCGACCGGCCTGCAGGGTATCCGACCCACCATCAGTGTCAACACCATCATGAACGGCTCCACAGATGCCTTCTACGCGCCTGTCCCCACAGAGTTCCTCAGCGTGGCCGTGGGGAAGCAGGGCACTATCGATGTGCGGGTCAATGGCGTGCGCTCCGCCTGTGCCGATGCCTCGGGTATCTGTGGCTTCCAGTACGACGACGCCATCACGCCGCGCCTCACCTCGGTGTCGCCCTCAGTCCTGCAGTTTATCAGCCAGTCCAGCCTGCCGCTCACCATCACCGGCTCGCAGTTCCTGGATGGACCCAGTGTCGAGGTCCGGGTCGGCACGGCGCTGTGCAACGTGACGTCGGTGACTGCCACCAAGATCGTCTGCGAACTGCCGGACACGGCACCCGCCGGTGTCAGGCCAGTGACTGTGAACGTGGCGGGGCGGGGCTTTGCGCTGGGTGTCCCCAACATCACGGTGGAGACCCTGTACGTGACCGGCACGGCGCCGTCGCCTGCTGTCCTGGCGTCCACGGGCTTGTCGGTGTTCAACCTCACGGGCAAGGGCTTCGACTATGTCAACTGCAGCAACAACAAGGTGTTGATTGGCGGTGTGATGTCCGGTGTCATTCGCTGCGGGCGGGGCTTCGTGACTGTGGTCTACCCGGGCAACGCTGTGACAGATGTGGCGGCCGCAACCATCAGGGCTGAGGTGTACGAGAAGAGCTCTTTGATCGATTGGGACACCCCAGCTAGCCTGACCGTCCAGGTCTCTGGCACCGCGCCAGCGATCACCGCCGCCACCCCAGCCCGCATGCCCGGCGCCGGCGGCTTGGTGACAGTGGCGCTCTCTGGTGCGACGGCCAGCCAGGTGGCGTCGGTCTTCATGGTCCCATCCATCACTTCTCTGCTCAATTTCACCCAGGCGTCCGCGGCTTATCAGCAGCGTGTGCAATGCACGGGAGTGGCCTCAACCTCGGGCGGGTTGACCTGCACCAGCCCAGCGCTGCGCAACGGCCGCTACCACACCCTCGTGGTCCTGTCGTCTGGCCTGCAGCTGCTGTCGACTGACACACTTCTGTTTGAGCTGTTCATCACCAGCGTCACACCCAACCTGGGCAGCATTGGTGGCGGCACCACCGTCACCATCACCGGCTCGGGCTTCAGTCCCAACCTCATGGATAACGCCGTCTTCATGCAAGTGCCGGTGTCCACCACGTTCCTCAACGGCGTGGTCCAGTGCATCACCAAGTCGGTGACGGCCACCACCCTGACATGCGTGACCCAGAACAACATGGCCGCAGACGCCAGCCCTGACGACCCCTTTGCCAAGCAGGTCATGCCCGTCGACACCACCCCGCCCCGGCCCATCCACGTCGTCGTCTGCGATTCGAGCTATTACAACTCGAGCTTCTTGCTCGAGTACTGCTGGGCGATGCCCGAGACTGCCCGGGCCCGCTGCGATGCGACGGGCAGTGCAACCTGCAACTTTGCGTGAGTACAGCACAACCCGTGTGCTTTCAACCAAAGCACGCCCGGCCGGGGGCCGTGGGAGCCGATTTGGTGGGGTAATGGGTATCCCCGGTCCCAGACCTCCCCCGCCACCAAGGGTCGTTCGGTGTCCTGCTGGGTGATGGGTTGCAGGCAGTCTGGGCCTTGTTGCTGGGGGATGCGCATGAAACAAATGGGTGTTGTCCTGGTGATGCCTGTGTATGTGGGAGGGACCGGCGAGTCGGCCCCCAGAGGTTCCTGCATGCACCTCGTCCCCGACCCAGCACACCCACCCACCTGCCCGCACGGATGTGCCACGGCACCCACCCACCCGCCCACCTTGCAGTACTTCCGGCTGCTTGACAATCCTTGGTTTTCCTGCTGGTCTTACGGTAATTTGCACCTATCCCTGCATGCCCTGTGATGAGCACTCCACTGAAGGTTTGTGTGTGCCCGCCCGATTATTGCTTGTTGCAGCTACTCTTCGCAGCTGACGCCTGTTATTGACAGCTTCTATCCCAGCTTTGGCAGCCTGGGAACGCGCCTCACCACCGTTGGCGGCTACATGGAGATCGTGAGCCAGGCCCACTTCCTGCAAGCCGGCGTCGTGAAGGGTGTTGCCACGAACGTGTACCCTGGTCATTGGGGTACATCCTTTGATGCTCCTGATCTGCCCGCGGGTGTGTACACCGTGTTGCTGCTCAAGTCCAATGGGGAAATGTCCGTGGATCCGTACGGCAAGGCTGTGTACACGGCTACCCCCATCATCGAGGCCGTTTCAAGCAACGTCGGCTCGCTGGCGGGCGGCCTGCCGCTGGTCCTACAGATTGGCGGCGCCGGCTTGGCGGTCGGTGACAAGAACCTGACTGCCAATGCGGTGACCATTGCTGACCTGCCCTGCCCCCTCATGGAGGTAGTGGACCGCACGCAGCTGATCTGCCGCGCCCCCGCCATCAATGGCTACGTGTATGTGGAGTACTGGAACATGGCGGTATCAACCTACTCGATGCCGGACGTCCTGTCGTACACCCAGCCACGTGAGTTTGACAAGGAAGAGACAATTGGTCGTTTTGCAGCTCTTACCAAGCACAGGCGAAAACCGCAGCGCACGTTGAGCTAGGCGATGGCAGGGAGTCGTACGCGAACGCTCTTTAAAAGAGCGCGTCTAGAGTTCGTTGATGTGTTCAGTAGAGTGCAATGTCTTTCCGTTGACAAAGCTGATGATAAGATGCAATTTCGCAAACTTTTATATACAGCTTACGAGCTCGCAAATTTCAAAAGTTTAGAAATAAACTCCGACCGGCGCCTCGCAAACTAATTGCGTTTCCTATGCAAATTTTGAAATTTTCTGGCCTCGCAAAATAACCGCGTCGCAAAACAATCGTGGCAGTACGGTACATCAGGAGGTGACATGCTTGGCCGGATGCGGTCAACAGATGCCTCCCATGTTGATTTGCAGTGGCCCAGAGAAACCTAGTGGCATCAGCCGCGTTCCAATACACGACCTGCTGGGCATCAAGCGTTGACCAGCTGTTGACCAGAGGTATTACTGTGGTGCCCGCTGCTCCTGCCGCTGCTTACAGGTGTGGCTCGCATGGAGAAGGGTGCTGCTTTTAACTGGGGCACCAAGTCACCTGTGCCGGGCATTATCAACTTGGATTTCTGGGTTGCCCGGTACACCTTCTACTATCAGGTGAGTCCGGTCGAAGCTTCTCGGGCCATCCAAAGCGTGGCGACGACGCACGGCCCCGCAACCAAGCGCGGTTGTGTGTTGTCTTTGTAACACGGCATTCAACATGGGGGAGGTTTGGATGTAAACACAGACATGTGTGTAGAGCAGCAGGCATTGCCATCCAGCCAGGAGAAGAAGGCAATTAACGCCCAAGGAGTCGGGTTGTATGTTTCCTTGTCATTTGTAATGTGTGCCCATGTTGGCGCATACATGCGTGTACGGCCATGAGACAAGCACGTATGCACGTATACACACATAGATTCAGCGAGCCATTCGTTGATGGCCGAACGAGGGAACTGATTCCGCTGCATACTGCCTTACGGCATGCCGCTACATGCCACTACTCCTCTTGCCCTCCCCTCCGTCAGATCTCCACGACGGAGAACGTTACCTTCTACCTGAACTCAGATGACGAGTCCCGGTTATATGTGGATGACGTTCTCCTCGGCGGCCGCTACTTGTATCTGGATGCAACGCTGGAGCCTGGTGTGCATAAGATGGTCATTACATACGCCGAGTATGGTGGCGCTTCCTCTCTGAGTCTGCAAGTGGCCATGAGGCGGCCAGATGGGTCACGCAGCAGCTTTGCCTACCTGGAGTGGCAGAAGGTCACTCCTTTCCCCCCCGGGGCGCCGCTGCCGATTGATCTCACAGTCAATGGTGTGTCAGCCCTCACGACCTGCCCAATCACCAGCCTGACGCTGCCGCTGCCCGGCCAGCCTGCGCTTTCCTTCGAACCGGAGATTGTGATGACGCCCAACAACACCTGCGCCTACGTCTACACCACCTACCGCACGCCGTCCATGACGAGCATGAGCCCGCTGACGGCGAGCGGCATCATCGCACCAAACTTCAACGCGCTTGCAGCGATCATGACTGTCTTTGGCAATTTCTTGATCGACCCCAACCTGCCCGCGGCCGACCAGATGAATATCACCCTGGCCAACCAGCCGTGTGTCATTACCAGTGCCACACCGATCGTGTACAATGGCACCAACACCACCAACATCACCTGCACGGCTCCATTCGCGCCGGTTGGCACCTGGGGTGTCAGCATTATGGTGAAAGGCCTGGGCCTCACGCGCCCAACGCAGTCCGCCACGGCTGACCTGCCCCTCGTGACCTATGGCATCAAGGTCCTCAGTTACAGCAGCCCGCCAATCAACAGCGCCGTCACGAGGTGCCAGTTCTCCCTGTTTGGTGGCGGCACGTTTAACTTCAGCGGATACGGTTTGGTCAAGGGCATGGTGGACACCAACTACGGGCTAAACATGACGGCCGCTTGGGAGACCACTTCTTCCATTTGCGGATATGGCACCTCTAACTCGCTGCCCTGCCAGGCTGCCAACACGTCCCGCATGAACCTGGTGCCTCTGGGCTGCGACGGCCCCACAGCCGCTTTCCAGCTGACCCGCTTCAAGGTGCCAAACCCGGAGGCCTTTGCTGGGAACAACAGCATCCAATCCGTCACGGTGCGATTCCGGCCGCGCGTCTACAACATCAGCAGCAACAACACGGTGTACTCGCAGCCGGGCGTCCAAGAAACCCTGTACTTCTGCGGTGGCCGCACACCCGCCCTGTCCGGTGTGACTCCCTCGTCTCCTTCTCCTGACGCCGGCGCGACTCTGTCACTGACCTGGTTCTTGGCGAGTGTGGGCAGCCAGAACGACACCATCATCGCGACGTCGCCGGGCAAACCCAGCAACGCCACTGTTGAGTTTGAGGTCGGTCCCACGGTGCTGCGCTGCGCCAACCCGGTCGTCACTGCTGCCAGCATCTCCGCCATGACGTACAACGAGACCATCTCATGCCAGATGCCGGGCTATTTACCAGCTGGAACTTACACGCTGTGGGTCTGCATCCAGCCCTTTGGGTGTGGTCAGGTGCCAGCATACCAGGTCCCGCTGACTGTGATTACACCATCTTCCACCACTGGCAGCAGTGCTGGCGGCGTCTCGGTCGTCATCACTGGCAAGGGCTTCGACCTGAACTCCACCTTTGTGTCGGCTCGCTTTGGCAACAGCACCTGCAAGATCACCAGCAGCTCGGCCACCGCCGTCACCTGCCTGACTGGCCCGCTCGACACCAAGCCCGCCGCCGCCGTCACCTGGCCCCTGTCCATCACACCCACCATCGGTGCCGCCGAGGTCACCTATCCCAGCTTCACCTTCACCTTCGACCCCGCGCTGGAGGCGTCCGTGTCGAGTATCACCCCAGCGCGTGGCTCCACGGAGGGCGGCACGCCCGTCACCATCACGGGCACATCCTTCCGGACGGGCGTCACCACCACCGTCACAATCGGTGACACGCCGTGCACCTCCGTCCTTGTTGTCAGTAGCTCCACCATCACCTGCACCACCGGCAAGCCGCCTCAGCAGGTGCTACGTGTGCCGCTGCCAGTGACGGTGACGCAAGACGGCAGGGGCAACGCACGCGGCCCAGTCCAGTACCAGTACATTGACGTGTGGAGCCGCAACAGCACCTGGAACGGCGGCCCGCTGCCGGGCTATGAGGACTCCGTGGTCATTCCCGCGGGCGTCACAGTCCTCCTGGACATCAGTCCCCCCAAGCTCTACATTATCGTGCTGGAGGGCAACCTCATTTTCGATGACACGAAGGAGTACATCAACCTCCAGGCCCACTACATCATTGTCAAGGGCGGCAACTTCACCATCGGCAGTGCAGAGAAGCCCTTTCCCGGCCGCGCCAACATCACCATGCACGGCGCGCCGAACAGCCGGGACCTGCCCATGTACGGCGCCAAGTCGCTTGCCGTACGTCAGGGCATTGTCACCTTCTACGGCCAGTCCAAGCTTCCGCACTACACCAAGTTGAATCGGACGGCGGACCCAGGGGACACGAGCATATTTGTCAATGGGGCCGTCAATTGGAAGGTACGGTACCGTATCATGGGGTTGCAGTCGGGGAATGGGCGATGGAGAGCCTAAACCCTGCGCTGGGCTGGGCCGGGCTGGGCTGGGCTGCTGATTCGGGCTGCTGCTGACCCACAGCTGGCTTTCGGAATGAGGGTCGGGCACAAAGCGGCTGGGCCGGCAGCCTGCTACAATCAGCACCCCCCCCATCAGCACACGCTCTCCGCTGGGTCAGCATGAGAGCCCCGCTACCCAACTTCAAAGGCCCACCTGCTGATTACCTTTACTTTGCCCTTCCCTGCCCTCGATCTGCTCAACTCACCTCAGGCTGGGGACCGCATCGTCATTGCCAGCAGCAGCTACTACGCCAACGAGGTCGACGAAGTGACCATTGTGGCTCTGGACAACACGACCGTGCCCGGTTGCACCGTCCTGACACTGGACACGCCGCTCCAATACGTTCATCTGGGCGAGATTTACAGTGTGAATGGAGCAGCGCCGCTGGACATGCGCGCAGAGGTGGCGGTCCTCACACGTAACATTGTGCTCCAGGGCGACTACACGAGCGCCAAGAACCAGTACGGCGTGCAGGTCATGGTCAACTCGCCCCGCTACCTTCCCCGCGCGCTGGTGCGCTTCGACAACATTGAGATCACGCAGTCGGGCCAGGCTTTCCGGCTGGGCCGCTACTCGATGCACTGGCACATGCACGGCGACGTGGCGTACCAGTCGTGGGTGCGCGGCTGCGCCATCCACCACACCTACAACCGCGCCACCACCATTCACGGCACTCACCGCGCCATTCTCCAGAACAACGTGGCTTACAACACCATGGGCCACACCTGGTTCCTGGAGGTGGGCGGGTGGGCGCATCCTGGAGGCTGTAGCATGGGGGCATGGGAGGGTTGGGGCGGGGCGGGGCGGGGCGATTCGGTGCTACGCGAGGCCCCGAGGCAGGATCAGCCATCATCGTGGCAGGTGGCTTCTTCCCTGCATGTGGCATGGAGCGGGCGGCCTGGGCTTATCGTTTGCCGATTGTCCATGAAACTTTAGCAATGGCAGGCGTGCCGGCCGGCTCTCCTGCTGGTCAATATTTCCGGTTGCTACGTGCACTTTGCTGCGAGCTCTGATCGATCGATCGATCATGTAGCGCACGCTGAGCATGTTGATGACACCTTGTTTGGCTCGCTGCTTGCAGGACGGCATTGAGTCGGGCAACATCATCGAGGGCAACATTGCCATTTATGTCAAGGTCTCTGACGCGCTGCTCAACACGGACACCACCCCCGCTGCCTTCTGGATCACGAATCCCAACAACACCGTCCGCAACAATGTGGCTGCCGGCTCGGCCGCTTATGGCTATTGGTACCGCATGCTGGTGGGTGCGGCTGGGCAGGGCAGGGGAGACACGCACGGAGGGCCGGGCATGCCGCGTTGTGAGTTTGTCCGTGGTGGTGGTAGTGGTGGTGTGGTGGTGCTGGTAATTCGTGCTGCGTGCTGCGGTCCTGATGTGCGCTGACCCTCCCTCTGTACAGTGCGGTCGGGCTCTGTCGATGATACGCTTCGATTTACGGCTGTGTATTGGCGGCTCTTGTGTCGCTCATATACGGCACATACAGATACAATCGCGCATGCCTTGTGATCATAACCCGAAGCCACTAATAATGTGGCCACTCGTTGCTTTCATTCGGTTGTTGTTGTTGTCGTCGTTGCTGTTTTTGCACCTCCATGAACACTCGGCCAACCAGTTTTCGGCACCCATCCCCGCCTTCTCTCGCTGCGCTACATACAGGACAACCCCGAGGGTCCGTCGTACACCACCACGGTCTGCCCCAAGTTCACGCCGCTGCTGGAGTTCACCAACAACACGGCCCACTCGAGCATGTTTTACGGCCTGCGCATCCACCCGGAGTTCTACCCGCGCAACGTCCCGTGCAACGGCTTCTCGGGCACGTTTGAGCAGGTGCCGGCGGTCTTCAACGGCCTGGTGGCGTATAAGAACGGCATGAAGGGCGCCGTGGGAACTCAGGTGAGGCGAGCGGGGCAGGCAGGCGGGCAAGGAAACCAGCCCTTATATTGACAGGACTTCACGTCAACCCCAACCTCTACGCCAAAGGTCTTGGCTGACAAAGTATCGCATGAGCGCACACCCCCGCCCGTTCATGTTCCCGCCGCCGCCCTGCCTCCCTGCTGCATGCCTTTGACATTCGATGCACCTCGGCTGCTTGCTGGCTTTGTATGTATGTGATTGTACTGCGGTTTGCACGTGACGATTTTGCACGCTTCCGGCTGACTTGTAGGTGGGCATGGTTCAGCTCACCAACATGGTCTTGGGCGACAATGGCGGCGGCCCCAAGCAGCACGTCGTCAACGGAAAGGACCACGGCGGCAATGTGGAGCTGTCCTGGGTCGTCGACGACCGAAC
Source organism: Pleodorina starrii (assembly GCA_030267565.1). NCBI lineage: Eukaryota > Viridiplantae > Chlorophyta > Chlorophyceae > Chlamydomonadales > Volvocaceae > Pleodorina > Pleodorina starrii. Next base: position 4,328,480 of record BRXU01000007.1, on the reverse strand, counting down.
CCGTGTGGGCCTGCAGATAACGGAGATGGCCGGTGTCGTCAACGCAACCATCTACGCGCGCACGCCCGTGGGTCAGCGCGGCAACGCCGGGCAGTGGCCTTCGTGCCGCCGTGTGGCCGGTGTCATCACCCAGAGTCCCGTGATGGGCGACGACAAGCACTCGGCGCTGATGAGCCTCATCAACGTGACGCTGGTTGACTTCAAGGGCTATGACGGCTGCACGCTGTTTTCTGCGCTGGAGCACTGCGGCAAGTGCAAGACGTTCCAGGGTGGCTCCACCACCTTTACCGCCAACATCTCCCTGTTGACGACGGATAACAAGACATCCATGGCGTCGTTCTGGAGCTGGGACCACCAGGGCGTCTTCCTGGACACGGACGGCACGCTGCTCAGCAAGAAACACGTGCCGCAGGCGTTCTGGCCCGACCCCGCTGCCAACTGGACGTTTGGACCGGGCGCCACCTGGCACGCGGCCCTTGAGAACGACCTGTTTGACCCGGCCGAATGTGTGTACATCCGCAACGCCCCCGCCGCCACGCGCTTCGGCAACGCCGCCGTGTACTGCAGCCCGGCGCTCATGTTCCGCCGCATCATGCTCAACCAGCACGCGCCGGAGGTGGGTTGTTCAAGGGGTTGGGGCGCTCAGGAGGGGACATGTATGCAGCAGCAGCAGCAGCAGCAGCAGCATGGGGGGGGGCCCGGCGCTTGCACTACTGGGGCCGCTACTGGGGTCGGGTCGTGTCTTGTGATCTCGAACGTGTGTGCGGCCAATTGGCCAATCGGCCCCTCTATTCCCACAATGAGCACCCCCTAGGTTGCAATGACAGCTGCTGTCCCCAATGGACCCCTTGCGCCCCCATGCGCCAGCGTCCCATCTGTCAGCGACCTGTCTGTCTTCATTCCGTTTCCTAACTGGATGTGCCTGAGAGTTAAGGCATTAATTTTGTGACCGGAAGGTCACCAGTTCGATCTCGGTCTTCGCAGAGGACTGGGTGACCGATGGGGGCCCTGGTGTGGCAACGAACAGCAGGCGATTGCATGGCTCTTTAGCCATGTCCCCTGCACTGGTAGAACTCATCACGGTTGAATGTTCAACAATTATGTGTCTGGCATATCTGGGAAGAATGCGTGCGGGTACCTAGATATGATCCGAGTGAGACGGAGCCCAGACACGGAGTGGGTGGGATAAGCAACCCATTGCGGTCACCGCGGTAGTGGGCTGTACCCGCCGACGAGGGATCAATGTGCTCCCTTAACACACGTTAGGGCTTACGGTCCAGCGTAAACTTTCCATCCGTCCACACTCACCCACTCATTACCCCTTCTGCCCCATATGCTGTTGAACATCCCCCCTCACACACACACTCGCACTCGCCCGCAGTCCATCATGTACCGGGACCTGCTGGTGACTTCGGTGGCCACGAACCGCACCAGCGTGGTGCACTTCACTAAGTACAATGAGATGGGCTACCAGTTCACAGCTGCCACGGGTCGGGACTACTGGATGCACTGGGACATGCCCTTCCGCATGGACCCTGACGGCTTCCGGTGAGCTGAAGAGCGGTAGTGCTGCTGCTACTGAACGGGGCGGGGCTGTGGGCTGGGTTGGGTTGGGGATTCTCGGTGGTCTGGGCCGGTTCAGGGAGCGCTCGGCTGTCCGGGGCCCGGGTTGATTTAAATCAGCTCATCACCGTTGATGTTGATGGGTTGATTTGGATTGGGCGGGGCGGGGCGGGGCTAACTCGGCTAACTTGAAATGGATCGGACTGGTCTGGTCTGGTCTGGGCTAGTAGGCCGTGCTGGGTCGGTTCGCTCCGAGTGAGGATCCGAGGGGCGCCCATCCTGTCGCCGTAACCCTCCCACCGCCTCTAACGCCTCTGACCCAGCCAGTCCCCATTTCTCATCGTCACGGCCTCGGAAGTGCCGGTCCCTGTTTTCCATCACCACCACCACTGGAATTACCGTCATCGTTTTCCGTCATCACCACCACCACCACCACCACCCCCATGACGACTGCCGCCACCGCCAGGCTGCACAAGATGGATCTGATGAACAAGAGCGACTACGTGTACATCACCTCCAAGCACGTCCAGGTGAAGGACCACTTCAAGATCAATGGTGTCCAGGGCAATCTCACGGAGCTGCCTGCACCGGACGTCGCTTCTCACGGCGACGCGTTCTACAACAAGACGCTGGTTCCCGACACGTGGTGGTTCGGCAATCGCACTTACAACTCCACCAAGTTCTCCATGTTCGTGGACGGCCGACGGGACAGGGTCCTAAGCATTGGGGCCTTCACTTGCCCCGACGAGGGCTGCAATAACGTGCCGGATACGGTGGTGGATCTGCGCAACGGCACGCTGTACTGGTCCAACGCCAGCACCTGGAACGTCTCCATCATGAGCTACCTCAACTACAGCAAGCCCACGGCCGGCGCCAATGTGACGATTCCGCAGGGCTGGGATCTTGTCATTGACGAGTCGCCGCCGCGGCTGCTGGCGCTCACAATTCAGGGCAATGTGCGATTCGATCCCACGCGCAACATCAACCTGACGGCCGTTTACATTATCGTCATGGGTGATGGCGTGCTGAGCGCCGGTAGCCCCGCGGTGCCGCACCCCACCAAGGCCACCATCCAGCTGAACGGCTATCGTGACACGCCCGACTTCGGGATTGACAACGACCTGAACCTGGGCTCCAAGGTGCTGGCGGCCATCTTCGGAGGCACCATTAATTTGTACGGCCGCCAGGTACGGAGTTTTGGGGCGCCTCCTGGGGGGCGGGGGTGTTCCTGGTGCTAGCCACGTCACTGCCGTGAGCCGCCCCGCCTTCAAACGCTGTGACCCTGCTGCTGCCGACTGTTTCCATTCCTCTGCTGCTCCAGTGCCCGGCTGGTTGCACCCTTAGCCTTTTTCAGGTGCCGCCATTCGACTTCCGTCTTTGACCCCTCTTTACCCTCCGGCCCGCTGCGGCGTTTCTCCCCTCAGGTCCCCAAACGTTGGATCAAGCTGGGCTCGCCCGCTCGGACCGGCGACACGGCCATTACCGTCTCTGACGGCGGTCATGGCTGGGCCGTCAACGACACCATCCTCGTCACCTCGACATCCTTCAACTGGAAGCAGAGCGAGTTCCGGACCATCACCGGCATTCTCAACGGCGGCAAGCAGCTGGTACTGGACAGCCCGCTGAGCCACCCCCACGGCGCGACGATCAAGGCCTACCCCGGCGGCCCCACAGTGGACATGCGCGCGGAGGTGGCGCTCATGAGCTCCAACGTCCTCATCACCGCCGACGACGGCCCGGAAACGCACATGTACGGCGTTGGCGAGATGTTTGGCGCGCGTGTGGTTGTCTCGGGCAACTCGACGGCGCGTCTGCACGGCATTGCCATGGAGTACTGCGGCCAGGGCGGCTTTCCCACGCGCGCGTGTATCCTGTACGACCGACTGCGGCCCGTTACGGTGTCGACGAGGAACAACGCCACCAACGTGACTACAGTGGCTAACGTTACGAACCCCAGCATACTGAACAGCACCGTCATGAGGTGGGGCATGGCTTCCAACGTGTATGTGTTGGGCAACGCCTCGGTCCACAACCCGGTGACTTTGGTGGACAACGTCTTGTATGAGGCGTACGACATTCACAGCGTCCACGTTGAAACGACGTGAGTGGCGTGGGGGTGCCTTGAGGGGACGGAGGGCCCCTTGGAGCGTGGGGGCGGGGGTTTGTTATAGGGACGGTCCCCGGGGGCGAGGGGGAAAACTGGAGATGAGATGGAGGCGGTGGGCGGGCCAGGGGGGAGGATGAAAGAGAGGGGGCAGCGCGGGTTTGGGTGGATGATATGGATGGGATACCGTACGTGACCGCTGCCAGCCGCTGCCCCTCTCTCGCTTTCCTGATGATGCCGATGCAACCAACAGGGGCAACGTCATTCGCGGCAACCTGGTGTTGGGCACCATTAAGGACATGAGTGGCAAGAGCGGCTTCGACGTCGCCATGCCCTCCTCCTTCAACATCGAGCGCGCTTCCAACTGGGTTACCGACAATGTGGCGGCAGGCAGCGAGCGCTACGGATTCGCCTACTATGGCGTGCCCTGTGGCTCCAACTTTAGCGCCGGGGCGTTCCGCAACAACACGGCCCACACGTCCCTGGCGGGCATGTGGCTGCGCGGCAGTCCCGAGGTAGCCTCAGCGGTCACCACCGCCAGCCCCACCGGCTGCCTGCAGCTCAACAACTTCACCACCTACATGAACTGGGGTGAGTCTCCTCCCTCTCTCCTGAGCGCATTGTGTCCGACAGCTGCTGTACAGGGCCGGGCATGTGCAGTCGCACGCTTCGACGGCTCAGTATCCACAGGGAGTGCTCTTGCAGCCTCCTCTCAATGGCTGCCCCTAACAGCCCTCTTGATAAAACCCCTGGTGGCTCCTGAACCTGAGCCTTCCCCTGAACCTGAACCTGACTGCACGATGGTCGTGCTGGTCTTGCTGTCCTTGCGGCCCCCCGGTACCCCGGCGGGGTATGAGGCTGTCTTCTGGCTGCCCCCGCCTCTGACCGGACCTGACCGGACCGACCTCTGCGACGTCGCACCGACGCCCTCTCGTGTCCTCTTTCAACGCCTCACACGCCCCACGCCTGCTCACCCCTGCCCCCGTCCCCGCCCGCAGACTTCGGCATCATCTCGACGCGCGGCGTCTACAATGATGTCATCCTAAAGGACGTCAACATTCTGGACAACAAGCACGCGGGCATCCATCTGATGCGCTACGGTGACATGCTGGACAAGGGCTGGATGCGCTGGGAGGGTGGTCTGTTGGTGGGCCAGTCGAGCAACGACGTGTGCACCGCCTGCGCCGTCGATACGGACCCAGGCTGCCACCCCAAGCTGTCGATTCAGTCGTTTAACCAGCACTCGCCATACACGCCGGCGGTCGGCTTGCAGTCGTCACAGTTCGCGCTGGCGTTTGCAGTCGGGCCGGAGAAGAAGCCGTACGACAAGCCCATGGGCTACTCGCTCGTGCACGTGAGCACCGGTAGTTAGTAGGGGAAGGAAGGAGCGGGCCGGGATGCGGCGGGCCGGGGAGGCTGGGGAGAGCCCTGAAATACTGAAATGGGGAGTCAACTGATTATGCGTCATCTAGGGACATATTTTGCTTTCGTGGATGCACTCACTCGCTTGCTCGCTCGCTCGCTGACTTCGTCGCTCGCTCGCGCACTGACTCACTCGCTCACTCACTCGCTCGCTCGCTCACTCACTGACTCGCTCGCTCGCTCACGCACGCACGCACGCACTCACTCACTCACTCACTCACTCTCTCGTTCGCTCTCTCGTTCGCTTGCTCACTCACTCACTCACTCACTCGCTTGCTCGCTCGCTCGCTCGCTGACTTACTCGCTCGCTCGCGCACTGACTCACTCGCTCGCTCACTCACTCACTTACTCGCTCACGCACGCACTCACTCACTCACGCGCTTGCTCGCTCGCTCGCTCGATCGCTCTCTGACTTACTCACTCACTCGCTTGCTCGCTCACTCACTCCCTCCCTCGCTCACTCACTCACTCACTCACTCACTCACTCACTCACTCGCTCACTCGCTCGCTCGCTCGCACGCTCGCTCGCACGCTCACGCACGCACGCACTGTGCTGCGTTGGCGCTGCTGCAGTCCGGCGACCACCACGGGGCTGCACCAGGGCGCCTTACGCGCCCGCCATTGCCAGTTCGCCACCTCGGAACTCTCCCGCTCCACCCTCTTGCCCACGCCCTCTTGCACACTGCTTCTCATGCCTGTCTGCGGGCCCGCATCTTACCCGCCTTTCCCATCTTCCGCTCCCGCAACCGCCCCCCACTTTCGCAGGGCATGTTTAACATTACGGGCATCACGATTGCGGACTTCCTGGGCCCTGCCGGCTGCGGCGGCTCGGGAGAGGGCACCTATGCTTTGGCCAATCAGCCCAAGGCGCCCGAGGCCTTCTACCCCCACTACTTCTCCAATATCAGCGTGCAGAATGTCAACATCGGGTAAGGCGCCAGGAGCTGGTGGCTGGGAGCTAGGCGGGGGTTCGCAGGGCCAGGAGCTTTAGGGGCGTTTAGCCTGGGATGCCCGGGGGGCCATATTGCGCCACTGTACGGCACTGCGGCACCGGTCCTTCTGACGGCCAGCGAGCCGCGGGGCCGATTCACCACATGTCTGCTTGTCTGCCTGTCCAATGTTTCTTTGCTAACACCTTGTCTGCCCAGCAGCCTCAACGTTTCCCAACCTCCCTTTCGCCCCCGTCCTCCACGCGTCCTGACGGCTGGCGCCTTCCCGCCATTACCGCACCTTGTCTCGTTGATAGTTGCCCGCTCCGTCGCTCGCTCGCTCACTCACTCACTCATTCGTTCTTTCGTTCCTGCGGCGTTCTTTCCGGCGGCATGCACAGGATCAACCAGGGCATGTTTCACCACACCCCGCCCGACCCCGACTGGCGCAACGAGGCGGACTGCGGCGAGGCGGTGTACACGCGGGAGGACGGCTCGGAGATTCCGCTCAACTGCGCAGGCCCCGCCCACGCCTACTGGCGCGACCAAGATGGCTCCCTCACAGGCTCCGTGGGCACCATCGCCGGTATCTTTACACAGAAGCGCGTGTACCCCATGGACCAGGGCTCACCCGTGCTGCCCGGTGCCTGCAGCTACTCGCCGTACCAGCAGTCGTACAAGTGTGATGTCAACTCGTCGTCGTACGTTGTGGAGCCTGGGCTGGTGGCGGGCTACAAGCCCAACCCGGTGCCCGCAGATGGCATCTGGGGCGACCCGCAGCTGCTGGTGTTGGAGAGCCGCGACAAGGACAGCGAGGACCGCAACTTTGGGCCCGTGTTTTTCAACGTCTCGGGTTCGATCGACCTGGTCACGGCGGCCATGGATCACGGCTGGTGCTTCGCGTACACATGCCAGAAGCGCCTGTCGACGTTTTGGACGTATGTGCCAACGGGCCAGACCGTCTACATCAACTTCACGGGCACGCCGTCGCAGAACTTCCGCATCTTTTTCCCGTATGCGGATCCCGACAAGGAGGTCGTACTGGTGATCAATATGCTGTACACGCTCAACCGCCGCTTCACGTGGATCCCGCCCGGCAACGGCAACAGCAGCGGTCGAGTGATGCCGAACGACAAGCCCATTGTGATCGGTGACGGCACGCCGCACGGGTCGTACTTCTGGGACCAGGACAATACGTTGCTGTACGTCAAGATCAAGGGAGGAAAGGTGGTGGAGAGCCGCACGGAGAACGCAGTCATGGTGCGTTGGTTTGCTTCCCACATCTCCCTTTGTGACCCCTGATGGCACTGGTGCTGGAGCTGCTGCTCTCGGCTGCAATGGTTGGGCGGAACCTGCGCGTGTGCTTGCCCACCTGCTCGCGAGCCTCCACAGATGCTCTGCGGGACCTGCCCCCCGTGCTGACCTCCCGCCTTCATCCCGCCCGCCCTCAACACAAAACAGGTCGCGCAGCAGTTTGCTGTGACGATTGATAACTTCTACGCTCAGCAGACCATCTTTCTGTCCAACCTAGCGTCTGCGATGGGCATCGATATGAACCGCATCTACGTGGCGAAGGTGGTCGCCGGCTCCGTGTCGGCGCAGATCGGCATTGAGCCCGACAAGTCAGTTCCCGTGGACTCGCTTCCTGAGAACAAGGTCACTGCGGGCGTCGATCCGTCGGATCCCGTCGTGTCAGACCCGACGACGAGTAGCAGCAGCAGCAGTGGCGGGACGACGGCGTCGCCGCCGCCGCCGCCGCCGCCGCCACCGCCGCCAACCACGACGTCGGTCTTCGACGACCTCATGTCTGCGTACAACAAGTTCGTTGCGGCGGTTACCGACCCGAACGCTGCGGCGAGTCTGGGCTTCGAGCCCATTGGCACACCGTCGGCGGACTGGAGCGGCGTCCCGGAAGCGCCGATGCCGCCGCCGCCGTCCCCGCCGCCGCCATCGCCGCCGCCGCCGTCCCCGCCGCCGCCGGCGCCGCCACCGCCGTCACCACCGCCGCCGTCGCCACCGCCGCCGTCACCGCCACCGCCGTCACCACCGCCGCCGTCGCCACCGCCGCCGTCACCGCCGCCGCCGTCACCACCGCCGCCGTCGCCACCGCCGCCGTCACCGCCGCCTTCACAGCCCGCGCCGGGCTTGCCGCCTGGCGCTGTCGCAAGTCCGCCGCCACCGTCACCGCCGCCGCCTTCTCCGCCGCCGCCGTCGCCGCCACCGCCGTCCCCAGAGCCAGCGTCTCCTCCACCACCATCTCCGCTGCCGCCGTCGCCGCCGCCGCCATCACCGTCTCCACCTGACCCACCACCGCCTCTCCCGCCGCCGCCATCACCGCCACCGCCGTCGCCCGAGCCGCCGTCGCCGCCACCGCCATTCCCGCCGCCGCCCTCGCCGCCGCCGCCGTCACCGTCGCCGCCGCCGCCATCACCGCCTCCCGGCGCTGGCAGCGGAGCAGCGCCGCCGCCGCCGATCGCACCAGTCACCAGCAACCTGCAAGGCGCCGACATCGGAGGCGGTTCAGGCTCGGGCTCAGGCTCAGGCTCAGGCTCAGGCAGCGGCTCAGGCAGCGGCTCAGGCAGCGGCTCAGGCAGCGGCTCGGGCTCAGGATCCGGCTCGGGCAGCGGCAGCGACAGCAGCAGCAGCAGCAGTAGCAAGAGCGGCCTGGGTAAGAACGTCATCATTCCGGTCGTCGTCGGTGTCGTGGGCGGCTGCCTGCTAATCGGCGCCATCGCGGCGGTGGTGGCTGTGTCCGCGGCGCGCCGTCGTGCCAAGCGCACGATGCCCGTGTCGCCGCCGGGCGAGCTCAGCATCGGCGCGCCGCCAGCGGCGACGGCGCCGAGCCGATCCGCCGGCACTCCGCGCGGCTCGCAGCAGGCCTTCGTCGCGAGTCCCTACTTCGTGTACGAGACACCGGGAGAGCGCAACGCCCGCAGCCGCAGCAACAGCGCCTTGCCGTCGATCCTGCCCCCCGGCCCGGTTCAGGAGCAGGCCGAGCAAGACCCGCCGGCGACGCCGCGCTCTACCAACCTTGCCGCCGGGCCCAGCCCCGCCAGCCAGCCGCAGCTCATTCGGCCGCTCGTCACCACAAGCCGCATGCCGCACAGCAGCAGGCCGCTCGTGCCGCCACCGCCAGGCATCCTGAATAGCCCGGAGGTGGCGGCCGTCTTCAAGCGACACACCGGCAGCGTCAGAAGCGTCAGCGTCAACGGCAGCATCACAGGCTCGGCCGGCGGCGCCTCCGCGGCCGAAGGCGGTTCCCGTTCACCCGCGCAGCTGCCGTCGCCACCGCTGGCGGCGCCGGCAGCAGTCGCCGCCGGCGCCGGCAGCCACGGGCCCTCTGGCAGTCCCAGCCGCCGCACCTCCATGACTTACGCTCCCAACATGACTGGGAATGCGGCGGACTGGGACGCGGATTCCGCTGACGTCGAGCGCATATCCAACGTCGGCGAGGGCGGCGCTGCACCCGCGGCCCGCAGCCGCCTCGGCGGCCGCCCCACCTCACCGACCACCACCGCCGGCGCCACCCTCACTGACCCTGACACGCCGGTCGAGACCGTGAAGCGCGGCCTGGACACGTGTGAGTCGCTGCTGCCCCAGCGTGCCAGGTCCCGGGTCGCCGGTTCGAGGCCCGGCAGCGCCAATATTCGAGCGGGCGCCGACCAGTTGTCTGGCGACCGCGGCCAGGGCGGCGGCGGCGGCGTGCAAGCGGCCTCCCTGGTAGGCCCGCGGCCGTCGTCTTCAGCGGTAGCGCCGCAGCAGCCGACCATGATGCTGCCTGGCGGAATGATGGCGCTGGAGGCGTCAAAGTCGCTGATCCGCAGCGAGGTGGCGGCGCTAATGATTGCGGGTGGTGAGGGCGGGCCGTCGAGGCCGCGCGGCGGCGGCGAGATGGAGGCGGACGAGCCGGCGGCGTCGCCGGCGGCTGCGCGCACGCCAGCGGGCCTGAAGAGCGACTCAATGAAACAGCGGCAGCCTGAGGCGTAGAGCGACGTGGCGCATGCACTCACCAACAACAACTTATCCCGTGTTTAGGTCACTGCCGCGTTCAGTTCCTTTTCTAGTGCTGTCTTTGGTACCATCCCCGTACCATATTCCCGAAAGCGGGCGGGCGGGGCGGGCACAGGGGAGACCGGGGACGAGCCGGCGGGCCTTTCTCTATCACCGGTGTTGTGCGGCACATAACCCCACGCCAAGCCATGTTTGGGGGCCCGCCCTCCGCTCAATGCGTCGGTTGTGCACCATTCCTGACTGAGAGAAACGTCGCAGCTCGCATTCGGTTCTGTCGCTTGGAATGGTCGGCGGAGCCGTCGAATGGAAAGCCCTCTCGGCGGTTGAGTCGAGATGGGCGTCGAGGAGAGATGTTCATCGAAGGGAGAACCTACTGGATTGGAGTATTCTTTCCGATGCAGGGGCCTGCAGACTCGGGAGTCCAGGGATTGGCTGCGCGCAACAACAACAACAACAACAACAACGTAACACAAACAAACAACACAGCCTGGAATTGGTCACCACGCGCTGTGAACAAGGAGTGAGTGGACCGGGGGTGACTGGTGGGAGGACCCGTTGTGGCTTGGAAGGTTGCGATACTGTCGGTCGATTGGTTGGTGGTTGGTTCAACTGGATGCCGTTGTCGAGAAGGGACGGAAGGAGACAAGGCCCGCGCTGCAGGGCGGACAGACACGGTGCTCGATTGAGGCTCGGTTGAGGGCTTGAGGCTCGGTACAGCGCGCGAGCATGTGTATGCGCGTGGCGTTTTGGGGTTTATCAGTTGGAACAAAACCAACGGTAACCGCTTTATCTGCTCTCTGGCAAACTAGTCAGCGGGGGTGCTCACTGAGAGGGGACTGACCGACTGATCGCGCAACGCATCATGGCGCTTGGTACTCGGGACTCGGGTCAGCTGGCCAAAGCCATTCCCACGTGCGGGCCCGTGTATTTGTCTCTGCGTATATATGTGGTAGCGTGTTGGTGGACAAATAATGTGCACCTGGGCAGGCGGGTGTTTGCAGGGTGCCTTATCTGTCGTACTGAGGGGTGTGGTGATGAGATGAGCGAGTGCGACACCTGGCGGGATTGCACAGCGGGAGCGCGCAGGATTGGAGCTGGGCGGGGGGTTATTAATGATCCACGTCAGCACACCGGTCGGGGTGCAAAGTTTGCTGCGGGGTTGAGTTGGGTCGGGTCGGGGAAGGGTGTGGTTATTGCCGTATGGCGGTTTGTTGGGGCCGGTGAGGATGGGGTGCCTGCCGGAGCGCATTGGTGGTTCATATGCTTCTTGGTTTGGCTTTTGTGACCAATTTTTTTCCCGGCGATCAGCAGTTCGTCGCATCGATTGAATGGCGTTGCTTATTCAACTGGACACAGCCTAGTTCCTCCTAGTTCAGAAATTGGGGGCCCTAAGGCCGATACTCACGGTAGCTTTTGTGATCCGCGCCCCGGACATTGACGTCCCGTATCGAGCGGTGATTAGCTTCTTTCTTCCCTCGATCGAGCTTTACGCCGCACGCCTGCGCTGCACGGCGCGTTTTCCGCTGCTCTGTTGGGTCGGAGGCCAACCCTGGGGGTGCCTTCTTCACCATCGAGCCCGCGCCGCCTTGCTTATCACACTGGTTATGTTAACAGTTTTTGTTTTGCCGTTTCGGCGCTAAGTCGGCTGCGCTGTGCAGGCATTCCTGTGCCTAGTATTACTTCGTGGATTGAGGTTTGGTTCAGACCAGACACTTCATGAAGGGAAAGGCAGCTCTCCGGCTTGTGGGGCGTCGGCTTAAGCCTATCCTGCGTTCTGTTATGTGCGCCGCTGCAAGACACGGTCGCCTACAGTACCGTTGCCAAACGAACTTGACTTGTTCCGAACAGGTCAAGCCGTGCACGTGCCGGTTGTGGAGTTTCCGTCTGTTTTCATCCGCCGCGCGCGCGTACATGCACGCATGACGTCTGCGGTGTGCGCCAAGTGCTGGTTGGGACCCGAGGTGCGCTTGTACAGATCCAAGACTATCCGATTGCAAATGCGACAAAGTCCTTCCGCGGAGGCTGATGACCTATGGCCAATAACGGTACAGAACGGTTTACTGGAATTCGAACGGAACGACTGAGCGCGAACGCAGGAGAGTGTCGGGAGCGGGTGAGCGCGGCGCGGCCTTTCCGACGCGTCCCATTGAAGAATGTGTTGTTTGTGCGCCCGGCTCTTATGTGTTCTAGTTATCCAGTTATGGTGTCATATAAACCCCGATCATGTAACACACGTGGACATGCCGTTGGAGAGCCTTTGTTGTGGTTGTTTCAGTGGGCTCCAGACCCTGGTGAAGTTACAGCCAGCGGACCAGAGGGCCGTGCACTACAGCGGAGATGACAATAAATAGCGCCCTGTGGCTGATGTGCGGCTGAGTCGAAGCTTTCCATCGGCAGTTGGCAAGCCGTCGCGCGCGGGTTGCCCCAAAACACCTTCAGCCACGTGTCCTCCATTGCAACAACCAAAGGCCCGCATCCGATCATTAACGGAGGCGCGAGCATGTTGAGCGGCATCAAAGCCAGCCAGGCCTACACGACAGTCCTCCCGCTAGAGCACCTCGCCTCTGTTCGCATAGCGCCCTCAATGCCACTGCCCGCTGTGCGGCATCCGCAGCAGCAGCAGCAGCAGCAGCAGCAGCGGCAGCCAGAGGCGCCGGCCCTCGCGTCCGAGCGTCCAAGCGAGCGCTCGGGCGTGTTGCAAGCTGGGGGCTTCTGCGGGCATGCGCATCAGAGCTAAGGTGCTCAGCACAGCACAGCTAGCCAAAGAAGGGCGCATTGCACGTGCAGGTCCTGCGGTTGCCCATACACACGCCCTCAAAAGTGGCGTTGCGCTTGGAGAAGGACGGCGCGACGGGGGCCGCCAGCAGCGCCTCGTGCGCAGCGCGCATGGCCGCCTCGTTGGGTTTGAGCGCGAAGCGGTGGTGGTTGAACAGCGCCATGGACTTGCGGGCGTCCTGGGGTTGACAGTTGGCGGTTGGAGGGTTGTGGTGGTTGGAGGGTGCTGGGAGCTTGGGACGGCGGACGGGTTTCTGGCACGACAGCGGCGGCTGGCAGCGGTGTCGGAACAGCAAAGGCGCGGAGATATGGGTTTCCTGACATCGGCAGGAGAAGGCGATGGCAGTGATGCGACTGCCTTCGGTGGTCACAACACCAAAGGCGGAGTGAGCCGGGGGAGCGGAAGGAGCCGGGGGGTGCCGTGCTGTCCCCGCCGCGCCCAAACAGCCGCTTGCAGCTCGCCTGCCTTGGGTTTTCATCATGCATCGTGCTGCAGCTTCAAGGTCCGGCGCCGCCGAGGGCCGCGCTGATGGTCCCCTGCTACAGCCCCCAGCGCCGGGAACGCCGCACGCACGCACCTCGGCTGCGTCATGTTCGTTGAGCCCCTGGGGGTCCTGCCAGCCGAGCGGCACCCGGGCTAGGTGCGACTGCGCAAACACGGAGAAGCTCCGAAACTGCGGATAAGGCAGGCGGGGGGCGGAGGGGCGGGACCGATGCTGGCAGCTGCAGCGACGGGAGGCAATTTCGTAACCAGGAGTACGAGAAATATTCTGGGAAGGTCACAACCTGCTGAACAGCGGTTTAGTAACTAAGACCCAGTAATCAGAACAGACTCGTGTCGTGTCGTGTACCGCACCTTTTCGTTCCAGATCCGGTAGAGGCCCTGCAGGTCTTGCATGCCCTCAAAGGCACGCACATTCCAACCCCATTCTCTGCATCGCTGCGCGCAGCGAATTCACATCGAAACCATGAACACACCATGAACACAACACCATCATCGTTACCCATCAGAAACCATCCCACGCGTCAAATGAATGTGCGCGCAGCCGTACCGTCCACCTTTCCCAACTGACGGGTGCCGGCTCTCCCAAGTTAGACCGGTGGTTTCGGCTGGTGGCGCAGGATTCAGACCCCTGTTCACCACAATCCCGGAATCGAAACTCATCCCAGTCATCTGGGTGTAGGCGCTGAACATTCTTGCTCTGATCCGCTGAGTTCCCGCTGCCTAGGCTGATAGCCTCTGGGGCTCCATGTGTACGCTGACAAAGCGGTTTCAGGCAGTTTCACCACGGGAGGTTCGAGCTGCAATGGGACCGAGTCAGTTGGCGGGGCTTCGGCCCCGCCTGGGGAGTGGGCACGTAAACAAAGTGGCCGTCTGACACGTTGAGGTGTAGCCGAAAGGCGGCGCCGAATGTACGTTCGGCTGAACAGGTTGGCTCCTGTCCACTCAATACCCCCACCCCACATCCTAAAAAGCATGCATAGAGCGAGGTCCGATCCCATATCGTGATGCACGCCCGCATTTACGACAAGTTGCAAAACACGAGCTCAATGTAAGAACAAAACACACGGGAAAGCTTTATGCGACTAGAACTATCAATACACCATACGATCTTCATAATCTTACAACCTTGACCTGAAACGGAAGCGTCGCCATCGGCCGGGCGGTGGGACGCCATGAACAGTGAACAGAATAAGGAGGTTGGGTTAGGTTTATAAGGAATCCTAGACATACGTAAAAACCCATCTGCTACGCAGCATCTGCGGCTCGCCCCTTATATTACGTAGCCATACCGGAGGCGAATCGGTGAACGAGGATGTATGACGGCTATGTCAGCTACTCAAGGACATGTTCCTTCCACCGAAAAGTTATAATAAATGATGCAAAGTGATGAGCACCGTTGTAACGGTTACTGTCGTGACCAGCACCTCCGTCTAGCTATTTTTCTACCATTTAAAGTGTACATGTATAATAATTACATTCTCATACGTCCTGTCTTGGCTCACGGAGCCTTTTCCGGCAGCGCTATGGTACAGTGCCCAATGTACATAGGACGAGTATAAAGGACAATATCCCCGGTACAGAGGTACACCAATACTCAACTATGCACCGTTGTGGCCGTTTGTTACCGACCACTAAGGCTCTCGCCCCTATAGGGGCGAGCCAACATTATATTCAAAGCTTGCATTTGCGCATTGGGTGTTTCTATGGGCCCGAAACCACAATCTACGGGGAGCTACGGGGATGCTCGTCCGCTCTCGTCCCACCGTAGCGTAGGAACATTTTCCTACTGAGCTACGCCGACTTTGGCCCGTAGCTCAGTAGGAAGTCGTAGGATGGAGCTAGTGGAGCTAGTGGAGCGAGCTTATTACTGCAACTTTCCCGCTTCCTTGGCCACCGACGTACTCGGAAAATACCGTAGCGGGCTTTTTCCTAGGCTATTGTTCCGAAGCGCTTCCGTAGTGATTTTTCACCCTTCGCCAACTTCACGCATATAGATTTCCTAAGAAGAGGCCATAAAAGATCTCACCCACCTGTACCGCGCGCCCATCCCGGGGGGCTCCCGCCTCGACCGCATCTACATCAACCAACCCATGCTGCCGTACATATGCCACACCGCCATCACCTTCCACACACCGTCAGACCACAGGATCGCGGTGCTGCACCTGCTGCCACGCCGGAGTGAGGAGCGGGGCCCAGGCATCCGGCGCACCCGCCTGGCCTTCACGGGGCACGAGGACCTCGCAGCCAGCATGGACGCCTGGATCCGCAGCCAGTGCGCGGAGGCGCCCTCTGCCGAGAACAATCCGGCAGGCGTGATCGCGTGGTGGCCGGGCTTCAAACGCCGCCTCGCCAGCCTGGCCCACCGGCTCAACAAAGCAGCACAGCAACGCAGGCAGCGGCCCGGCACCCGTGCCCGGGAGGCACTCACAGCGGTTCAGCTGGCCCAGCAGGCAGTTGATGCAGCGCCCACAGCACCCCAGCCGCTGCAGCAATTAGCGGAGGCACAGGCGGCCTTAGCCAGGGCACACCAAGAGGACGGCCGCAAGGCAGCGAAAGAAACACGCGCCCATTGGCTCCGGGCGGGTGAGCGGGCCGGCCCCGCCCTGACAGCATTCCTGCAAGCCCAGACGGCCGAGCAACAGCCCGCCCCAGTCGCGCTCCAAGCACGCACCGGTCGCCTGGTCACCAATCCAGCACAACTGCCGCAGGTCGTAGCGGATTTCTGGGCCGAGATCTGCCGGACACCCACTTTCGTCAGCCCCGATGCTCGACAGGCGGTGCTAGCACAGCTGTCTGCGGCCAACATCAGGCTCCCCACTGAGGCGGATGAGCAGCTGGGCTCCAAAACCATCACAGCAGCAGAGCTGCGAGTCGCGCTGGTCAAGAGCCAGCCCGGCAAGGCACCAGGATGGGACGGCATCCCAGCCGACCTGTACCGCAAGTTTTGGTCCGCCATTGGCCCCACCATGGCCGGCCTATTCACCGCCATTGGCATGACGGGGCAGGTGCCGGCCGGTTTCCTTGAGGGCGTTATCACGGTGCTCTACAAGAAGGGCGACCCCAAACAGCCCGGTAACTACCCCCCCATCACGCTGCTGTGCTCAGACTACCGTCTGCTCGCCAAGGTGCTGGCCAACCGCCTGGGCCCAGCCCTGGGAAGCGTCATCTCCCCCGAACAATCGGCCTTCCTCCCCAAACGACTCATCGGGGCCAGCGTGATGTTCCTGCGCCACCTATCCCACCTCCTCGGCAAGCAGAACCGCCGGGGCCTCCTGGCGTTCCTGGACTTCGTGAAGGCATACGACACGGTGGACCGTGGCTTCCTGCTGGCCGCAATGGAGACGATGGGGGCGGGCCCGCAGCTGTGCAGCTGGGTACAGCTGCTACTCAGCAACACGCAGGCACGAGCCATGGTCAACGGCTTCAAATCGAGGCTGGTCGTGATGGAGGCAGGTGTGCGGCAGGGGTGCCCCCTTGCGCCCCTGCTGTACCTCTTTGTCGCTCAGGCCCTGCTATGCTGGCTACAGAGCCGAGACGTGGGAGTCAGACTACTACCCAGTGCTCCAGACCGCATCACAGCCTGCCAGTTCGCGGACGACACCGAAGTGGCGCTCGAGAGCGAGGAGTCCGTGCCATCCTTCCTGGAGGCCATGGAGACCTTTGCCCGGGCATCAGGCCAACGCCTCAATCTGGATAAAGTAGAGCTTCTGAGGGTGGGCGCCGAGAACCCGCAGCAGCAACCACAACCGGCGGGCAGGCAACAGCCGCAGCCACCGCAGCAGCAACACCAGCCGCAGCAGGAAACCATTGGCGGGCTCAAAGTGGTCACCACCGCCACAGCCCTGAACTTGCCGGTGGACAACCGGCCCAGCCCCCCGCAGCCCGACTGGCCCAAGATGCTGGCGGGGGCCTACAAGCGGATGCAGCGGCTCTCCCGCTTCCCGCTGTCGGCCTTTGGCCGGGCCACCGCTGCGTCAGCCTACGGCCTGCAAACGGTCACCTGGCACATGGAGCACGGCGGGCCGCCCCCGGACAGCACGCTGAACCACATCGGGCGGCTGACGGCCCGCCTAGTCGACCGGCGACAGGGCCCAGAGGACCGGGGCCAGCGCCTCACCGGCATACCCAGCAGTCTCCTGGCCGGCCACCCATCGGCCGGGGGCTTTGGCCTGCTACCGCTCTCCCAACACATTCGCGCGCGCCACGCGGTCTGGGCCGTACGCTTCATGGCGCAGGCTATGCCGACGGCAGGAGATGGGGAAGGGGGTGTGGGAGCTGAGGCGGCCGCGGAGGCAGGCGGGGATGGCGGGGGGGCAGTGGCAGCCGGCAGTGAGGCCAGGGTCCTACACCCTTGGATCCGCACACTGTCCGCCTACCTGGAGCTCGTCCACCCCGCTTTCCAGCCGTGGGCCCTGACAACCGCCCGGGCCACGGGGCCCTGGCTCGGCGGCAGTGACCTGCCCGCCGACATCAGCCGGATCGTGGGGGCCCTGGGGCACCTGCCACCGCCGGAGGACATTGGCAGATCTCCGCTGGTGCCCGGCGACTGGTGCTGGGGGGCCGCGCTGTGGGGCAACCCGCTGCTGCCCAACGCCGCCAACGACGCAAACGTCGTGGCCGTCAGCCGTCGACCGGGCCTGGAAGCATACCATGCGGGGCTAACGTCATGCAGGAAACTGCGCACGGTAGGAGACCTGGTACGGGTATGGGTGACACTGGACGGCAGCCAAGCCACCACCCTCCAAGGAGCGGCCTGGCATGAGTGGGCCCGGGAGCACCTCGACCCAGCCGCGACCCCAGCCCAGCTGCAGGACAAGGAAACGGCCCGTGCAGCTCTGGGGGCCTTGCATAACGATATCAGCCCGGCATGGCTGGAGGCAGCGGGTGTGGTGGAGACCAGGCTACAGCAGCAGCGGCAGCAGGCGGAGGCGGAAGGACTCCAGCAGCAACAGCAACCGCCGGCACCGCCACCGCCAGTTTGCGCGCAGGTGATGGCCATGATCGTCGGGCGACTGGGGTGGCGCCTTCCCGGGGGAACGGACGCAGTGCCGCTCCGCCGCCTGACGGTCAGCCAGGCGACACAACTACAGGACGGGCCGGCCAGCGAGCGGCGAGTGGCTTTGGTCACCGAGTTTGTGCGGGAGGCCCTGAGCACGCCGGAGAACCAGGCGCCTCCCCACCTCGCCGCCGAGCTCAGCCGTTTCCGGGCAACCCAGGCACGCCTGTGGTCCGGAGTGCGCTGGGAGAACGACAACAAGGAGACTATGTGGCGCCTAGCGGTGGACGGCGTACCCCTGCCTGGCAACACACACCTGGCCCGGGTGCCCATTGAGGCGTGCGGGTGCGGGGCCTATGGGGAGGCCGATGCCGGCCGACCCTGCTCCCCGCGACTGCACCACTTCTGGGAATGCCCGGTCGCGAGGGCCGTTCGGGAGCAGATCGACCGGCACCTGCCACCCCCCCAAGCAGCAGCGGGGGCCACCACCACCCGGCAGCAACTCTGGCTCGCCCAAGCGCCACCTGGGTGTGAGCAGGCCCCCTGGGACGTGATCGCCCTAGCGGCGCTGTCCGCCATGGAAGTCGGAAGGTGCTGCCTTCGAGCAGCAACCCGAAGGCAGGGGCGGGATGGGGCCGCAGCAGCGACGGGGCAGCAGCAGCAACAGCAGCAGCAACAGGTGCAGCCCCAGCCAGAGCAGCCCCAGCGACAGGGACCGCGCCAGCGGGCCATCACCGACTTCTTCGCCCGGGAGGGAGGGGCAACACAGCAGGAGGGACCCGCGCTGAACGCCCCCGCGGGTGAATCACCGACGCAGGAAGCAGGGGCCGGAGAGGTGGCGGCGGGGGAAGCGGCGGCGGCAGCAGTAGGGGCAGCAGCGGCAGCAGTGCGGGGTGCAGCCGAAGCCTCGCCGCTGGACCGGGCGCGCGCCCGCGCGGTGACGGACTTCTGGGCGCGCTTGCGCTCGTTCGCGGCGCTGGAGACCCCCCGGCACGGCTGGGACAGAGTGGGGCCGCAGCACCCCATCCTAGCGGTTGTTGAGGAGCGAATGCGGTGCGCAGCCCCGGTGGAGATCACGGCCTAAGCAGCTGTGCTAGTGACGGGGCAGGGGCGTTGGTTGGAGGGGAGGAGGGAGCGGGCGGTGGGGGGGAGGAGGGTGGGGGGGATTGGAGGGCTGGGGGGGGAGCCTGGAGAGGGCGAGTGGAGCGAGGAGAGCAGGAAGGGCGGTGGGCAAGGGGAGGGCTGGGCGTGCGGGCAAGGGTTTCCTGGCCGAGGGTCTCGTGGGCTAGCAGGGAGGGGAAGGAGCAGGCCTGTGTGCTTTGTCTGGTGTGAGTGTGGGTGTGTACCCTCTTCCCGGGAGACGGGGCCCGTCGAGGAGTAAGGGGCGGTTTTGTGCTGTCTGGCGGCTGAGGAGTGCGGCGCGGGAGGCCTGCAGTTTTGGCGCTTTAGGGAGAGGGAGAGGTGGAGAGGGAGGGGTTGCAGAGGGAGGGTAGGTGGTGCTGGGCTCCGCAGGCGGCCAGGGACGGAGGGGCAGGTTTTCTCTGCGTGGTAGGCGAGGGCAGGCAGCGCCTATGAGCCGTGCCCCGTAGTGGGTTTTCCAGGGGGGCGCCGCGCCGGCTTGTCATCCCCCCCGCGGCCGTGGGTGTTTGTTTTGCCCCGCGCTGGGCAGTGTCGGGGAACCTGTAGCCCCCAGGAGGAGGCCGCCTGGCGGGCCAACGTGCGGTTGGGTGCTTTAGTGAGCGGTTCCTGCAGCAGCACCTTGGTTGTCGTGTTCGTTGTGGCAGTTGGGCTCCTTGCTGTGCTGGCTTTCGTGGGAGCCCTTGGTGAGGGGACTCAGCCCCTCGTTCTCGTGAGGGACCTTGTCTGGGGGCCTAGGTGGGCTTTCCCTTGCCTCGTTTTTTTTCTGGGCTGCGGTGGTGCCGCCCCGTTGTCGTGGGCCCCTGCCCCAGGGGTAGAGGGCGTTCAGAGGCACTCTTTGCGTAGAGCTCTAGAGCCCCGTGAGCGCGCGAGGAGGCTGGCCAGGTGGGGGGTGGTAGCTAGTCTTGGTAGGCGTTTTTGGTTGAGGTGTGTGACGCCTCTCGCGTGGCTCCCGCTAAGCGCGGCCCGCAGTCGTCTGCGCCGCTGAGTTGGTTGGCCAGGGGCCGTGGTGGGTGCCCCTGGCTGACGCGAGTGAGGGAGTGAGGCGCGCGTGGCGGAACAGACGGACGTAGCCGCGCGCCCGCCCCTGCGCTGTGTCTCGGCCCGGTCAGGGCCCCCGGTGCTCGTCCTGTCTCAGGGCGAGTCGCCCACAGTGTAACACCCGTTAACCTCCAAAACACACGGGAAAGCTTTATGCGACTAGAACTTTCAATACACCATACGATCTTCATAATCTTACAACCTTGACCTGAAACGGAAGCGTCGCCATCGGCCGGGCGGTGGGACGCCATGAACAGTGAACAGAATAAGGAGGTTGGGTTAGGTTTATAAGGAATCCCAGACATACGTAAAAACATAATATGCAAAGCTTGCATTTGCGCATTGGGTGTTTCTATGGGCCCGAAACCACAATCTACGGGGAGCTACGGGGATGCTCGTCCGCTCTCGTCCCACCGTAGCGTAGGAAAATTTTCCTACTGAGCTACGCCGACTTTGGCCCGTAGCTCAGTAGGAAGTCGTAGGATGGAGCTAGTGGAGCTAGTGTTGCGAGCTTATTACTGCAACTTTCCCGCTTCCTTGGCCACCGACGTACTCGGAAAATACCGTAGCGGGCTTTTTCCTAGGCTATTGTTCCGAAGCGCTTCCGTAGTGATTTTTCACCCTTCGCCAACTTCACGCATATAGATTTCCTTAGAAGAGGCCATAAAAGATCTTAGCGCGATAAGACGAAGAATACCTCACGAAGCTTGGCCAATTTTACGCCATCGTCACCAGGGCTGACCAACACAGTTTGCTTGCCGGAAAACGTTGCGTAATAGCAAACCGCATGGAGCATAAACCTAGTATGTATCTAAAGTGTGGGGATGATGTATGAAGTAAAGAAGTGGCCGTGCAAAGCGGTTTCGGTACGGTTCGATCGGGTGCTTTCAGCAGCCAGCAGCAGCGGCACACACCATCGGGCAGGAAGTTTGTTCTCCGCACCGCCATATACTGCGAAAGCCCTAACGCCTTGCCATGTTATGTTCTGTTACAGACTTACAGGCGAATTCCACTGAGTCGCTTGTTTGTTTGACCCGACAAAAATAACAGGCGCCCAACAAAGCTAACAAGAGGCTGCTTCCACACAGAGCCCCGAAACCACTCTTGTTCGTCTTCTATAGCGCCAAATCAAACCCATCTTCTTATCTCATTTGTGTTTTAAATACAATAATGAAACGGATGGTCATTGTACAAGTTTGGCCGCGCTGCTGGCCCTTCTAATGCACATATTGGCATTTTACGCGCAAGGATGTCCAGTCGTCGGGGAGCACCCCGCAATGGCCGCTGCATAGTTGCAGTATACAACTGATGAAGATTGGTGGGCATGTTCGCCAGGCAGAGGCGACTGGTTGGGGTTCATGCATGGCTGCGGGCGAGAAAGTCAACGCGTTCGCCGGCGGACGACGGGGACGTGTAGATCAGAGGTAACTAGGAGACCAGGCGCTATCGAAATTTAAAATAGCAAGGTAGAAATTTCCGCGCTCAAAGTGATCAAGGTTTGTTAAGTTTATGGGCAGGTCCGAAGTGCGTATAACTTTTGTAGCATTATTGGCCGGCTAACAAGTGTCGTGTTTCCACTGGGGCCTTCCGTTCTTCGCCTTCTCTTCGCCTTCGCGCAACCTTTCCTCATTATAATTACTTTTACTCAATACATATTGAATTGCGCGAAAGAGTGCGTTGAAAGCCGACATCCCGAGCGAGAATTTTTGAACTCGGCCTTAACAAGGCCTAACAAACAACTCAGTGGAATTCGCTTGTTACAGTGTGGGGGCTTTCTGGGCCCACTCTAGGGTGAGGGCACCGCCGTCCTATTGTTTAACAGCCACGAGTTTGTTCGCTTAGAACACCATCCACCACCGTCACACTGTCTAAGGCCATACGAACTGTGAGTCCAAGGCGGTTGGTCCTGCGCTCCTGCCAACTAGGACCCCACCGCATCCGTATACCCGACATATGTAGAGACTGAGGATTCAGCGATTGCCGCCAATCAAGCGTGTTATCTGCCCAATCATCTGGGGCCCAACTCTACATCTCAGCAGCCTTGCCATGTATCAGGATTCCAAGGGGCTGTGACCATGTTGGGGCTTCGCTTAGCATTGTTAGCCTGCATTGCGGGCTTTTTCCAAGCCACATTAGGCCAGACTGTCATCAACAAAATCGATCCAACATATGGCAGCCTTGCCGGTGGCACCAGGTGAGCTTCGAGTCCGCTGCCAGGGCCGAGAGCGGCGACACCTGACAGTGCTCCTTCTTCTTCTGTAATTACAGGCTTGTCATCTATGGCAGTGGATTCGGCGATATGTACACAACCAGCGCAATCGTGTATGTGGGCCCGTATCCCTGCAACATTATCTCGCACTACTCGAGCAGCGAAGTGGTGAGCATCTTTCCTTGACGTTGGGCATATGCGCCTGGCTACCTGAGCTGAACCCTGCGGCCCTGGGTAGGGCGGGGTTCAGCAGAGACTTCTTTGCTGCTTACGGATAATTTCTTGCCGTGCAGCTCACGTGTGAGACTTCTCCGGGGGCCGTCGGCTCATACCTTGTATACGTCTCCGTGGGCGGCGCTGAACCAGTCACTTTTGGTGGATACTCTTACACCAGTGACAGTACACCAAGTAAGAGGCCCGCGGCGGGCGGGCGCGGGTCGTTGGTGTCCTTGTAGAGCCGTTTTCGCTCAAATCTCCGCGTTTTTCCATACATGAGCATCTCTTGCAGCAGTCATGGTTACAATAAACATATGCACCGATTCAAGCCCGGACCTGGTTACATTTCCCTCCCCAAACTTATTGCCCTACGCCCCAGACTTCAGGGGAGTATACCCGCGGGCGGGACCTCCGGGGCAAGATGTTTTCCTGTATGGGGACAGGACGTGGAACATGATGTATCGTGATTGCGTCGCTTCGAACTGGAGCGATGTGAACTGCGTCGGCAGCATCCTCTTCGGCGATTACCTGTGCAGGCAGGACCCGGACGACCCCAACACGGACATCACCTTCCTCTCCTGGCCGCGCTTGGGCAACTACCTGTATCGTGTAGGGTGCAAAATGCCGTCGCAGGACAGCAACCACACGCAGGTGAGGACAGGGGGGCAGAGCGCTGGCCTGCACAGGGCTTCGCGGCGATTGTCGTACATGTACGGTACCTATCGAGCTGCAGTAATTCCGGCTGCGAGTACCCGTAGTACCCGCGCAGCTCTCTGCGCCCCTGCGCGCCATGAGCTTTGTGAGCAGAGCCCGAATGCGTGAAGGGCCGGCCCGGCTCTTTGCTTGATCAGCCCAGCCCAGCCCGCCCCTGCCCCCCGTGTTCGACTGACTCTCCTCATTTAGGCCCAGGGTGGCACCCGGATGTGGGATGGAATTTCGCTCGCGCTCAGAATGTGCTGCCTCGAAAGATGTTGGCACATGAGATGCGTGTATGGTCCCCTTTAATGGGCCCTTGTGGTCCACCCAGATGCCCCTGGACAGAGCTCCTTGTCCCGGCTTGACGCGGCTCGACACCACATGACATGATATGACACGATGTGAATTCCATTACCCGCCGCCCCGCAACCCACTTTCCCCTGCCTTGCAGCCCGCCCTTGGTACGGCAGCCAAGTTTAACGCGACCATCCATTTCGAGGCAAGCATGCGCGGTGGAGCGCCATTGGCACTCCCAGCATCGTACCAGTACGACGTGGATGGTGTGCCGCACCAGTTTCAGCTCTATGCTGAGGTGACGGGCGTATCGCCCGCCGTTGGCTCCGTCGCGGGCGGCACCCTTCTCACGATCAGTGGGCGCGGCTTCCCCGACCTGTCCCTCGGCCTGGACGATACGGTAAACGTCTCGATCGGGGGCGTGCCATGCACCATCGTCAATAGCACGTACGACACGATCTTCTGCGTCACGGGGCCCAAGCCGGACCGCCTGCCGTCACCCGTCGGCGGCCTGCACCCCGGCATGCGCGGCATCGAATACGAATTGTACGACGTGTCGTACTCGGGTGGAGTGAACTTCCTCGGACGCCTGAACCGCACAGTTACGGTGGAAAACTCGGGCTCGCGCTCCTTCCGGACCATTCTGACGGGCGTATGGGAGGGCAATGAGTACAACTGGCCTAGCTACTGCAGCCGCAGCAAGGCCTTTTTCACGGCGCCGCGCGCCGGGAACTATAGGTGAGTGGATTGGGGTGGAGGGATACATGGGCGCCGCCCCGTGGGGGTGCCAGGCCGCAGCGGCCGGGCAGGCAGGTCACATTTAGAGGGGAAGAGAGAATGTACTACAGCCGGCTTGGGCTAGGAGTCGTCACAACCCCGCGGGGGAGGGGGTTGTCCTGCCGCTTGGGACGCAGAGGAGCTGGGCGAGCATGGGGCAAGCTGGGGTTGGGGGCACGGGGCCGATTGCAGGCGCGATTGCTGCCTTGATGCATGAGGGTTGCGCTGGGGCGCGAGCTAGAACCTGCACTGGACGGCCGCGGAAATGGCTGATGTGACGCGCCCTGGTGGGTCTAACGCGTGGTATGCTGACAACCCCGCCTGTCCACCTCTCCGGCCGCTTGTTTTCCCGCAGTTTCTACGTGTCGTCGGACGACGTCTCCCAGCTGAACGCGACTTGGGTGCAGGTGCGTGCCCCAGAGCAGAGCAGCTCCGTGCGGCTTCCGTGCTGTGCTGCCGCGCGGGTCCGTGCTGCCGCGCCCGTGTGTGGTATCCGACATCACCCGTTCCACTGTCCAACAGCTCGGAGTGCTTTCCCCTGCTCGCTGCTGCCGCCGTGCGCGCCACGCTACAAGTGCCCTTTACGCGTTTCACTCTCTGCCCCTCCCTTCCCTGGCGCTCGCTCTTGTCTTACTTTCGTCTTGCCTTAACTTAATCTCCCGCTCCTGCTCCTAATCCTGCTGCCACTGCCTCGATTGCCACTTGGGTCTACCGTACCGGTGCAGAGCAACGGCACCGAGGTCATGGCCCCGCTGGTCACCCTCTCCTCTTGGACCTATGCGGACAACTTTTTCCAGTACACGACCCAGCGCTCTCAGAACATCCCCCTGGAGGCTGGACAGAGTATCCTGCTGGACCTCGCACACTGCAACGGCATCTCGATTGGATTCCCGCAGCTGGCAGTGCGCATGCCCGTACCGGCGCCGCAGCTGAACTCGCTGCCGGAGGTCCAGCAGATTGCCGCCTCAGCCACCTTCTACGCGAACTCGCTGGCCATCCAGTACTTGTACGGTGCTGGCGCGGGAACCTTGGCCTGCACCATCACCATCAGCGCCGTCAACGACACGAAGCTTGACGACCCGTTGATTGGCCTGGAGGTCGAGCTCAATGGCGGCTGGAAGAGCCTGGTCATCCCGCTGGCAATCACCAGCCGCGCCATGGACGATCTGGTGGAGGCGGCCCTCGGCGGCAATTTCACCAGCCTTGACAGCCTGTTTGGGGTCCGGAAGAGCCGCAGCATGGGCACGTTGACGCTGCAGCTCTCTATGAATGCGTCCCTGGGCCTCTTTAATGTGACTGCAGCTCGGGTTGTCTCCATGCCTGCACCACCCCCGTCCATGGCCTCGGCCTGCCCCACCAGCAACCCCACAGCCACCTATCCGCCGCCCAGCCCGCCGGAGGCGCTGCAGAGCGCCGGACCCGGCTTTGCAGTCAGGGTGTCGCCATGGCAGGCGGTGCCAGCCATCATTCCCGGTGGCGACTTCTTGATCGGTGTGTTGGGCAGCCAGGGCGCCCAATACAACGTGTCGGCCAGCGCCAATGCAACGGAGATGTACATTGCCATCCGCAACATCACGGGCAAGGACCCCGGGGTGACGTTTAGCACGTCGCTTGAGGGCGCCTACATTGCCCGCATCTGGAACATTACCTGGAGCTCTAGCGACCAGGACAACGTGCCGAACATCGTGGTTGGGCCATCCAGCAGGACGCCCGCTGGCGTGGTGCTGGCGACCGAGTCGCGCTCCGCCAGCACCCGGGTCACGGGCTCGTTTCGCGTGGCGTACGGCAACAACAGCTGCACGTCGGTGAGCATCGGCCTGACAGACTCTGCGGATACCATCAAGGCCAAGCTCGCCAGCCTGCCAGAACTTGGCGCGCCAAAGAAGGTCGAGATTTCAGGCGGCTCGACCTCCGGGTACGTCTACACCATTACCTTTGACCCGGTCGTCAACCCGGGCGACCTGCCGCAGCTGCGGATCGTTGACTCGACCGGCCTGCAGGGTATCCGACCCACCATCAGTGTCAACACCCTCATCAACGGCTCCACCGATGCCTTCTACGGGCCCGTCCCCACTGAGTTCCTCAGCGTGGCCGTGAGGAAGCAGGGCACCATCGATGTGCGGGTCAATGGCGTGCCCTCCGCCTGTGCCGATGCCTCGGGCATCTGTGGCTTCCAGTACGACGACGCCGTCACGCCGCGCCTCACCTCGGTGTCGCCCTCAGTCCTGCAGTTTATCAGCCAGTCCAGCCTGCCGCTCACCATCACCGGCTCGCAGTTCCTGGATGGACCCAGTGTCGAGGTCCGGGTCGGCACGGCGCTGTGCAACGTGACGTCGGTGACTGCCACCAAGATCGTCTGCGAACTGCCGGACACGGCACCCGCCGGTGTCAGGCCAGTGACTGTGAACGTGGCGGGGCGGGGCTTTGCGCTGGGTGTCCCCAACATCACGGTGGAGACCCTGTACGTGACCGGCACGGCGCCGTCGCCTGCTGTCCTGGCGTCCACGGGCTTGTCTGTGTTCAACCTCACGGGCAAGGGCTTCGACTACGTCAATTGCAGCAACAACAAGGTGTTGATTGGCGGTGTGGCGTCCGGTGTCATCCGCTGCGGGCGGGGCTTCGTGACTGTGGTCTACCCGGGCAACGCTGGGACAGATGTGGCGGCCGCAACCATCAGGGCTGAGGTGTACGAGAAGAGCTCTTTGATCGATTGGGACACCCCAGCTAGCCTGACCGTCCAGGTCTCTGGCACCGCGCCAGCGATCACCGCAGCCACCCCAGCCCGCATGCCCGGCGCCGGCGGCTTGGTGACAGTGGCGCTCTCTGGTGCGACGGCCAGCCAGGTGGCGTCGGTTTTCATGGTCCCATCCATAACCTCTCTGCTCAATTTCACCCAGGCGTCAGCAGCCTATCAGCAGCGTGTGCAATGCGCGGGAGTGGCCTCAGCCTCCGGCGGGGTAACCTGCACCAGCCCAGCGCTGTGCAACGGCCGCTACCACACCCTGGTGGTCCTGTCGTCTGGCCTGCAGCTGCTGTCGACTGACACGCTTCTGTTTGAGCTGTTCATCACCAGCGTTACACCCAACCTGGGCAGCATTGGTGGCGGCACCACCGTCACCATCACGGGCTCGGGCTTCAGTCCCAACCTCATGGATAACGCCGTCTTCATGCAAGTGCCGGTGTCCACCACGTTCCTCAACGGCGTGGTCCAGTGCATCACCAAGTCGGTGACGGCCACCACCCTGACATGCGTGACCCAGAACAACATGGCCGCCGACGCCAGCGCTGACGACCCCTTCGCCAAGCAGGTGATGCCCGTCGACACCACCCCGCCCCGGCCCATCCACGTCGTCGTCTGCGATTCGAGCTATTACAACTCGAGCTTCCTGCTCGAGTACTGCTGGGCGATGCCCGAGACTGCCCGGGCCCGCTGCGATGCGACGGGCAGTGCAACCTGCAACTTTGCGTGAGTAGAGCACAACCCGTGTGCTTTCAACAAAAGCACGCCCGGCCGGGGGCCATGGGAGGTGTGGGCCGAGGGAGCCGATTTGGTGGGGTAATGGGTATCCCCGGTCCCAGGCCTCCCCCGCCACCATTGGTCGTTCTGCGCACGGATGTGCCTCGGCACCCACCACCCCGCCCACCTTGCTGCATCCATTTTGTACTTCCGGCTGCTTGACAATCCTTGGTTTTCCTGCTGGTCCGTCCGAATTGCTGCTCGATCTATATCCCTGTATACGCTGTGATGAGCACTCCACTGAAGGTTTGTGTGCGCCCGCCTGACTGTTGTTTGCTGCAGCTACTCTTCGCAGCTGACGCCTGTTATTGACAGCTTCTATCCCAGCTTTGGAAGCCTGGGATCGCGCCTCACCACCGAAGGCGGCTACATGGAGCTTGTGAGCCAGGCCCACTTCCTGCAAGCCGGCGTCGTGAAGGGTGTTGCCACGAACGTGTACCCGGGTCAGCGGGGTATATCCTTTGATGCTCCTGATCTGCCCGCGGGTGTGTACACCGTGTTGCTGCTCAAGTCCAATGGCGAAATGTCCGTGGATCCGTACGGCAAGGCTGTGTACACGGCTACCCCCATCATCGAGGCCGTTTCAAGCAACATCGGCTCGCTGGCGGGCGGCCTGCCGCTGGTCCTACAGATTGGCGGCGCCGGCTTGGCGGTCGGTGACAAGAACCTGACCGCCAATGCGGTGACCATTGCTGCCCTGCCCTGCCCCATCATGGAGGTCGTGAACCGCACGCAGCTGATCTGCCGCGCCCCCGCCATTAACGGCTACGTGTATGCGGAGTACTGGAACATGGCGGTATCAACCTCCACGATGCCGGACGTCCTGTCGTACACCCAGCCACGTAAGTTTGAAGGAAGAGCTATGAGACAATAAAGAAACGGACAAGAGACACCAAATGCGGCGAGGAAAGGGGAAGAGGGAGAGAGGAAGGTGCTGCGGATTTTCGGGGCTGCTTGGTCGGGTATGCAGGAGAGAAGGTTGTAGGGAGACAAGGGGTTGGTGTCGGCTTCCTTGAAGCCGGAAAAAAGGGCGGGGCCCCACTAAATCCGTACGGGTTAAGTTGAGTGCTAGGGCAGCGAGGGCGTGAAGTGTGAGAGTGTCGACATTCCTGCTGATAGACAGCCAGAGCTTTTTCCCGAAATGCCTGCTAGCCGAGTCGTTAGCAAGGCCTGCCGGCGCCGCGCGAAGCGCGTCATCCCGTCGGGTGCATGAGCGCATGTGCGCATCGACCGAAATACGGCATTTCCAAAGCGAGCGGCGAGGGCATCAACTGTGAGAGTGTCGACATTCCTGCTGATAGGCAGCCAGAGCTTTATATCTGAAATGCCTGCGGCTTCAGCAATCCGACCCATGTTTAGCATCGCGCGCCTGTGCAACTCTTCCGGCCAGCGCATTGGCTGAAGTTACATGACAGTAGACATGGAGTGTATGGAGTGTATCATTTACACATCACGCAGGCTGACTTGCCAATAGAAGGACAGCGGAACTGTTTGCGAGGGTTGCGACGACGTGCAGTTGCCGACGAGAGTGCACAGGCTTCGCTACTGAGGTATTCGCCGTAAAGGAGGCTTGACTGCTTTAACATTAGGACAGGGAACGTAGAAGTCCATCCCCTAGGTTGCCGACTGGACTTGTTGGGCGGCCCGCAGAAGACCGCTGCATCGTGCGTGCATTGGCGGCTTGGCGTCCAACAACCAGCAGTTGGCCCCTCATGGTTTGCTCCTTGCAACCTCTGTAATAGTAATATGCGTCAAGACGATCGGACCGGCAAGCAGAGCTGCTGTGGTGTGGTCGCGGCTTGCGGGAAGAATGTTCGCAATGCACACATAGTTTGTTTCCGAAACGAAGATTCATTTCACGCCGTCATGTCAGAATTCCACCTTAAGGAACGATGACTCTTCTGGAATTAATTATAGGCCGAGAGGTGATGGTTTGACCTCGGCCTCGGACCATGGAGACTGCCAAACTGGTTTGTACTCATGCGATGTTGGGTTCCAATAATAAATTTGCCGTGCAATAAAGAATGTAATCTTTTACGTATGCAGACTTTCCGTTGACCGAAAGTCTACACTTGTCCAATTACTTCCCAGATCCCAGATCCCACGTCCCACACACGCACGGACATGGGCAATCCTACAGGGCGGGGCCCCCCTGGGCGCTTCGCGCTGGGGCCCCGCCCAAAAAGGAGGAAAGGGGGCTGAAGGCGTAAGGGAAGCTCTGAAGATTAGAATTCACGAGAAAACCTCCTGACCTGCCTTGATTTCACCGGCAGGTCTCCGTAAGTAAATCACACGAAAACTGTTGTGGTAGTACCATACGGAGGGGTGCGTGCGTGGGCGTTGCACATGTTCCTTCATTTTTGTTGTGGCATCCCACGATTTCCTTCGGAGGGGTGCGCGCGGTATGCGGTGTGTCCCGCGTGCGATTACATCAGGAGGTGACATGGTTGGCCTGATGCGGTCAACAGATGCCGCCCATCCATGTTGATTTGCATTAATGGCTCACTTACATTTGCAGAGGCCCAGAGTAACCTATGTGGCATCAGACATACCCCAACAGATGGAGCCGCGTTGCAATACACGACCTGCTGGGCATCGAGCGTTGACCAGCTGTTGACCAGAGGTATTACTGTGGTGCCCCGCTGCTCCTGCTGCTGCTTGCAGGTGTGGCCCGCATGGAGAAGGGTGCTGCTTTTAACTGGGGCACCAAGTCACCTGTGCCGGGCATCATCAACTTGGATTTCTGGGTTGCTCGGTACACCTTCTTCTATCAGGTCGGTGAGCTATGTCGAAGCATGGGTTCAGGGTTTAGGGTCGAAGCTTCTCGGGCCATTCACGCACGGCCACGCAACCAAGCGCGGTTGTATGTTGGGAATGCATGGGGGAGGTTTGGGGTATTGGGCACAGACGCGTGTGGACAGCAACACGCAATGGCAGGAGACGAAGGCAATTAACGCTCAAGGAGTCGGGTTGTATTGTTCCCGTGGCATGTGTGATGTGTGCCCTGCTGGCGCGCACATGCATGTACATACGGCCATTAGACAAGCACGTATGCACGTGTGCACATTCACGGATCCAGACAGCAGCCATTCGTAGGTGGTCGAGCGAGCGTTACTGATTCCGCTGCATATTGCCATTGCCGCTGCATGCCACTCTTGCTTGCCCTCTTCTCCTCCACGCAGATCTCCAAGACGGAGAACGTTACCTTCTACATGAACTCAGATGACGAGTCCCGGCTTTATGTGGATGACGTTCTCCTCGGCGTCCGCTATGTTAATCTGGATACAACCCTGGAGCCTGGTTTGCATAAGATCGTCATTACATACGCCGAGTATGGTGGTGCTTCCTCTCTGAGTCTGCAAGTGGCCATGAGGCGGCCAGATGGGTCACGCAGCAGCTTTGCCTACCTGGAGTGGCAGAAAGTCACTCCTTTCCCCCCCGGGGCGCCGCTGCCGATTGAGCTCACAGTCAACGGTGTATCAGCCCTCCCGACCTGCCCAATCACCAACCTGACGCTGCCGCTGCCCGGCCAGCCTGCGCTTTCCTTCGAACCGGGGTTTGTGACGACGCCCAACAACAGCTGCGCCTACGTCTACACCACCTACCGCACGCCGTCCATGACGAGCATGAGCCCGCTGACGGCGAGCGGCATCATCACACCCAACTTCACCGCGCTTGCAGCGATCATGACTGTCTTTGGCAATTTTTTGATCGACCCCAACCTGCCCGCCGCCGACCAGATGAATATCACCCTGGCCAACCAGTCGTGTGTCATTACCAGTGCCACCCCGATCATGTACAATGGCACCAACACCACCAACATCACTTGCACGGCCCCATTCGCGCCGGTTGGCACCTGGGGTGTTAGCATTATGGTGAAAGGCCTTGGCCTCACGCGCGCAACGCAGTCCGCCACGGCGGACCTGCCCCTCGTGACCTATGGCATCAAGGTCCTCAGCTACAACAGCCCGGCCATCAACAGCGTCGTCACGAGGTGCCAGTTCTCCCTGTTTGGTGGCGGCACGTTCAACTTCAGCGGGTACGGTTTGGTCAAGGGCCTGGTGGACACCAACTACGGGCTAAACATGACGGCCGCTTGGGAGCCCCCTCCATCCATTTGCGGATCTGGCACCTCTAACTCGCTGCCCTGCCAGGCTGCTAACACGTCCCGCATGAACCTGGTGCCTCTGGGCTGCGACGGCCCCACAGCCGCTTTCCAGCTGACCCGCTTCAAGGTGCCAAACCCGGAGGCCTTTGCTGGGAACAACAGCATCCAAACCGTCACGGTGCGGTTCAGGCCGCGCATCTACAATATCAGCAGCAACAACACGGTGTACTCGCAGCCGGGCGTCCAGGAAAACCTGTACTTCTGCGGTGGCCGCACACCCGCCCTGTCCGGTGTGACTCCCTCGTCTCCTTCTCCTGACGCCGGCGCGACTCTGTCACTGACCTGGTACTTGGCGAGTGTGGGCAGCCAGAACGACACCATCATCGCGACGTCGCCGGGCAAACCCAGCAATGCCACTGTTGAGTTTGAGGTCGGTCCCACGGTGCTGCGCTGCGCCAACCCGGTCGTCACTGCTGCCAGCATCTCCGCCATGACTTACAACGAGACCATCTCATGCCAGATGCCGGGCTATTTACCAGCTGGGACTTACACGCTATGGGTGTGCATCCAGCCCTTTGGGTGTGGTCAGGTGCCAGCGTACCAGGTGCCGCTGACTGTGATTACACCATCTTCCAGCACTGGCAGCAGTGCTGGCGGCGTCTCGGTCGTCATCACTGGCAAGGGCTTCGACCTGAACTCCACCTTCGTGTCGGCTCGCTTTGGCAACAGCACCTGCAAGATCACCAGCAGCTCGGCCACCGCCGTCACTTGCCTGACTGGCCCGCTCGACACCAAGCCTGCCACCGCCGTCACCTGGCCCCTGTCCATCACACCCACCATCGGTGCCGCCGAGGTCACCTATCCCGGCTTCACCTTCACCTTCGACCCCGCGCTGGAGGCGTCCGTGTCGAGTATCACCCCAGCGCGTGGCTCCACTGAGGGCGGCACGCCCGTCACTATTGTCGGTGCGGGCTTCCAGGTTGGCGTCACCACCACCGTCACAATCGGTGACACGCCGTGCACCTCCGTCCTTGTTGTCAGTAGCTCCACCATCACCTGCACCACCGGCAAGCCGCCTCAGCAGGTGCTACGTGTGCCGCTGCCAGTGACGGTGACGCAAGACGGCCGGGGCAACGCACGCGGCCCAGTCCAGTACCAGTACATTGACGTGTGGAGCCGCAACAGCACCTGGAACGGCGGCCCGCTGCCGGGCTATGAGGACTCCGTGGTCATTCCCGCGGGCGTCACAGTCCTCCTGGACATCAGTCCCCCCAAGCTCTACATTATCGTGCTGGAGGGCAACCTCATTTTCGATGACACGAAGGAGTACATCAACCTCCAGGCCCACTACATCATTGTCAAGGGCGGCAACTTCACCATCGGCAGTGCAGAGAAGCCCTTTCCCGGCCGCGCCAACATCACCATGCACGGCGCGCCGAACAGCCGGGACCTGCCCATGTACGGCGCCAAGTCGCTTGCCGTACGTCAGGGCATTGTCACCTTCTACGGCCAGTCCAAGCTTCCGCACTACACCAAGTTGAATCGGACGGCGGACCCAGGGGACACGAGCATATTTGTCAATGGGGCCGTCAATTGGAAGGTACGGTACCGTATGATAGGGTTGCAGTCGGGGAAGGGCGATGCATGGAGAGCCTAAACCCTGGGCTGGGCCGGGCTGAGCTGGGCTGCTGATTCGGGCTGCTGCTGACCCACAGCTCGCTTTTGGAATAAGGGTCGGGCACAAAGCGGCTGGGCCGGCAGCCTCCTACCATCAGCACACGCACCCACCCCCATCAGCACCCGCTCTCCGCTGGCCGATCGGCATGAGAGCCCCGCTACCCAACTTCAAAGGCCCACCTGCTGATAACCCACCTTTACTTTGCCCTTCCCTGCCCTTACTCGATCTGCTCACCTCACCTCAGGCTGGGGACCGCATCGTCATTGCCAGCAGCAGCTACTACGCCAACGAGGTCGATGAAGTGACCATTGTGGCTCTGGACAACACCACCGTGCCCGGTTGCACCGTCCTGACCCTGGACACGCCGCTCCAATACGTTCATCTGGGCGAGATTTACAGTGTGAATGGAGCAGCGCCGCTGGACATGCGCGCTGAGGTGGCGGTCCTCACACGCAACATTGTGCTCCAGGGCGACTACACGAGCGCCAAGAACCAGTACGGCGTGCAGGTCATGGTCAACTCGCCCCGCTACCTCCCCCGCGCGCTGGTGCGCTTCGACAACATTGAGATCACGCAGTCGGGCCAGGCTTTCCGGCTGGGCCGCTACTCGATGCACTGGCACATGCACGGAGACGTGGCGTACCAGTCATGGGTGCGCGGCTGCGCCATCCACCACACCTACAACCGCGCCACCACCATTCACGGCACTCACCGCGCCATTCTCCAGAACAACGTGGCTTACAACACCATGGGCCACACCTGGTTCCTGGAGGTGGGCGGGCGGGTGGGCGCATCCTGGAGGCTGTAGCATGGGGGCATGGGAGGGTTGGGGCGGGGCGGGGCGGGGCGATTCGGTGCTGGGAGAGGCCTCGAGGCAGGATCAGCCATCCTCGTGACAGTTGACTTGTTCTCTGCATGTGGCATGCAGCGGGCGGCCTGGGCTCGTCATTTGCCAATTGTCCATCAAACATGAGCAACGGCAGGCGTGCCGGCCGGCTCTCCTGCTGGTCAATACTCACGGTTGCTCGGTGCCATAAGCTCTGATCGATCGATCGATCATGTAGCGCACGCTGAGCATGTTGATGACACCTTGTTTGGCTCGCTGCTTGCAGGACGGCATTGAGTCGGGCAACATCATCGAGGGCAACATCGCCATTCATGTCAAGGTCTCTGACGCGCTGCTCAACACGGACACCACCCCGGCTGCTTTCTGGATCACGAATCCCAACAACACCGTCCGCAACAATGTGGTTGCCGGCTCGGACGCTTATGGCTTTTGGTACCGCATGCTGGTGGGTGCGGCTGGGCAGGGCAGGGGAGACACGCACGGAGGGCCGAGCATGGCGCGTTGTGGGTTTGGCCGTGGTGTTGGTGGTGGTGGTGGTGGTGGTAATTCGTGCTGTGTGCTGCGCCGTGCGGTCCTGATGTGCGCTGACCCTCCCTCTCTGTACCGTGCGGTTGGGCTCCGTCGATGATACGCTAAGACTTACGGCTGTGTATTGGCGGCTCTTGCGTCGCTCATATACGGCACATACAGATAAAATCGCGCATGCCTTGTGATCATAACCCGAAGCCACTAATAATGTGGCCACACGTTGCTTTCATTCGGTTGTTGTTGTTGTTGTTGCTGTTTTTGCACCTCCATGAACACTCGGCCAACCAGTTTTCGGCACCCATCCCCGCCTTCTCTCGCTGCGCTACATACAGGACAACCCCGAGGGTCCGTCGTACACCACCACGGTCTGCCCCAAGTTCACGCCGCTGCTGGAGTTCACCAACAACACGGCCCACTCGAGCATGTTTTACGGCCTGCGCATCCACCCGGAGTTCTACCCGCGCAACGTCCCGTGCAACGGCTTCTCGGGCACGTTTGAGCAGGTGCCGGCGGTCTTCAACGGCCTGGTGGCGTATAAGAACGGCATGAAGGGCGCCGTGGGAACTCAGGTGAGAGGCGGTGAGGTCCGTTGCCTGATGGGACCTCAGCTTGATCGGTCCACTCTGGCCGGTGCACTGCAACCAGTACGGCAGGTACGGCATGTCTGCGGCTGCTCTTCTCCCCTCGCTTCCCGCAGTCCCGGCCTCTCTTTGCAATGGAGATGCCCTTGCGTGCATGCGCGGGGCAGGCAGGCGGGCAAGGAAACCAGCCCATACACAACAGGGCCCCACGTCTACCAGGGTCTCTACGCCGAAGGTCTAGGCTCGCAACAGTATCGCATGAGCGCACACGCTTGCCTACTCAGCCCCGCCGCCGCCCTGCCTCCCTGCTGCATGTCTTTGACATTCGGTACACCTCGGCTGCCTGCTTGCTTGCTTTGTATGTGATTGTACTGCGGTTTGCACGTGACGTCACTTGCACGCCCCCGGCTGACTTGTAGGTGGGCATGGTTCAGCTTACCAACATGGTCTTGGGCGACAATGGCGGCGGCCCCAGGCAGCACATCGTCAACGGAAAGGACCACGGCGGCAATGTGGAGCTGTCCTGGGTCGTCGACGACCGAACCCGTGTGGGCCTGCAGATAACGGAGATGGCCGGTGTCGTCAACGCAACCATCTACGCGCGCACGCCCGTGGGTCAGCGCGGCAACGCCGGGCAGTGGCCTTCGTGCCGCCGAGTGGCCGGTGTCATCACCCAGAGTCCCGTGATGGGCGACGATAAGCACTCGGCGCTGATGAGCCTCATCAACGTGACGCTGGTTGACTTCAAGGGCTATAACGGCTGCACGCTGTTTTCTGCGTTGGAGGCCTGCGGCAAGTGCAAGGATTTCCAGGGTGGCGCCACCACCTTTACCGCCAACATCTCTCTGTTGACGACGGATAACAAGACATCCATGGCGTCGTTCTGGAGCTGGGACCACCAGGGCGTCTTCCTGGACACGGACGGCACGCTGCTCAGCAAGAAGCACGTGCCGCAGGCGTTCTGGCCCGACCCCGCTGCCAAGTGGACGTTTGGACCGGGCGCCACCTGGCACGCGGCCCTTGAGAACGACCTGTTTGACCCGGCCGAGTGTGTGTATATCCGCAACGCCTCCGCCGCCACGCGCTTCGGCAACGCCGCCGCGTACTGCAGCCCGGCGCTCACGTTCCGCCGCATCATGCTCAACCAGCACACGCCGGAGGTGTGTTGTTCAAGGGGTTGGGCGCTCAGGAGGGGACATGTATGCAGCAGCAGCATAGGTGGGGCCCGGCGCTTGCACTACTGGGGCCGCTACTGGGGTCGGGTCGTGTCTTGTGATCTCGAACACACGTACTTATCCTGTTGTGGCTCGCGGGCAGGTCATCTTGCTCTTTGGGTGGCTGTGTGGATGTACAGATGGTGCCCCGATGGCATCGATCAGCGATGGCAATCCGCAACGACGGGCACAACGGTCGATCCATCGGCCCATTGGCCAATCGGCCCCTCTACCGCTATCCCCACCCCCTAGGCCGCAATGACAGCTGCTGTCCCCAATAGACCCCATGCGCCAGCGCCCCATCTGCCAGTGCCCCGTCTGCCTTCACTCCACCTGGCCGCTTGACCCCATCCGTTCACACTCACCCACTCGTTACGCCTTCTGCCCCATATGCTGTTGACCCCCCCTGCCATACACACACCCGCACACACACTCGCACCCGCCCGCAGTCCATCTTGTTACGGGACCTGCTGGTGACTTCGGTGGCCACGAACCGCACTAGCGTGGTGCACTTCACCAAGTACAATGAGTTGGGCTACCAGTTCACAGCTGCCACGGGTCGGGAATACTGGATGCACTGGGACATGCCCTTCCGCATGGACCCTGACGGCTTCTGGTGAGCTGCTGAGCGGTAGTGCTGCTGCTGGACTAGGCTGGGGGGGCTAACTCGGCTAACTTGAAATGGATCGGACTGGTCTGGTCTGGTCTGGGCTAGTAGGCCGTGCTGGGTCGCCGTAACCCTCCCACCGCCTCTTGACGCCTCTGACCCAGCCAGTCCCCATTTTCCGCCATTACCGCCTCAGAGGTGCCGGTTCCTGTTTTCCATCACCACCACCACTGGAATTACATCGTTTTCCGTCATTGTCACCACCACCACCACCCCCATGACGACTGCCGCCACCGCCAGGCTTCACAAGATGGATCTTATGAACAAGAGCGCCTACGTGTACATCACCTCCAAGCACGTCCAGGTGAAGGACCACTTCAAGATTAATGGTGTCCAGGGCAATCTCACGGAGCTGCCTGCACCGGACGTCGCTTCTCACGGCGACGCGTTCTACAACAAGACGCTGGTTCCCGACACGTGGTGGTCCGGCAATCGCACCTACAACTCCACCAAGTTCTCCATGTTCGTGGACGGCCGACGGGACAGGATCCTACGCGTGGGAGCCTTCACTTGCCCCGACGAGGGCTGCAAGACCGTTCCGGATAAGGTGGTGGACGTGCGCAACGGCACGCTGTACTGGTCCAACGCCAGCACCTGGAACGTCTCCGCCATGAGCTACCTCAACTACAGCAAGCCCACGGCCGGCGCCAATGTGACGATTCCGCAGGGCTGGGACCTTGTTATCGACGAGTCGCCGCCGCGGCTGCTAGTGCTCACAATTCAGGGCAATGTGCGATTCGATCCCACGCGCAACGTTAACCTGTCGGCCGTTTACATTATCGTCATGGGTGATGGCGTGCTGAGCGCCGGCAGCCCCTCGGTGCCGCATCCCACCAAGGCCACCATCCAGCTGAAGGGCACCCGCGACACGCCCGACTATGCCATTGACAACGACCTGAACCTGGGCTCCAAGGTGCTGGCGGCCATCTCCGGAGGCACCATTAATTTGTACGGCCGCCAGGTACGGAGTTTTGGGGCGCCTCCTGGGGGGCGGGGGTGTTCCTGGTGCTAGCCACGTCACTGCCGTGAGCCGCCCCGCCTTCAAACGCTGTGACCCTGCTGCTGCCGACTGTTTCCATTCCTCTGCTGCTCCAGTGCCCGGCTGGTTGCACCCTTAGCCTTTTTCAGGTGCCGCCATTCGACTTCCGTCTTTGACCCCTCTTTACCCTCCGGCCCGCTGCGGCGTTTCTCCCCTCAGGTCCCCAAACGTTGGATCAAGCTGGGCTCGCCCGCTCGGACCGGCGACACGGCCATTACCGTCTCTGACGGCGGTCATGGCTGGGCCGTCAACGACACCATCCTCGTCACCTCGACATCCTTCAACTGGAAGCAGAGCGAATTCCGGACCATCACCGGCATTCTCAACGGCGGCAAGCAGCTGGTACTGGACAGCCCGCTGAGCCACCCCCACGGCGCGACGATCAAGGCCTACCCCGGCGGCCCCACAGTGGACATGCGCGCGGAGGTGGCGCTCATAAGCTCCAACGTCCTCATCACCGCCGACGACGGCCCGGAAACGCACATGTACGGCGTTGGCGAGATGTTTGGCGCGCGTGTGGTTGTCTCGGGCAACTCGACGGCGCGTCTGCACGGCATTGCCATGGAGTACTGCGGCCAGGGCGGCTTTCCCACGCGCGCGTGTATCCTGTACGACCGACTGCGGCCCGTTACGGTGTCGACGAGGAACAACGCCACCAACGTGACTACAGTGGCTAACGTTACGAACCCCAGCATACTGAACAGCACCGTCATGAGGTGGGGCATGGCTTCCAACGTGTATGTGTTGGGCAACGCCTCGGTCCACAACCCGGTGACTCTGGTGGACAACGTCTTGTACGAGGCGTACGACATTCACAGCGTCCACGTTGAAACGACGTGAGTGGCGTGGGGGTGCGCGGAGAGGATGGAGGGCCCCGTGAAGCGTGGGGGCGGGGGGATCATAGGGACGGCCCCCGGGGGCGAGGGGGTAAACTGGAGATGAGATGGAGGCGGTGGGCGGGCCAGGGGGGAGGATGAAAGAGAGGGGGCATCGCGGGTTTGGGTGGATGATATGGATGGGTTCCTGTGGGTTTCTGTTTCGTTGTTGCCCCACCCACATGTTGCTCTGTATCGTTGTTTCTTGGACGGACGGACGGTTGGGCAGTTGGCGCCCATGTTTCAGGTTGAGACCCCAGACCCGTTGGTGTCGCACCACTCACCGGCCTGCCTGCCTGCCTGCTTTCCTAGCCGCTTCAAGGCTTACGTGACCGCTGCCTGCCGCTGCCTCTCTTGCTTTCCTGATGATGCCGATGCCGACGGCGCATCAACAAACCAACCAACCAACAGGGGTAACGTCATTCGCGGCAACCTGGTGTTGGGCACCATTAAAGACATGAACGGCAAGAACCGCTTCGACCTCTCCATGCCCTCCTCCTTCAACATCGAGCGCGCTTCCAACTGGGTTACCGACAATGTGGCGGCAGGCAGCGAGCGCTACGGATTCGCCTACTATGGCGTGCCCTGTGGCTCCAACTTTAGCGCCGGGGCGTTCCGCAACAACACGGCCCACACGTCCCTGGCAGGCATGTGGCTGCGTGGCAGTCCCGAGGTAGCCTCAGCGGTCACCACCGCCAGCCCCACCGGCTGCCTGCAGCTCAACAACTTCACCACCTACATGAACTGGGGTGAGTCTTCTCTCTCTTTCTATCCCTATATCTATCTATCTATCTATCTATCTATCTAACTGTATGATCTCTCTATATCTCTATATCTCTATATCTCTCTCTTTCTATCCCTATATCTATCTATCTATCTATCTATCTATATGATCTCTCTATATCTGTATCTATCTCTACCTCTATCTTTATCTCTATCTCTCTATCTCTATCTCTACCTCTATCTTTATCTCTCTATCTCTATCTCTCTATTTCTCTATTTCTATCTCTATCTCTATCTCTATCTCTATCTCTACCTCTACCTCTACCTCTACCTCTACCTCTACCTCTCTCTCTATATATATACCTCGCTCTACCTCTCTATACATCTATATATACCTCTCTCTACCTCTCTCTATCTCTATCTATCTCTATATCTCTCTATACCTCTATATCTCTATCTTTTATCGCAATCCCTCTGGCCTCCCCCCATCTCTATATCTCGCTATCTCTCTATCTCAATCTTTCAATCCCTATCTCCCTATCTCTCTCTATCTCTATATCTCAATCTTTCTATCCCTATCTCCCTATCTCTCTCTATCTCTACATCTATCTAATTCTCTATTTATATCTATATCTCAGCCTTCTCGATAGAACCCCTGGTGGCTCCTGACTATATCTCTATCTCTATTTCTATCTCAGTCCTCTTGATAGAACCCCTGGTGGCTCCTGAACTTTAACCTTCACCTGAACCTGAACCTGACTGCACGATGGTCTTGCTGGCCTTGCTGGCCCTGCTGCCCCCCGGCACCCCAGCGGGGGACAAGGCTGTCTGTTGGCTGCCCCCGCCTCTGACCTGACCTGACCTGACCTGGCCTGGCCTGGCCTGACCTGGCCTGACCGGACCGGACCGGACCGACCGCTGCGACGTCGCACCAACGCCCTCTCGTGTCCTCTTTCGACGCCTTACACGCCCAACACCTGCTCACCCCTGCCCCCGTCCCCGCCCGCAGACTTCGGCATCATCTCGACGCGCGGGGTCTACAATGATGTCATCCTCAAGAACGTCAACATTCTGGACAACAAGCACGCGGGCATCCATCTGATGCGCTACGGTGACATGCTGGACAAGGGCTGGATGCGCTGGGAGGGTGGTCTGTTGGTGGGCCAGTCGAGCAACGACGTGTGCACCGCCTGCGCCGTCGATACGGACCCAGGCTGCCACCCCAAGCTGTCGCGTCAGTCGTACAACCAGAACTCGCCATACACGCCGGCGGTCGGCTTGCAGTCGTCACAGTTCGCGCTGGCGTTTGCAGTCGGGCCGGAGAAGAAGCCGTACGACAAGCCCATGGGCTATTCGCTCGTGCACGTGAGTACCAGTAGTTGGTAGGGGAACGAAGGAGCCGGGATGCGGCGGGCCGGGGAGCTGGGGGGCCATGAAACGTTGATATGGGGAGTCAACTGCTTATGCGTCACCTGGGGACTTAGTGCTGCCGTGAATGCACTCAATCAATCAATTAATTAATCAATCAATCAATCAATGCGCTGGCGCTGCTGCAGTCGGGCGACTACCTCGGGCTTCCGTCACCAGGACGTCACACGCGCCCACAATCGCCCTTGGAACTCTTAGAACTCTCCCGCTCCACCGGCGTACACGCCCTCTTGCACACTGCTGCTTTGCCTGTCTGTGGGCTCCATCTTACCCGCCTTTCCCATCTTCCGCTCCCGCAACCGCTCCCCCACTTTCGCAGGGCATGTTTAACATTACGGGCATCACGATTGCGGACTTCCTGGGCCCGGCCGGCTGCGGCGGCTCGGGAGAGGGCACCTATGCTTTGGCCAATCAGCCCAAGGCGCCCGAGGCCTTCTACCCGCACTTCTTCTCCAACATAAGCGTGCAGAATGTCAACCTCACGTAAGGCGCCAGGAGGTTGTGGCTGGGAGCTAGGCGGGGGTTCGCAGGGCCAGGAGCTTTAGGGGCGTTTACCGGTAGTCTGGGATGCCCGGGGGGCCATATTGCGCCACTGCACGGCACGGCACGGCGGCATCGGCCCATCTGACGGCCAGCGAGCCGCGGGGCCTATTTACTACATGTCTGCTTGTCTGCCTGCCCAATGTTTCTTTGCTAACGTCTTGTCTGCCTAGCAGCCTCAACGTTTCCCAACCTCCCTTTCGCCCCCGTCCTCCACGCGTCCTGACGGCTGGCGCCTTCCCACCATTACCGTACCATGTCTCGTTGATGGGTGCGCGCTCCGTCACTCGCTCACTCACTCACTCATTCGTTCATTCGTTCCTGCGACGTTCTTTCCGGCGGCACGCACAGGATCAACCAGGGCATGTTTTACCACACCCCGCCCGACCCCGACTGGCGCAACGAGGCGGACTGCGGCGAGGCGGTGTACACGCGGGAGGACGGCTCGGAGATTCCGCTCAACTGCGCGGGCCCCGCCCACGCCTACTGGCGCGACCAAGATGGCTCCCTCACAGGCTCCGTGGGCACCATCGCCGGTATCTTTACACAGAAGCGCGTGTACCCCATGGACCAGGGCTCACCCGTGCTGCCCGGTGCCTGCACCTACTCACCTTACCAGCAGTCGTACAAGTGTGACGTCAACTCGTCATCGTACGTTGTGGAGCCTGGGCTGGTGGCGGGCTACAAGCCCAATCCGGTGCCCGCAGATGGCATCTGGGGCGACCCGCAGCTGCTGGTGTTGGAGAGCCGCGACAAGGACAGCGAGGACCGCAACTTTGGGCCCGTGTTTTTCAACGTCTCGGGCTCGATTGACCTGGTCACGGCGGCCATGGATCACGGCTGGTGCTTTGCGTACACGTGCCAGAAGCGCCTGTCGACGTTTTGGACGTATGTGCCAACGGGCCAGACCGTCTACATCAACTTCACGGGCACGCCGTCGCAGAACTTCCGCTACTTCTTCCCGTATGCGGATCCCGACAAGGAGATCGTACTGGTGATCAATATGCTGTACACGCTCAACCGCCGCTTCACGTGGATCCCGCCCGGCAACGGCAACAGCAGCGGTCGAGTGATGCCGAACGACAAGCCCATTGTGATCGGTGACGGCACGCCGCACGGGTCGTACTTCTGGGACCAGGACAATACGTTGCTGTACGTCAAGATCAAGGGAGGAAAGGTGGTGGAGAGCCGCACGGAGAACGCAGTCATGGTGCGTTTGGTTGCTTCCCTCATCTCCCTTTGTGACCCCTGATGGCACTGGTGCTGGTGCTCTCGGCTGCGATGGTTGGGCGGAACCTGCGCGCGTGCTTGCCCACCTGCTCGCGAGCCTCCACAGAGCCTCTGTGGGCCCTGCCCCCCGTGCTGACCTCCCGCCCTTCCTTCCGCCCTTCCACCCGCCCGCCTGCCCGCCCTCAACACAAAACAGGTCGCGCAGCAGTTTGCTGTGACGATTGATAACTTTTACGCTCAGCAGACTATCTTCCTGGCCAACTTAGCGTCTGTGATGGGCATCGATATGAACCGCATCTACGTGGCAAAGGTTGTGGCCGGCTCCGTGTCGGCGCAGATCGGCATTGAGCCTAACAAGTCAATTCCCGTGGACTCGATTCCTGATAACAAGGTCACCGCGAGCGTCGATCCGTCGGATCCCGTCGTGTCAGACCCGACGACGAGTAGCAGCAGCGGCAGCGGCGGGACGACGGCGTCGTCGCCGCCGCCGCCGCCGCCACCGCCGCCAACCACGACGTCG
This sequence comes from Pleodorina starrii, assembly GCA_030267565.1. Taxonomy (NCBI): domain Eukaryota; kingdom Viridiplantae; phylum Chlorophyta; class Chlorophyceae; order Chlamydomonadales; family Volvocaceae; genus Pleodorina; species Pleodorina starrii. Next base: position 4,284,310 of record BRXU01000007.1, on the reverse strand, counting down.
GTCTTCGACGACCTCATGTCTGCGTACAACAAGTTCGTTGCGGCGGTTACCGACCCGAACGCGGCGTTGAGTCTGGGTATCGATCCCATTGGCACACCGTCGGCGGACTGGAGCGGCGTCCCGCAAGCGCCGATGCCGCCGCCGCCGTCCCCGCCGCCGCCATCGCCGCCGCCGCCGTCACCTCAGCCACCGTCACCGCCGCCTTCACAGCCCGCGCCGGGCTTGCCGCCTGGCGCTGTCGCAAGTCCGCCGCCACCGTCACCGCCGCCGCCTTCTCCGCCGCCGCCGTCGCCGCCACCGCCGTCCCCGGAGCCAGCCTCTCCTCCGCCACCATCTCCGCTGCCGCCGTCGCCGCCGCCGCCATCACCGCCTCCCGGCTCTGGCAGCGGAGCAGCGCCGCCGCCGCCGGTCACACCAGTCGCCAGCAACCTGCAGGGCGCCGGCAACGGAGGCGGCTCGGGCTCAGGCTCGGGCTCAGGCTCAGGCAGCGGCTCGGGCTCAGGATCCGGCTCGGGCAGCGGCAGCGACAGCAGCAGCAGCAGTAGCAAGAGCGGTCTGGGTAAGAACGTCATCATTCCGGTCGTCGTCGGTGTCGTGGGCGGCTGCCTGCTAATCGCCGCCATCGCGGCGGTGGTGGCTGTGTCCGCGGCGGGCCGTCGTGCCAAGCGCACGAGGCCCGTGTCGCCCCCGGGCGAGCTCAGCACCGGCGCGCCGCCAGCGGCGACGGCGCCGAGCCGATCCGCCGGCACTCCGCGCGGCTCGCAGCAGGCCTTCGTCGCGAGCCTGCCCGCCGGCCCGGTTCAGGAGCAGGCCGAGCAAGACCCGCCGGCGGCGCCGCGCTCCACCAACCTTGCCGCCGGGCCCAGCCCCGCCAGCCAGCCGCAGCTCATTCGGCCGCTCGTCACCACCAGCCGCATGCCGCACAGCAGCATGCCACTCGTGCCGACACCGCCAGGCACCCTGGATAGCCCGGAGGTGGCGGAGGCCGTCTTAGTGGTGCGCGGCCTGGACACGTGTGAGTCGCTGCTGCCCCAGCGCGCCAGGTCCCGCGTCGCCGGTTCGAGGCCCGGCAGCGCCAATATCCGAGCGGGCGCCAATCAGTTGTCTGGCGACCGCGGCCAGGGCGGCGGAGGCGGCGTGCATGCGGCCTCCCTGGAGCCGGTAGGCCCGCGGCCGTCGTCTTCAGCGGTAGCGCCGCAGCAGCCGACCATGATGCTGCCTGGCGGAATGATGGCGCTGGAGGCGTCCAAGTCGCTGATCCGCAGCGAGGTGGCGGCGCTAATGATTGCGGGTGGTGAGGGCGGGCCGTCGAGGCCGCGCGGCGGCGGCGAGATGGAGGCGGACGAGCCGGCAGCGTCGCCGGCGGCTGCGCGCACGCCAGCGGGCCTGAAGAGCGACTCAATGAAACAGCGAGAGCCTGAGGCGTAGAGAGACGTCTCATTTCCTGGCGCATGCACTCATCACCAACAACATCTTATCCCGTGTTTAGTTCACTGCCGGTTAAGTTCCTTTTCCAGTGCTGTCTTTGGTACTATCCCCGTACCATATTCCCGAAAGCGGGGGGCGGGGCGGGCCCTTGCGTGCGCAGGGGAGGCCGGGGACGAGCCGGCCGGCCTTTCTCTATCCCCGGTGTTGTGCGGCACATAACCCCACGTCATGTTTCAGGGCCCGCCCTTCGCTCAATGCGTCGACAGTTAGTTTCACCTATTCTTCACCATTCCTGACTGAGAGAAACGTCGCAGCTCGCATTCGGTTCAGTCGATTGGAATGGTCGGCGGAGCCGTCGAATGGAAAGCCCTCTCGGCGGTTGAGTCGAGATGGGCGTCGAGGAGAGATGTTTATCGAAGGAAGAATCTACTGAATTGGAGTATTCTTTCCGATGCAGGGGCCTGCAGACTCGGGAGTCCAGGGATTGGCCGCGAGCTTTTGCGTTTTTTGGGTTTATCAAACAAGCTAACGGTAACCGCTTTGTCTGTTCTCTGGCTTACTCGTCAGCCGGGGTGCGCAGGCCTCCCGAAAACCAGGACTGATCTCACTGTGAGGGGACCGACTGCGACGCGGACTGACCGACTGATCGCGCAACCCATCAGGGCGCTTGGTACTCGGGACTCGGGTCAGCTGGCCAAAGCCATTCCCACGTGCGCGCGCCCGTGTATTTGTCTCTGCGTATATATGTGGTAGCGTGTTGGGGGACAAATAATGTGCACCTGGGCAGGCGGGTGTTTGCAGGGTGCCTTATCTGTCGTACTGTGGGGTGTGGTGTTGGAAGAAGAGCGAGTGCGACACCTGGCGGGATTGCACAGTGGGAGCGCGCAAGTCCGTCGCGAGGTAGCGCGCAATTGTCCATGTCGCACCGGTCGGGGTGCAAGGTCTGCAGCGGGGTTGGGTCGGGGGAGGGGGCGGTTATGGCAATTGTGGCAATTACGGCAGTTGTGGCAGTATGGCGGTTTGTTGGGGGCGGTGAGGATGGGGCGCCCGTCGAAGCGCATTGCTGGTTTTTGATCTTCTTGGTTTGGCTGTTATGACCATTTATTTTATCGTAACGGCGATCAGCAGTTCGTCGCATCGATTGAATGGCGTTGCTTATTCAACTGGACACTGCCTAGTTCCTCCTAGTTCAAAAATTGGGGGCCCTAAGGCCGATACTCACGGTAGCTTTTGTGATCCGCGCTCCGGACATGGACGTCCCGTATCGAGCGGTGATTAGCTTCTTTCATCCCTCGATCGAGCTTTACGCCGCACGCCTGCGCTGCACGGCGCGTTTTCCGCTGCTCTGTTGGGTCGGAGGCCAACCCTGGAGGTGCCTTCTTCACAATCGAGCCCCGCCTTGCTTATCACACTGGCTGTGTTCAATAGTTTTTGTTTCGACGCGAAGTCGTCTGCGCTGTGCAGGCAATTCTGTGCCTAACACTAGCAGGGCGCTTTCGCGCCCGTGTGCTTATGTTCGTACCTGCACTTATTGGTTGGTGGTGGTGGATTGGTGTGGGTGAGCGTTCGTGTGTGCACACGCTTGTGATGAGCACCGTCGAGTTTGCAGATGTGTACGGATAAGTTGAGCGGTTAAGGTGAACGTTAACGTTAACGTTAAGCGGTTAAGGTTAACCTTAACCTTAGCGTTAGGCCGCAGCGTCGTTTGTGCGCGGGCTTCCGCAAACACAGTGACACATGACTGTGCAGTAACAGGGCGCTTCGCGTGTGGAGGAGTGTGCGGAACCCCGCCCCGCCCCCCCTTCGCCCGCCCTGGCCCTTCGGGCTCGCTTAGCAAATCCCTTTTGCCATCGGCACTGTCTGCACCGCAAGCGCAACCGAAACCGAAACCGAAACTGAAACCGAAACCGAAACCGAAACCTAAACTGAAACCGAAACCGAAACTGCAACCACAACAACAACCGCAACTGCAACCGCAACCACAACCGCAACCGCAACCACAAGTGCTCCGCGCCGCTCCAGCCCATGCTCCGCTCCGCTCTGCCTCGCCCCATGCTCCAGCCCGGCCCACCTCGCCGCATGCTCCGCCCCACCTCGCCTCGCCCTATGCTCCGCCTCATCGTTACTGTTCTGTTTCCGTCCCGTACCATCGCCCCACCCCATGCTCCACGGCCCCGCGGCTCCACGGCCCCACGGCCACCGCATCGTACCCCCATGCTGTGCACCCCTTTCCTCGTCCCTATTCCCTACCCGTCGTTTTTCCTTCCCCCCCTCCCGACACATCCTGCCCTATGTCACCTTGCGATCGAGCGTTTGTGCCTGCCCGCTCTGCCTCGCTCTATGTCTGCCGCTCCGCCTCGCTTCATGCCTGCCTGCCTGCCTGCCAGCCAGGCTGCCTGTCTGCCTGGCTCCTCGACTCCCTCCTATGTTACACCTTCATTGCGTTCGGTGCCGCCCTTGTCCGCCAAATCCGGGGCATCCCGGGGCATCCCGGGGCATCTGTGCCACCCCCTTTATCGCTACACCTTCCTGGTGCAGCGTAACCTCCCCACCAGCACCCCCGCCGAAAAGGCCTTCCTCACCCGCTTTCGCTTCACCCACCGCTTCCTTGATGACCTCTACACCCTCAATAACCCCGGCATTTTCACCGTCCTCTCCCGCACGCAACGTCGTGGCACCCTCCACGGCCTCTATCCTCCAGAATTGGCCGTCACCCCCCAGGACTACCCCCACCTCCCCGCCTGCCTGCCCTTCCCTGCCTGCCCCTGCTGTGCTCTTGCCCGAAGGCCACCGCGTCGTACCCCCATGCTCTGCACCTCACTGGCACCCATCGCCTCCCATCCTGCCGTCGTTCCCCTTTTCTCCCCCCTCTCACCCCCCTGTCATGCTCCTACCCCGCGATCCACCCTTCCGCCCTTCCCCCGTGATGCGTTCCTTTTGCATCCAGCCGCTGTCCCTTTGCCGTTGCTCTTGCCGTTCTGTCTGCCTTTCTCTTTCCCCTTTGCCCTTTCTCCTAGGGGCTAGGGACCAGGGTTGTTTGCTGCCTGCCTGCCTGCCTGCCTGCCTGCGTTGTCTTTCCCTTCCGCAACGACCACCGCTCGTACTACCGGGGCGGAGAGCCGAAGGAAAACGAAAACGAAACGAAACATGAAAGGTGTATTTATGACGGGTGTGCCGAGGGTCGTGCATGTAGTGAGCCGTGGGCTTGCCGCAATTTTTGAGGCACGGGCCGTTTGGCCGCACGGTTCTGCAAAGACAGTGGTATCTCGCTGTTGAAAGAGAAGAAGATAGGATAAGTTGGTACTAGCGCAGCGGCTGAGTGCTTGTCGCGATGAGGGTGGCGGGTGTAGTGTCTAAGGAGAAATATTTGCCCGGCGGTCAGCCGGCGGCCGCGCGGTACTGCGCATGTTTTTGCCCGACGGTGTAAGCATCTAGTTGCTCAAATGTTGCCAAATCGTTGCCGTGCGGATTTACTTCTGTCGTCGGTTGCCAAATCGTTGCCGCGAGTGCCTAGTGGTATCAGTCGCTGACACCACTCAAACTGTCGTCGGTTGCCAAAACGTTGCCGCGCGGACTTAGTTCTGAGTGTGGACTTGCTGATTTTCGTGTCGCTGTTGATGCTGCGGTATTTGTCGTCTTGCACGGCATTAATTAGGGACATTGCCAGACGTCGGCGGGCGACAATACCGCCCGCCTGCCTGCCCTTCCCTGCCTGCCCCTGCTGTGCTCTTGCCCGAAGGCCACCGCGTCGTACCCCCATGCTCTGCACCTCACTGGCACCCATCGCCTCCCATCCTGCCGTCGTTCCCCTTTTCTCCCCCCTCTCACCCCCCTGTCATGCTCCTACCCCGCGATCCACCCTTCCGCCCTTCCCCCGTGATGCGTTCCTTTTGCATCCGGCCGCTGTCCCTTTGCCGTTGCTCTTGCCGTTCTGTCTGCCTTTCTCTTTCCCCTTTGCCCTTTCTCCTAGGGGCTAGGGACCAGGGTTGTTTGCTGCCTGCCTGCCTGCCTGCCTGCCTGCCTGCCCATCCAGTGGTGTCAGCATGCAGTTGCCCCTTCGTGCCCATCCAGTGGTGCCAGCATGCAGTTGCCCCTTCGTGCCCATGTAGTGGTGTCAGCATGCAGTTGCCCCTTCGTGCCCATCCAGTGGTGTCAGCATGCAGTTGCCCCTTCGTGCCCATCCAGTGGTGTGTGTATTGACGCTGCGACGTGTATTTCGTTGCACGGCATTTATTAATGTATATGCCAGACGCCGGGGGTGAGAATATCGGGTGACGTGCGGTCGGCGGGTGGCCGCTGGGTAACTTTTGGTCGCTTATCATGTTTTCGCCGTGTGGTTTTGGCGACGTCTATTTATATTGTTGCTTATATTTTATGTTGATATGTTGATTGCGCATTATGGCTGTGCTATTTGCTGCGATGCAATGCGGCAATATGCAGTCCGACGTTTGTCGCTTGGTTTCGTCGCTGAGTGTTTTTGCTGAAATGTGCATGGCACATGGCGATGCTTATTGCTATTGCTACTTGGCTGAGGATGCGTGCCAGATTTCTTATGCTGACCACCGCGAAATCCGCGGCCATGGCTCTCTTCATAGTTCGTACTAGCAGGGCGCTTCCGCGCCCGTGTGCTTATGTTCGTGCTGCGTTTGTTATGGGCGTCGTGTGAGCGGCTAGCCGCCCAGCGATGTTGGCGCGGAGTCGTCCCGACGTGTGTGCATGCGGCTGTGATGAACATCGGCGGCTTGAGCGCTTGTTGGTTGAAGAAGTGCGGCGGCATTTCGGAACGTGTGTGTACGCGCTTGTGATGAGCACCGCGGACTTTGCAGATGTATAAGGTTAACCTTAACGTTAACGATAAGCGGTTAAGGTGAATCTTAACGTTAACGTGAACCTTAGCCTTAAAGCTTATCAGAGGGCTGCGCGATGTCGCGACCAGCAAAGATACGAGTCGTGGCCCGATGTTTTTACATTGCGAGCAAGCTGTTATTGGGGCAGCTATTGACGCTGCGACGTGTATTTCGTTGCACGGCATTTATTAATGTATGTGCCAGACGCCGGGGGGTGAGAATATTGGGTGGCGTGCGGTTGGCGGTTGCCAAATTGACGGGCGGTCGGGCGGCCGGGCCGGCGCGCCGGGCTCCGGGTAACTTTTGGTCGTTCGTCATGTTTTTGCTGTGCGGCTGTCGGGATGTGTATTTATTTTGTTGTTTATATTTTAGGTTGACATGCTGATTGCGCATTATGGCTGTGCTATCTGCTGCGGTATGGGGATGGCAGTACGCAGTGCGACGTCTGTCGTTTGCCTTTACTATTGAGTGTGGTTGTTGAAATGTGTGTCGCTATAAGTTAGAGGGACACACACCGCTAGTTGGATGAGGATGTCTTGTAGATTTCTTATGTCAAGTCCGTAACAATGTATCCCCAAGTGCTCTCTTCATATGTTCTAACGAACATAAGCATACTTGTACGAACATAAGCATAAATTCGTGGTTTGATGTTCGGTTCAACTAGACAATTCATGAAGAGGGCGAAGGCTCCGGCTTGTGGGGCGTCGGCTTCGGCCTACCTTGCGTTCTCTTGTGTGCGCCGTTGAGAGACACGGTCGCCTACCGTTGCCAAACGAACTTGACTTGTTCCGAACAGATCAAGCCGTGCACGTGCCGGTTGTGCTGTATCCGTCTGTTTTCATCCCCCGCGAGCGCGTACATGCACGCCCGACGTCTGCGTTGTGCGCCAACTGCTTATTGGGACCCGGGGTGCGCTATTACAGATCCAATACTATCCGATTGCAGAACCGACAAAGTCCTCCCGCGGAGACCGATGGCCGATAACGGTTTGCTGGAATTAGAACGGAACGACTGGGCGCGAACGCAGGAGAGTGTCGGGAGCGGGCGTTTGTGCGCCCACATCTGGTGTGTAATTGTTCAGGCATGATGTCTTATAACCCCCGATCATGCAACACACGCGGACATGCTGTTCAAAAGCCATTGCTGTCATGCTGTGGTTGTAACAGTGGGCTCCAGAGTCCAGACACTCGTGAAGTTTCGGCCAGCGGACCAACGAGCCCTTGTTGGTGCACTTGAGCACTTCAGCGAAAACGACAAGGGATCGGGCCGTTTGGCTGACGTGCGGCTGAGTTGGCACTGTCCAACGGTTGGCAAGCCGTCGCGGGCGGAGTGCCCCCGAACACCTTTACCGGTATTCCATTTCAAACACTGAAGGCCCGCCTCCGATCGTAACGGAGGCGCGAGCATGTTGAGCGGCATCAAAGCCCCTGCTGGTTTCTGCCCAGCTTTACTAATTCAACAGTATCAGCCTACCTTCATGCTCGTCGTCGTACAGTCGGGCCAGATCACATGACCTCAAACAATCTTGCGTATTTTGCCCCAGCCAGCCAGCCAGCCAGGCCTACACGACACGCCTCCCGCTAGAGCACCTCGCCTCCGTTCGCCCTCAGCGCCCTCAGCGTCACTGCCAGCGTGCCAGGGAGGGAAGAAGCGAAGCCGCTGCCCCCGCAAGCCCGCATCTAACCAGGCCGTTTACCGGTATACGGTATGCGAAACTGTCGAGCAGCAGACGAGCCCCCAGGTGCGGCGCATTCGTCGCATCTCGCCTCGCTTACGGCACCGCAATGCTTGCCTTCTAGCGCGAGCACAGTGTTTGAGGCTGCTGCTGCTGCTGTGCGGCATCCGCAGCAGCGGCAGCCAGAAGCACACGACCGGCGCCGGCACTCGCGTCCGAGCGTCCAAGCGAGCGCTCAGGCGGGTTGCAAGCTGGGGGTTTCTGCGGGCATGCGCATCAGAGCTGAGCTGAGCTCAGCACATCACAGCACATCACAGCACAGCTAGCCAAAGAAGGGCGCATTGCACGTGCAGGTCCTGCGGTTGCCCATACACACGCCCTCGAAAGTGGCGTTGCGCTTGGCGAAGGACGGCGCGACGGGGGCCGCCAGCAGCGCTTCGTGCGCAGCCCGCATGGCCGCCTCGTTGGGTTTGAGCGCGAAGCGGTGGTGGTTGAACAGCGCCATAGACTTGCGGGCATCCTGGGGTTGACAGTTGGCGGTTGGAGGGTTGAAGTGGTTGGAAAGTGATGGGAGCTTGGGACGGCGGACGGGTTGCTGGCACGACAGCGGCGGCTGGCAGCGGTGTCAGAACAGCAAAGGCCGGGAGAGATGGGTTTCCTGGCATCGGCAGGGGAAGGCGATGGCTGCGATGCGACCGCCTTCGGAGTCACAACACCAAAGGCGGAGTGAGCCGGAGCAGCTGAAGGAGCCGGGGAGTGCCGTGCTGTCTCCGCCGCGCCCAAACAGCCGCTTGCAGCTTGCCTGCCTTGGGCCTGGTGCCGGGGGAACCTCGGGGCGCGTCCCCGATGGGTTTCGGCTGACACACCCGCATAAGGACCGAGCGGGAGGACCGAGAGGCGGACTCCGCGCGGTGCCGTGCCGTGCACGAAACATCCCACATCGTACATCGTGCTGCAGCTTCAAGGTCCGGCGCCGCCGAGGGCCGTGCTGATGGTCCCCTGCTACAGTCCCCAGCGCCAGGAACGCCGCACGCACACACCTCGGCTGCGTCATGTTCGATGAGCCCCTGGGGGTCCTGCCAGCCGAGCAGCACCCGGGCTAGGTGCGACTGCGCAAACACGGAGAAGCTCCGAAACTGCGGATAAGGCAGGCGGGGGGCGGAGGGGCGGGGACCGATGCTGGCAGCTGCAGCGACGGGAGGCAGTTTCGTAACTAGGAGTACGAGTAATATCCTGGAAAGGTAACAACCTGCTGAACAGCGGTTTCGGTAACTAGGACCCAGTCATCAGAACAGACTCGTGTCGTGTCGTGTACCGCACCTTTTCGTTCCAGACGCGGTAGAGGCCCTGCAGGTCTTGCATGCCCTCAAAGTCAACACCCTCCTTGAGACCCAACCACACGACGTCCTGCCGTATGTTCTGGCCGATCAGTACGGCATCTCGCGGCAGTACGGAACGTACGGCCTGCAGCGCCTGTGCCAGCGGGACGCCGTGCTCCCGCAGCAGCGCCTCGGTGATGCCGGTCAGGGGCGTCAGGTACGACACCACGGTGAGCTCCTGCTTGATGTACACATTCTGAAGCGTATGACATGCATGGTGCGCCGTATACAGAGGCCGTGAGGGGCAGGAGAGGCGTGAGGAGAGAGGTTTAATCCGAATTAGGCCCAGGGGGAGCCGGAATGAGGGCCGGGCGAACGGTTTCTTTGTGTGTTTTACCATAATTTCCTTGTAGCCTAAGAGATTGCTAAGGCGCACGGAAATTTGGGGGCCGTTTGGCAGCGCGGCACGGAGGTCTATTAGGGGATGGTGTATCCCGTGCGCAGCTTACCCACCCGAAAGCCCCCAACAATCAGTCTCACCAGCAGGACGTTCATGTGCTCATCTACAACAGCAATCTGTGCGACCGAGCGCGCGTTGTGGTCCACGCCCGTCGCAACGCATTCGACATCTACTGCGAAGAATTTCGAAGGCTTCACCGGCGCAGCCGCCATTTAGTCAAAGCTCTTCTAGTACTTGTCAGCCATGCATATCGTGCCACGTTTCGTAGTACTAGGGCAGCATTAATTGGAGGTGCAACAAACGACGCAACACGACACGGCGGAATCCTGCCGACAACGATGATGTGTCTTATCAGAGCGTTGATGGTAGCTACTTCACAATAGATCTGGCTCGAAATACATGCACCCTTGCGACATTCCATTTTCTTGTTATCGTCGCCGTTATTGCCGTTGTGAAACCCCAGCTGCACGAAAATGGCGGAACTTCCTTACTCCCAGGCTGATACGTGCGCCGCGTTCGACCTGCTGGGGCTCTTTGACAGCATCCTTCTGCCGTCGGCGGTGCTGACGCTCCTGGACCTGAACACGCGAAAGCTGCTCCGTGTCTGCTGCAAGCGGCTGCGCGCAGAGGTGGACGTTCACGTGACCAGCATCACCATCAACAGGTGTGGCGCAGTGTGGGTATCCACTGGGGGTATCTCCAATCACGGCAAAGTGGGCAGCTGGCCCCGGCGTGTGTTTTGAAACTCTCGCAATTGGGGCGATGGCATGAGGATCCTCAGTTGATGCAGGGAACGCTACTCGCTGATCATCGTCAACGCCGGCATTCCGCTTTGATCATGTAGGATAGCCTGCCTGCTCATTTGATGGCACGTGCACGGCCAGGACACTCAGTTGTACGGCAAGGACCCTCACTTCACTCGCCCCTATCCTCCTCATTTCATTCTCGACAGCAACACCTCCTTGGTCCCTGCACTTTTAAAAACACCTGGCCACGCACCGACCCATTGTCACCTCCGCCGATCCTCAATCTCCTTCCCAATCCCCACACCATAACCTCGACCACATCCTCCTCCTCCTCTGCTCCCTGCACGCCAAATCACCGGAAGGAAGAAACCCCAAGCAGCCCCAACATCCCTACCCCCCAAAATGAACCACCGCGCCGAGGCCCCGCAGGTACAATATCTCCAAGCTGCAGCCGACGCAGCCCGGCTCCCTGGCCGCCCGCTACCCCCGCCTCCGCCGCCTCGCCTTCGGCGCTAACGAGCCGCGAGACGTCGCGGCGCTGCTGCGCTCCCAACTTCCCTCCCTGGCGCCCTCCCTGGCCTGCCTGGACTTCTGGTCCTACTACGCCTCAGTCTCCTCGGAGCTATGGGCCGCGCTCGTGGAGCTGGCGCCGCCGGCCCTGACGCTGCGGCTCAACATCAACGAGAGCCTGCTGCGCCGCATGGAGGTGGACGCGGTGCTGGGCGCGCTGCGCGCGCTGCGGTCGGGCCGCCCCGGCCTGGTGGTGGAGTTTGCTGCGGGGCACACCAGCTTCGGCTTCCGCAGCACGGAGCGCGAGACCCTGCGCTTCCTGGCTTCCGCCGAGTACATCCGGTCGCTGGGCTTCAGCATCGGCCTGCGCGGACGGGAGCTGCAGGACGGGCGATTCTTCGAGTACCTGGCGGCGGAGGCGGCGCCGCGGCCGCCGCCGCCTGCGGCGGCGGCTGCGGCGGCTACGCCGTCGCCTGCGGCGCGCGCGATCACGGCGCTGTCGCTGACGCACTACGAGGCGGAGGAGCGGCCGCCGGTGGGGCCGCTGCTGGCGGGGCTGCACCTGCTGACGGCGCTGCGCAGCCTGACGCTGGACTGCGAGATCAGCCTGACGGAGCTGGCACCGCTGGCGGCATGCGACGGCCTCACGCAGCTCACGGTCGACCTGCTCGTCGCGCGCGCGCACGCGCCGCGGCCGGCGGCGGCTCCGCCGCTGCCGGCGTGGAACGCCGCCGCCGGCGGCGCCGCTGGCGGGTTGGTGGCGGCGACGGTGCCGCTGCCGCAGGTCCGGTCACTGACGCTGGGCCGGGAGTCGCACCCGGCGCAGCCGCTGGCGGACGTGTTTCCGCGCCTGACGGAGCTTGTATCGGTGCCCTGCACGCGCAACGTGGGCGTGTACAACGTCTTCCACTGCGGCCTGATGCTGGGCGGGGCCGGCCTGACGGCGCTGGCGCGCCTGACACTGGGCTGCGTGGTGGCGGCGGCGGCGGCGCCGGGCGCGCTGGCGGCGGCGGCCAGCCTGACGGCGCTGGCCTTCACGCACGCCGACAACGAGTCGACGGCGGGGCTGCTGCGTGCAGCGGCGGCGCTGCCGCGCCTGCGGCGTCTGGCGCTGTGGGACCACGAGGACGCTGACGAGTATCTGGCGCTAAAGGAGCTGCTGTCGCCACCGCCGACGGCGGCTGCTCCGCTGCCGCCACCGGTCGTGTTCCGCCACCTGGAAGAGCTGGAGGTCCGCGCGACCGCTCCGGATTTCTTTCAGGAGGTGCAGGCGCTGCTGGCGGAGGGGGCGCTGCGCTTCGGTCCCTGCGGCGGCGATGGCGGTGAAGACGGCGGTGGTGATGGTGGCGGTGGCGGCGGGGTGCGCCGCGCGCGGCTGGACGCGTGTTATGACCCTCCGCTGCTGGTGGTGGGTCAGCTGGGCTCGCTGCTGGCGGCGCTGGGTCCGGGGCTGCGGGGCGCAGTGGTGTCGGGCTGGGCTACCCCGGGCAGCGAGGCGGCACTGCTGGCGCTGGGCCAACACATCGGGCGACCGGGGCTGGTGATGGAGTACGAGTACCCGCTGCTGTGACGGAGGGTTGATGAGTTGATGCGGCGGTGGCGGAAGCTATGGGATGGAGTTGGTCGCGATTGCTGGTCAGGGTGAGGTTCATTCCTGAGCTGGACGGGCCTGGAGCGCTGGCGGCGCGGAGGCGACCGTGCTCGGCGATGTGGGTCGCGCGGTGGTGGGCTCGAGCCTGGCGGGGGCACGTCCAGACCCGGCCGTGGGGAGGGTTGGGGCCGGAGCCGACGGCGCAGGATGGAGGGCGGGTGGAAGCAGTTGCCGGAAACGTTTTGGAGGTTGAGGCCCGCCGCTGTCTGTCTCGCTGTTGGGTAGGCAAAGCCGTGCTGACCCCGCGCCACGCTCTCCCTACCAACGCGCACGCGCGCACTGTCGCCGCAACGCCAGCCGGAGGCAGGCGGATCCGGTAGCAGATGGATGCAGCTTGGCGCAGGAATGCTACCCACGCCGCTCCGCCGCCTCCGCCTCCGCCGCCCACGCCTCCACGTCTCGCACCAGCCGTCTCATGCCGCAGCCGCCACCCCCCGAGCCTGCGCCATCGCCGCCGCTGCCGTTGCCCCCATCATCCGCCCCCTCCGCGCTGCAGCCCAGCCAGCCCCTCGCCGCCCGCTCCTCGGGCCTCAGCAGCGTCGCGGCCAGCCGCAGCGCCAGTCGCTGGCAGCACGCGCGCCGGCGACCGCAGCTGATGGCCTCCAGCGCCGGGTAGTGGTGCATTCCGAACACCAGGCGGGCCATCACGCAGCCCGCGTAGCCCAGGCTGATGTCGGTGATGTGGCGGGACGGGACAGGAGTGTGGCAGTCGGAGGACGGAAAGTGAAGGGAGGGCGAACGGGCGGCCGAGTGGATGGGTGGGTGGATGGGTGGGTGGGCTAGCGGGCAGCAGGTTCGTCGGCTGGGTAGGGCAGAACAGAGCTTTTACACACGCCAGTCTACTTTCTGCGCGTAGAAGCCATTCCGTCCTAAGACCGCCTCTCGCCTCCGTATTTCGGTATTCGGGAGGCGGTAGACCAATCCACTTACAGTGGAACCACCCAGGGAATCGCATACCGGTATCCGGTGCACCCACCTGTCGGAGAGCACCCGCTGCGCCAGAGCCTCGCCGAGAGCGACGGGCCCGGCGCCGACGGTGGCCTCGCCGTCGCCGGCATCAGCACCCCCGGCGTGCCGTACCGGCGTGTACGACCGAATCCGGGCCTCGAGCTCCTGCCAGAGCTCCGTGATGCAGCGCAGCAGTGGCGCCGGCGCCGGCTGTCGTTCGACCCCGCGGCACTCCGTCGCGCAGTACGACAGCAGCAGGTTGCCCAACAAGCTGCCGATGTCGTACGCCATGGGGCCGTACGTCGCAAACTCCCAGTCGATTAGGTGCGTGTCGCTGCGCGAGGCGCTGCCGTGCATCTCGCTGCCAGTAGCGGTTCCAGAAGCGGGCGCCGAGCCGGGCGCCGGTGGCTCCGGAACCAAGATGTTACCGGCGGTCAGGTCGTTGTGGATCAGCGTCTCGGCGCTACTGCCGTACATGTGCAGCAGCCGAGACACCTCCTGCCGTACTAACGCGTCGGCGCTGGGTTGTTGCCGTACACGGGGTTGTGCAGGGGTTGGTAAGGGAAGGGGGCCAGGGGTGTCGCGCGGGTGGGCTGTCAGGAAGGCAACATGGCGAGTTCGGCACTTCCACTTCAAGTCAAAGACTCTTTCGCGCCGTCTTCGGTGGGCTAAGCTGGCTGCACGCCCCCTGCGCCAGACCCCCACTCAAACCAGATGCCCCAGCCCAACCGGCCCTTGTACAGCCGCACGTACGACCTCACCGCAGCTGCGCCACCTCTTGCTCCAGGCCCGATGGCACTCGGTTGCGGATACACTCCGTGTCCCACGGGTCGGTGAACACCACCGCTGCGTTTGCCGCCACCACCTCGCCGTTGCGCAGCCGCTCCGCGGCGGCGGCGTGCTCCTCGCACGGTAGCTCGTACACCGAGTTCCGGAGCAGGTAACCCGCCAGCAGCGACGCCAGGTCGGCGGCGAGGGGAGGCGGCGGAGGCAGTGCCACAGCCTCCGTTGAGGCGGCGGCGGAGTCTACGGAACTGATGACTGCATCGGCGCGCGGGACTAAGGCGTCGACGAGTTTCACGCGGCGGCGGCCCTGCGGGCCCGAAATTAGCTCTTGTACGAGGACGCCGGCGGCAGCGTCGTACAGCAGCAGCGCGGGGACGTGCTGCGGGCAGGCGGCGTGCGCGGCGGCCATGGCTTCCGCCTCCACACTCAATCGGGCCTGCGCGGGGGCGCAGCTTTGGAGGCCTAAGTTGCCCGGCGGAAAGAGCATGGAAACGACTGAGTGGTGGTGTAATGAAATGAAAATTGGTTGGGCTGGAAAGGAGGACAGCGGTTGTCGGGACTATTCGCAAGTCCCTGCGGTAGAGGCAAGCCAAGCCGGTCCGCCCCGGCCTGACCTGTGACAGCTTGAACTCGGGACCGATGGATCGCACGAAGGGTGCCGCGTATTTGACCACCACATCCCCTTTCGGGCCGCTGACGCGCCACACAAAGTTGATGCGCCCGCCGGACAGCTCCGCGACTTTGACATCGCCCGACGGGCCGTTGTTTGACCCTTCGGTACCGCTGCGATTGCTGGAGGCGCTTGATGGACTAGATGCAGATATGCCCAGTAAGTCCCTCAGCAGCGGGTGCTGGCGGACGTAATCTGCGACCGCTTCAGGTGATTGCAGTGGTCGAGGTGTTGCCAAAGCTCCGCGAGCGCCGTCATAACCAGATGACAGACATTTAGGGGCGCTTGCATAAGTCCTTGCCAACGAACTGGCCAATAGGCAGGTGCGACGAAAGCTTACAGCAGGACAATGAAGGATGGACAACCGGCACAGCGACGCAGGGACTACTGAGTCCTTAATACAAAATTGCGAAGCTCTCATTATAATAGGATCGAACTGCGTCGTATGTCGGCAAGGTGAACCTAAGGGAACAGCGCTGGAGCATGCGCGCCGTACTATTTTGCGAAATAGTACGACCTACAAGCGCACCGGTCGTCCGGTCCCTCACCACGTTCGGCACTCCCGAATAAGTTTCTCTGCCGGCTAGTTCTGCATAAAGTCAACATGGATCTTGACAAGGCGCTGCTGCTTCTCGACAAGCATCGGCCGGCCGTGCATCCTCAGACAATCTATTTCGTCGGGTCCGGCATTTCGTTTGATGCACCTGCAGCTGCGGCCATGTTTGC
This sequence comes from Pleodorina starrii, assembly GCA_030267565.1. Lineage (NCBI taxonomy): Eukaryota > Viridiplantae > Chlorophyta > Chlorophyceae > Chlamydomonadales > Volvocaceae > Pleodorina > Pleodorina starrii. The sequence goes on along the minus strand of BRXU01000007.1, from coordinate 4,268,544 downwards.
GTATTTGGAAGACGGGAGTACCATTGACGTCGGCCACCTGGCTTTCATAATGAAAGCCAGGTGGTCAGTGTTGACGAACGTTCACATTCAGTGAACGTTCCCCGTGACTGTTCGCTGAACAGTGACGTCTTCGAGTTCCCGGCCTGATCTACGTTTAGACGGAAGAGCATTATCCGAACGTGCTGCGAACACCAACGGCAACCACCAACCAACCAACTTAATCAACACATTGAAATCCAGCAGTTCCAGCTCCGTTGAAAGTCCCAAGCCCTGAACTCCGAAGAGAGCCAGAAACTCCACAATCCACAACATTGCTGAGTTCATTTTTCGTAATAATTGCTCAACTGGTGAGCGCATTGGAAAGTTGCCACGCACGAGCCTCCGAACGCAGTGCGGGTTTCGCCGCAGCCCCAGGCTCATATCCCCAACGCTCCAGATATCCCTCGTGGAGCCAAGCCCTCCTGCAGGCAACTCCCCTTCAGCGTCACGCTAAACCTCCGAAGTTTAGTCACATCACCAACCCAACGTGCAGCAGGAGCCACAACTTCCCCCTTCTCCCCCTTCCCTCCGCCTCACGGCCAGTCTGCCCCCGCCATGACCGCCTCCACCTCCTCCGGACTCCGCGGCACCTGGGTCAGCCGCTCGATGCCGCTCTCCGTAACCACCACGTTGTCCTCCAGCCGTACGCCCCCAACCGCCATGTACGACAGTACGGCGTCGCGCACCAGGTACTTGGACTTGACGGGATCCTGCTCAAAGCGCACGGCGGTGGGTTTCGAGCCTTTGATCGTCAGCACACCGCCAGGACAGGCAACGGGCCAGGCCTCTTGGCTGGCGAGCAAGTTGCCAACTTGCTGCTGTAAGCCTCCCGGGCCTTACACGGCACCCTGTAACCAGCTAACCACCACAGCCACCCCCAGCCCCCGGCCTGTCAAGTGCACATACACACAAGAGCTTTCCTCGGCTAACACGGCACCCACCAAAAGCGCGGCTTTCCTGCAACAAGACCTGACATGGCGCACACAGGCCAGTCCTCTTCGCAGCACAGACACGCCCTCAACCCCGACCCCAACCCCCATCCCGACCCGGCGCCAACTCCAACCCCAACCCCAACCCCGACCCCGACCCCGACCTCGACCCCGACCTCGACCCCGACCCCGACCCCGACCCCGACCCCGACCCCGACCCCGACCCCGACCCCGACCCCGACCCCGACCCCGACCCCGACCCCGACCCCGACCCCGACCCCGACCCCGACCCCGACCCCGACCCCGACCCCGACCCCGACCCCGACCCCGACCCCGACCCCGACCCCGACCCCGACCCCGACCCCGACCCCGACCCCGACCCCGACCCCGACCCCGACCCCGACCCCGACCCCGACCCCGACCCCGACCCCGACCCCGACCCCGACCCCGACCCCGACCCCGACCCCAACCCCGACCCCGGCCCCGACCCCGACCCCGACCCCGACCCCAACCCCGACCCCGACCCCAACCCCAACCCCGACCCCGACCCCAACCCCGACCCCGACCCCAACCCCGACCCCGACCCCAACCCCAACCCCGACCCCAACCCCAACCCCGACCCCTGTTGGCGCACCTGTAGCGCCGGCATCAGCAGCGCCGGGTTGAAGTAGCAGCCGGGCTCCACCGTGATGACCATACCCGGCTGCAGCACCCGGGAGGTGCGCAGACTGCGGAAGCCGGGCCGGGAGCTGCGGGCCGGGGAGCCGGGAGGGTAGCCGCCCACGTCGTGCGTGTTGAGACCCAGAAAGTGGCCCAGGCCTGCATGCATGCAGGGGGGCGCGAGGGGGGTGCGGGGCGTGTCAGTGGCGGGGTGTATTACGCACGGGACGATACGCGACGATGCGTGTAGGCATGCGGGTGCGGATGCGAGTGCGATTACAGACTGACTGGCTAGCCGGGAAGGCCGTGGTGCCGTACCGTGCGGCATGAACAGTCCACCGATGTCCGCCTCCAACAGCTCCTCCACACTGCCACCGCCCACCACTCCGGCCGCCAGGAGGCCCTCCAGGATGCGACGATACGCCAGGGCGTGCATGTCCTATTGCAGGGCAGGTGGAGGTGGAGGGGAGTTTGCGGGGAGGTGGAAGGGAGGTAGAGCAGCGGGGGCAGGAAACTAGCTGAGTGTTGTGGAAGTGGGGAATAAGAGGAGCGGAGCGGAGCGGGGGCAGAGTAATAGCAGCAGCAGGAGGTTGAGGAGGAGGCGGAGGCGGGAAAACGGCTGGAGCGCGAGCAAGATGCACTGGTGGTGCATGCGGCTGAGGACGGCTGGGAAGGAGGGGATACGGGGGAGGGGCCGGACGGACGATAGGGGCGGCCAGCAGTGCAGGTGCGGCGCGTATCTCACCCACCCGCCTTCCCGCCTGTTGACAAGTGCCAGGTACTGTGCGTGTGTTACCGGACCTCCCGGCGCACGAGAACCCCGGCCCGGTCCCCGCACGTCTCCCCTCCACCACCACCCCTCCACCCACCGTCCACGCCACCCCGGGCTTCATGGCTCGCTCCACGTCCCTCTGCGCCGCCAGTACCGCCTCGTATACCACCCGCTGCTGGGGCGTGAATTTGCCGCCTGGAGGCATGGCGGGCGGACGAGCGGGCGGGCGGGCGGGCGGGCGAGGACACACAAGGGGGGCTGGAAGGGGGAGGTCAGGCGACGAGAAAGCGCCGCAGGATTGCTCAGTGGTAGTACAGCCCCCATGTTAAGACCGCGTGCTGTGCTGTAGAGGATCAATCGATCGACACCACTCAAGCCAACTGGGATGAACGGACCCGCGGGTCCATTTGAATCCTCCCAGCGACCAAGACTCTCAGCCGCCAGCCCCGCCCGACCCGACCCGACGGCCTCGGCCCCCAACTGACCCACGGGCCACGTGGTCGTGATGTCGCTGCCGTACACGTAGTACTCGCAGCCGGCGTCCAGCAGCAGCAGCTCCCCGGGGCCGGTCTGCCGGTCTGAGGGAGGCAGGTCAGGAGGCAGGAGGCAGGGAGCGAGGGCAGGACGACCCGGGTGTTGAGGGATTCGAGCGGGGGTTCGAAAGGGAGGGCCAGACGGGCAGGGTGGGAGGACCGAGGGCTGCGGCCTTGCTCCTCGCGGCTCTCGATGCTTGTAAGGGCAACGCAGACTGACCCGGGGCAGGGGGTTTCGGTGACGGCGGTGACGACTGAGGATCGAATCCGCGGGGTGTAAGGCCGTGGGAGAGGACGCGGTGGGGGATGCAGAGGCATGCATCCGCTCACACACATTACGCCCCCACCCCCACCCCACCGTTGGGTGCGCCCGCGTGTCCGTAGTGCAGAATGGCGGCGTTGGTGCCGGATGCTGCGATGGGCGTGAACATGGGCGAGCGGCAGCCCCCGGCGGTGTAGCAGTGGTGCAGGAACGCGGACTCGACGCAGTACTCCATCACACCCGGCTTGGCGGACCGCATGGCGGCGATGTGGCCGGCGGAGCCGATGACGTTGGCGTAGCGGATGATCTCGATCTCCTCGGGGATCTTGATCTGGGTCGCGTGCGTTTGTTGGTTTGTTGGTTTGTTGGTGTTAGTGGAGCAAAGGGTCGTCTTGTTTGTTTGTGTACCAGGTCAGCACAAGATCCACCGCATATCCTCAGCTGTGTGTACCGGGTTAGCAGTTGATCGCTAATCCAACTGTCCAACATCCAACCGTCAAACCACCAACCACCCCGACCCACCACACGGCACTCCGTGATGATGTCGTACAGTGTCCCCGTCTCCAGCGGGATGTTCTCAGCGGGGGACTGCGGAGGGGACACCGTCAGGCCACTGGGGGTGGGGTGGGGCGGGGTGGGGCGGGGAGAGACGGCGGGTGGGCATGAGGGCGGGGGTGAATGGCAGCTTGGGTGGGGGGACGAGGGGTGAGATAGCAGGGCGAGAAGGCATCTGCAGTTCCGTGTATGTCGTAGAGACCCCCATGGATAAGGCCCAAAGGGTCCCAAGATGACAGCGTGTCACCCAGGGAGGGTACCCCATGCGACATCTCCCCCCGACATGGAAAGGCGCGCCCACATGCCCAGTTGCCCACAACGCACAGACACGAAAGTGCAAGGGACGTGTACGGCACCTGTCCGTGTTGACGCCGTGCAGCACGTGCAGGCAGGGCGGCGCCATGCCGCGTATCACGTCGGGCATCTCGTCCACGTAGTGTACGGCATCCACTCCGTACTTGGCCTTGAACTCCTCCGGCCCCTTGAGCCGCCCCATCCACACGGCGTACGACTCGGGCAGGCGCGGCATGAACAGCAGCGAGCAGCCCTGCAGAGACAGACAGACGGACAGACAGACAGACGGACGGACCAGCCGGTGACAACTCAGGGTGCACATGAGCACGCTGCTGTTGGGTCATGGCCGATGGTTCGGTGTCGCTGTCTTCGTACCGTTACGTCATAAGAAGGAGGGTTTGGTGCGAATTGGGTCGTGGACGCCTTGGAGCAAGGTGGTGGGCCGTGCAGGGCACTGGCCGTGCATTCCCGTTTCTTAACAGGGGGCAAGGGCCAGCTCGTTCCCGGGTCCCTCCTTGCGCCGCCCCGCCCCGCCCCGCCCCGGTTCCCCTCTCCGCTGTCCAGTGGGCCCCAGTTGCACCCTCAACCCCCGGTTGCACCCTCCACCTGTCCCGCCTGTCCAGTGCCGTACCGTTTTGACACACAGTGCGCCCAGCCAGTCGCACTCCTGCACCCCGAACAGGTAGTGCATGTACGATTCCTGCCTGAGGGACGGCGGTACGGCGGTAAAGTGCGGTCAGTTGCAAGGGGGGGATTAAGCACGCGCCACCACCGGTATCGCACCAGTTCACACACACGCACACACACACGCACACACACGCACACACACGCGCACAACACCCCATCGCTTGTTTCACCCCACCTGAAGAGCGGCTCCCCATCGCTGCTGTACAGGTGCGTCTCCTTGCCGCCCTGCGGCCCCATCCCAGGCGCCACGGCAAGGGTTGATGAGCCACTTGTTTTACACAGCGGTTGGGAACAGCGGTTCGGGAAACGAATTCTTAGCGGGCTCAGGGAAACGCTTGGTAAGAAACACGGTGATTCACGGAAGCGGGGGAGGAAGGTGAGGATGGGGCCGAGGCGAAGCGCGTGTACACGCATTGCACCCACGAAGACCCGTGGGTCTCAGAATGGGCACTGGCCGCAGGAGAGGCGGCCTCCCCCCCGACACACACGAGGCCGCGAAGCCAGTTTGATAAGCGCCAAATCATCGGGATTTCAGCGAGGCGGCTTGAGGTTGCTTGGCTGTGCCTGGCCAAGCGCACGGGGCCTGGGTAGAGAGCCAATGGCCTAACAGACGCTCAGCAACCCTCGGCGCCGATCCAACTATGCAGCCGCGTGAGGTCGTATGATGGTCATGGGCGCACCTCCAGCAGTACGAGGCCACGCTTCTCTTCCGGCAGGGCGGCCTGCAAGCGCTCCAGTAGCCGGGCGCGGAGCTTGCCGTGCAGGACCTTCCGAGAAATCCTGGGACGCCACGCGAGACAAACGATTAACATGCATCACTTTTATATTTTATTTCATCACCAGTTTCGATGCTGTGATCCCGAGTCGCGCGAGACATCGGTTTGGCCATTGTTGAAAAGGCATGGCCAAGCCCAGCCCTACCTGAGAGTCCCCGGGCCCATATGATACGTATCGGCCTCGATGGGTGCATCCGTGCTAATGGCAGCCATGGCGTTCGCTGCGGAGGTGCTGCTACTTTGGCGCGACCCTAAAGGGCGAAACGGCGAGCCTCGACAGACCGCCGCTGTCAACCTATAGCGATGAAATTGAGCAACAGCTGTTGCGAGACCTGGTACTTGTCGCAGAAGCATTAAAGGTGACGCCTTGGCACCAACGCGTGACACACTGCTCCTTAGTCGTGATCCAGGGCGCGCCTGCCTCTTCTCTTGCCAGACTTTGCTCAGTCGAGCCAAGTCAGTAGCTTGTGTCTGATGTTTTTGGCGGAGCAGGCCAACCGCTCCCACGCTATTGTTCCAGTTTCCACGGTTTGGCGCCAACTACCCAACTACCCGACATGTTCGCTTGCAAACCGATGTGAAAGTCGGTTCTCCTTGCAAGTACTGCGTCGTCGCTTGAAAGGGAATACCGGTAATGGGCACCTGTCAAGACCGGCGCTTGAAGACGAGGCTCAGTAACCTAAGGCGTATGAGCTACCAAGCGGCCATGTGCTCGCTGCTTGCCGGGGCCTGCCGGGGACCACTTCCTCGCAACCTGCCGACGATTTCAGGCCGCCACCTGTCGACAGTCACGGGCTCATCGGTCATCACGACCCGCAAAATCACGAACCACCCGAAGGCGTCTCTCATGTCAAATTCCTGAAATGCAAACTGAATGGACTGAAGCATGCCCAGATCCGCAATTATCCTGCTTGTGCGGTCCCAGGCCCTGAACCCTGCGGCCCAAGCCTGCACGTGTACAGGGTACCAGTAGAGCTGAAGGCATCTACCGAAGTACGGTTCATTTCGCACGCGGTATTTCCGTCTGTCTGCCGGGTCAAAGGGCGACTTCCCATGGTCACCGAGGGTACCTACGGTAGTCGTAACCTCTTGTCGCCTGATGTCCAAGTACCGTCTGCATTCCGTCCTCACGCGTCACCCACCCAATCACCGCTTCACCGCTGCCGCCAAGCGTCCTTGCTCCTCCGACACACGCGCGATTTCCCGCACCCTGCGCCTCGCCACCCACCCACCTACCTCCCCCCACGCACGTGCGCCCGCCGCTCCCTCGGAAGCACCCGGAGCTCCCAACCGCAAACCAGCGCCCGCCAGCCCGCCGCGCACTCACGCACGGTACACACGCACAGGTCGACCTTTCGGGGGTTCCTTCACTCCCTCGCGCACGCCACAGCCCACACCCTAGCTGCATCCCGCGGGCAGCCCATCTGCCTCACGCGCACGTCGCCGCCCCGCCATACGCCAGCTTGGCAACAGCAAGAGGTAGACCGCACCGCCCCTACCGGTCTCTACCTGCTGTTCATGCTAGCGGATCTCGCCTGAATCTGCTCACGAGTCAGCGGCATCTCGTCCTCGTCATCGTCCGACTCGTCAATCAACTCCACGTCGGCACCGCCAGCGGCGGCGTTGCCGCCCGCCGCCGCCGTCGCCTTGCCGGCGCCGCCGCCGGCTCCCACGGACGGCGCCGCCGCCAGAATGGACGGACCCGTGGACGGTAGGGAAGCGGTGGCGGGTCGGCTGCCGGAGCCCGACAGCCGCGTCAGACTGGACGAGCGGCCCACCATCGTACCTTGTACGGCAATGATGGCGGCGGCGCGCTGCTCCAGATGCGCAAGCCCCGCCATCACGTGCGCGCACGCCGCCACCGCGGGGTGGTGCGCCGCCGCCGACGCCGGCGCGCTAGCGCCGGGGGCAGCGGCGGCGGCGGTGCCATCGCCGCCGCTGCCGCTGGAGCGCTTACTTCCGCCACTGCCGGCCCCGGATGCCGCAGGTGCGGCGGCGTCCCAGGCCTGCGCAGCCGCCGCGGCACCCAGCTTGCGGAGGCAGGTGAAGATGCCTGTGGGGAACGGGACCCAGACCGGGGTGCGGCAGCGGGCAGGCGGATCGCATGACGTGTTATGCAATCGGCGTCACCAGTGCCTATCGCCCGCTTTGAAACGTCCGTCAAAAGAAAGAAGCGCAGCGCAGTAACCGAGAGAGGAGACTCCGGCGAATGGGCCGAGTCCGCTGTGTGGACTGCACCATCGAAGTCTGTTGAGCACCACACGGTGTAAGCACCGCCGCACTCCCCGTGGTGGCGCAGGTACGACACGACTCAGGGCACGTCACAGCAGAGCACGGCGATGCCAACGTCAGTACTTGCCGCTGCCGCCATAGGCACCCACGCCCACCCCACCGCAGGCCCCCCGCACCCTGCCCCACCCGTTCGCAGCATGGCCAGCCGCCTCTCGATGACGCTCCGTCGCTCCATCAGCCCCTCCAGCCGCCGCACCGCCGCATCCCGCCGCCCCAACACCTGGCGGATGGCCTCGTGCTGCCGACCAGCCACCGACTCGGCCTGCGGTACATACGGTACATCGTAGGGCAGGTAGGCGAGGCAGGTTGGTCAGGTAGGTAGGTAAGGCAGGCGAGTGAGGTAGCTGGGTTGTTAGGTCGCGCGCGGGGGACCAGCCTATGTGCCTATCACAACGGCTTGCGTGCGCGTCCGTGTGTGCGCAAGTGCGTGGGGCCGCTCGCTTCCCAAGCCCTCTCTCCTTTCCACAAGTCCAGCATCCGCCCTCCGCCTCTCCCTTCCCCTCCTGCGCGGTGCGCGCACCCCCACTCCGCTGCTGCGATTCCATCTTTGTTGCTCCATCCAGCGCCGCTCCCCGCCGCCGCGCTCACGTCTCACCTCCATCTGCCGCACCTCCGCCTCCAGCTCCTTGGCCTCCCTGCTGAGTGCGCCGATGCGCTCGTTGGCCTCATTGCAGGCGGAGAAGAGGTCGAAGGAGCGCTGCTCCAGGGAGCGGTAGTGCTCCAGAGCCTCGGGAAGGGAGGACAGGCCTGGGAAGTGGGGCCGGGGTGGAAGAGGGGGACGGGGTAGGGCCGCGGCCCAAGTTGGTGTGGGATGAGGGAGGGATGGAGTGGGGTCGAGGGATACCTGCGATATCGCGCCCCCAGCCGGCCCCATGCGGCAGCTCCCAGCCAGCCAGCCAGGTACACAACCGTGGCCGCTCTCCCAGCCCAGCCCAGCAACCGGTCGCAGCAGCCGCCCAGACTCACAGACCCAGACGCAGATGCTCCTCCCTGCCACCCACCCAGGCCCCTTCTTCCAGACCCCCTCCCAGGCCCCTTCCCAGACCGGGCCTCACCGGCCGTCCTCTGCAGCTGCAGCGCCGCCGCCTCCACTCCGATGCCCTGCTCCACCGAGTCAAGGTCCAGCGGCTCGGAGGGGCCGCCGCCGCTGGGCCCATCCGCCGCCTCCGCCGCCTCGACCGCCTTGGTCAGTCGGGCCGCCTGGGCCTGAGGGGAAGAGGGAGGGAGGGAGAGGGTGTGACAGTCCGAACTGGCAAGCTGACAGGAGGGAGAGGAGGGAAGGAAATGCGGGACGCAGCGATGCAACGGAGGCGCGTTTCGCGTCTCTTTCGAGGGGGACCGGTAAAAGCCCCATTACGCCGGCCCCTGTTTTCCGCACCCACCGACCCATGGGTCGCTCCAACCGCCCAGGCGCTCTCCACCCACCTGCAGCAGCCGCTCGTCCGCCACCTGGCAGGCCGCCAGCTCGCGCACCTCCACCTCAAAGGCAGCCGCCTCCGAGTCCTCCGACACGCTCAGAGCAGCCACCTGCGTCGGCCGGGTGCGATGGATGGGTAGGTGGGTAATTAGAACGGCCCGGGGTAGGTGGGTGCGATGGATCGGTGAGGAATAGGAACGTCGTATGCACTGTCCAGAGATCGACTCAATACGGTATCGACCTGTATATTGTACGATATATACGACATACCATCCCCCCCTGTCTCCTGCCCCTGGCCCTGGTTCTCCGTACCTGCACCAGTGCCTCCTGCTTTGCCTCCCCCGCCACCCGAGTGGCCTCATGCACCGCCACCAGCTCGGCGGCCACGGAGGCGACCTCGCGCTCCAGCTGGGAACGGACCTGAGGGGCAGAGGGCGACATGCCGGAATGGAGCAAAAACAGAGGAGACAGCCGGGACAGAGGGAGGACAGGGAGGCGGATGAGATGCACCCCCTTGGTCCCTCCTCCCTTTCCCTCCTCCCGGCCCCACGCGCACGCGGCCTGCTTCCGCGTCCTTGGGCCTGGCCCATCCCCTCCTCCCTCTCTTCCCTCCGTCCACGAACCCTTCCGACCATCCTCCCTCCCTCCCTCCCTCCCTTGAGTTCCGAGAGCCAGTCCATCCCCCGCCTCCCCTGCCTCCCTCCCTCCCTCCTTGCCCCTGCCCCGCTCACCGCCTCCATGCCCGCCTGCCGTCGTGTGGCCGCATCGATCTGCACCTTGAGGTCCCGGTTGGCGGCGATGTGCTCGTTGAAGCGCCGATGGGCGGCCTCCAGACGAGTCTGCGTGTGCGTGTGCGTGTGCGGGAGTGGGTGAGTGTGTATGTGTGCGGGGAGGGGTTCAGGCAGGAACGGGGCAGTGATGGATGGGGCAGGAATAAAGAGGGGAAGGAGAGGAGGCGGTAGCCCCGGCCTGGGCGCCGCCGGCCCGCACCCGGGCGAACCCCGTCCCCAGCAACCCCCATTTGCCCCTTCCCGCCCACCTCCAGCGCCTTGACGGCCTTGACGGGCGCAATGGTCACCGCGTGCGTGCCGCTGTGGCCGCCAATGTCCCGCCGAGCCGCCAGCAGCTGCGGACAGTGAGCAACACAGTGAGCAACGCAGTGAGCAACGCAGTGAGCAACGCAGTGAGCAACGCAGTGAGCAGGAGCAGACTTGGAGGTGCTGGGCGCTGAGGCTGGGCGGTGCGGGGGAGGGCCAAGGGCAGACATTGGGGCAGCGGCTGCTACTACATCTGCTGCTGCTGAAAAGCGCCAGATAAGAGCGCTAGGGATGGCAGGTGTCCCGAGCTAGACCAGCAGCGGCGGCCGCGGCAGCAGCAGCCGCAGCCCGATGGCCGGCTGCGGGCCGTGCGTCCGTCCTCCCGCAGCGCACGGCCTCCCCTCGCCACAGCTCGGTCGCTGGAGTTCGCATCCTCGGCCCGTATGGGCCCCTTTCGCGGCACGCGCCCTCGCCCCTCCCCACCTGCACCTGCGGTTCGTATACTGTATTCCTTTCCCCACCTGCGCCTGCGCCAGCTCCACCTCCCGCTCCAGGCTCTCCAGCTGCCGCTGCTCCACCTCGATCTGGGTCGGGAATGCGGGGGCGGGGCGGGAAGGAGGGCAGGGAAGAGTGGGGAGAAAGGGGTTTCGGGGCGCCCGGCGGCAGGATCAGGGGCGGAGGGGTTTCGAGTCTCAAGGGGGTTGGCATCAAGGGGGTTGGCATCGCGTGGCGTATGCGTGTTGCAGGGAGGACGACACGACACCACGCCCGGCCAGGCTGCATTCGCCGCGCCCACATCATGCCACCATTAGTTATCAACATGACCACATACCGTACATGAGACTTTCCGTACCTACCTTTCTGCTGTACGTGTCCGCCACCTCCATGAGCTTGTCGGCCCGGTCGTTCTGAGCCGGGGTGAGACCCGCCGGCTGCAGAGGACGGGTACAACGGAGGGGTGCAGGAAAACAAGGTGGGAATGATGGGGAGAGGGTATGAAGGGATGGACGGCGAGGGGAGGGCGCGGGCGCGTGAGGCAGGCGGAGGGGGCATGGCGCGAGGCATGGATGGTCGGCTGGCGCGGGGCTACCCTGAGCCCCGCCGGCAGGCGCTGCGTGGATAAGAAAAGTGAGTTGTGAAATGTCTGCTTGGAGGGCGTTTGCAGGGTTTGTGTGTGTCGGGGGGCAGCGGACCCAGTTGCGCAAGTTGAGATTGGGACAGTGAGGTCGGGCCGGCCGCGCGCAACACGCAAGGGGGAAAGGTGACCCAAGAAAGCGGCGCCGGGTGGTACCGGAGCGCACGCAGCAACTGAAGGAAGTAAGACTCCATGGATGGGGGGCAGGATGGTGGGTACATGGATGTGGGGGCGGGGGTTCGAGTCACACAAGCCTTCTGGGGCCCATCCTCCCGGCCCGCTGACCTTGACCATAACAGAGGATGCCGCGGAACCCGTCGCCACCAGAGCCGCCATCGCGGTCGCGTCCGTGCTTCCCACAGAGGTGAGGTCCGCTGCGAGCCGCTGGTTCTCCGCGCGGAGACGGTCGATGGTGGAGCGCTGGGATGCGATAATCCGCGACGCCTCCTCTGACCGGGCCTTACGCAGGGCTTCGAGCTCGCGTATCCGGAGCTGAAGTTCATGGACTGTGGCCGACCCATTAGCTGCCATTCTGCCGCTGTCTGTATATGAGCCGGAGACTGACCGAAACACTACATCGCCATAAACTATGCAGTTAAAACACTACCAAAAGGGCTCATTGTTCGTGAATCTCATACTCAGAAGCTTTTCTCTCGAACACCCTTGTAAAATGCTTCGAGCGACGCCGTCAACGAGCGTCGTGGGATTGCGATAAAGGGATTTAATCAAAAAGAGTAGCGTGACTTTTAAGGAAAAAACAAAGTTCGAGATGCAATGATCTAGTTTTGCTTTCGACTGACCAATCCGTGCTGACCAATGGGACGGACAGGCGCTGCACCAGAAAGTGGCCGACTAAAGTTCAGCTTATGTCTCAATGTACAATGCCTGACACCAAAAGGCATACAACTCGCTCGAGTCAATTGCCCTTGCCGATTGTCGTACAAGGCGCGGTGATTTGCGTGCCGTGCTTAGTTGTATGTCATGTGTGCCTCACCGATAGAGCCATACTTCAGTTCCTATAGGTAAGCTATTTGGCTTCGCGGATAAGCTTTTTATTTGCCTTTTTGCTTAGATGTCGGCGCCGGTTAGTACAGGCAGGCTCTGTCCACTCACAGAGCCTGCCCATAGCCAATTTACATGACAGGTTACGTTACCTCACGTTTACATGTAAAGTGGCAGGCCCAAACGGATCCCAATTTACATGGGCTGTTTTGGGGACGTTATGTATGTCTGTTGGCGCGAGGTCCGTACACACTATGTTGTGAGGCGGTAACGTCAAAGCGCCCATGTCCAGCACGATGTTCAACCCTTGGGTACGAAGCCTGTGAGCGTCGTTGCCCATAATGGAACCCGACGCGCTGAGGTCGGCCTCATCGCGCGAGAGCTCGGTCTCAGGGTACGCCAAGCCCTCGATGGCGGTCTCATCGCGCTCATTGTTTGCGTATTGATTGTACTAAAGTTGTGCGGCGTCGGCGAGCGGCTGCGACCGCGGCCGGCCCTGCGCGGCGTCGGCATGGCTCTCGGAAGCTCGGCCTGACCGACCACTGTGTCTTGTCGAGAAGCAGCAGCGCCTTGTCAAGATCCATGTTGACTTCATGCAGAACTAGCCGGCAGAGAAACTCATTTGGGAGTGCCGACCGTGGTGAGGGACCGGTGCGCTTGTAGGTCCGTACTATTTCAGAAAATAGTACGGCACGCATGCTCCAGCGCTGTTCCCGCGCACATAAAAGGTACTCACACAACTGCTTGGCCTTCTATATGTTCGTTATATGTGCCCCAGCAGCTTTGGTCACTTAGGCAGCTTTAACATCGTGCTGGACATGGGCGCTTTGACGTTACCGCCTCACAACATAGTGTGTACGGACCTCGCCCCTACAGACATAACGTCCCCAAAACAGCCCATGTAAATTGGGAACCGTTTGGGCCTGCCACTTTACATGTAAACGTGAGGTAACGTAACGTGTCATGTAAATTGGCTATAACGGGGCGAGGGGTCAACGTTTGGTCAATTACACCCCCCCCTGGGGTCACGTTAGACTCTTTGGCCACGTAACGTGTAACGGACCCGTTACCCCATGCGAACTGACCACGTTTCCTGTAAAGTGATGACGTAACGTGTCATGCATATCCAGCATAACCGGTACCGCGTCTGGTGAGTGAAATTAACCTGCCCTGTACTAAGGAAAGGTCGGGACACAACACCACTTGAGCTGTTGCACCGGGGGAACACTCCTTTAACATCAAGTCGGACCCCGAGAAGGGATGCGACCCAAATGGCTCGAAGAATGGACCCACAGCCCGCGGGGAACTCCAAGTGGCATACGTGCCAGGGCGTCCGCTAGCTTGCATAATGGTTTCAAATTTGGCGGCAAAGACACCACGAAGCCTTGTATCGAGAAGTGTGAACGGCAGCGAGGGCGTCGGGGCCAAGAGCTAAGCAAATGCTGTGGAAGCAGCGGTGCATGGATTGGAACCATAATGTAGCTGTGTCATGTTTGGCCAGCTACGGGTTGGTAGCCGTTGACTGCCGGTCAGGACCCGTGGGTCACCCAGCACCCCTAGCTGTCAAAGCGCCAGCTGGATCCGGAGGCTCTTGAGCACTGGACCGTTTATGAACATTAGGAAATCTAAGTATCCGATGAGTGGTGGAAACACAGACAACACAGCGATTCAGGTTGAGTGCATAGATTCAGGAACCCAACGTATGTCGTCGTGTTCGACAAAGCAGTGCACTTGTTCCGCCAGATGTGACGGCATGGACTGTTGAACCTTCTTGATCCTTTGTCTTGAAGGTATCATCCTTTGGGCTAGCTGTCAGGGAAGGGAAGGAAACGGTGAACAGAACCGTACAGGACAAAGTGCATTCAGAGCGTCGGCACTGTGCGCCACGATGTCCCCTTAGAGCACCTTCCACAAGCTACTGAGCTACATTATTTTTTCATAGTACCGATTATGTCTAGAGAGAGGTTACAGTAGACTAATCTTTCTGACTTCCTTGCCGTATTCTCCCTTTGACTGAAGCATATGATGGGACTATTGCCGCTCGAAGCAGCATCTGTATATAAAATACCTTGTCACTCAGACTACTGTTGTGCGCCGAATCCTTGCACGACATCCTTGTCAGAGCCAACGCTACGTCCACGCCAGCTCCAACAGGCCCAGCCGATGAAGGCCTGAAGCGACTAACAAATATATCAGACTCAAAGACGGTAGCATGACACGTTAGCAAGACACGATACGCCAAACCTTCGCAAGTTTCCACGATGCAAGCAACCGACCGTGCTAGGGTTTGACGACGTAACCGGAGCAGCAGCTTTCAAGGCTTTGTAGGAAATCTGAAATTATTGGGAGAACAACTTTACTGATAGCGATTGAATCCGAAAGGCTCGGTCCGTCTCAGCGGAGAACGTCACACCGAGGAGGCGATGCTTTCCAGCAGCTTACGCCTCGGTTGCCTGGGGACGCGGCAGCTGGCGCTGACTTCCAGGAGTCGCTCTGGTTGTCCCGGTAGACAAGGGCAGCTCCAGGCTGCCGTAAGTCGGCCAGGCGGTCGCCACATGGCAGGTCCCCATCGCCCCGGCCTCGCGACATCGGCTTCTGCTGCGCGACTTGAAGGCCACTCATGGCTGCCCAAAGAGCTGGGCATCCGACTTCCTGAGCACTGCCAGGTGCGGTGGTCTGTTGGTTTCCAGCAACCACCAATACCGGTACCCGAAAAACCGGGCTCCCGGCGGGGAGCTGAGTGGGAGTCGTTGGACGTCTCGTCAGTCCCCAGGCCTAGCCAGGTTGTCTGCGGCTTTGCGCCCTGCCCCGCAGTACGCGAACGCGTCTTGAGGCCGTAATACTCCTCTCCGTGATGTGCTCCGTGTATGGCGAACGGTGTTCAGTCTTCTGGTTTGCACCACATGCAGCCACTGGGTACGGTAACTGACCGTTGACCGGCGTCCCCCGCAGGTCCCGCCCGCTACACTGCCGCTGCTGCACCAGGTCCTGGAGCACTACGCGGGTGCGTCCGAACGGCGGCTGCAGTGCAGCGGCGGCGGCCGTCTGTCGGTGGCGGGGTGGACGGTCGGCCAATGGGGCGGGCCGTGGGAGCGAGTGCTCCCAAGGGTTCAGCTACTCTGAGCTGCGCTGAGCTTGCACGTGTCAATCAACCAATTAGCGGTTGGCTGCGGAAGAGCGCAGTGCGCCTCTTGGGGGTACGGCTCGGCAGTTGTCGGTTATCCACGGGGCCCTTCCGTACCTGGTTGCTCCGTAGTCCGTACCTACACAACCCGCACAACCCCATCGGCGCCTCCCGAAACCGCCGGGCGCCTCCTGGCCGGGCGCTCCCCTGCCT
Organism: Pleodorina starrii; assembly: GCA_030267565.1. Classification (NCBI taxonomy): domain Eukaryota; kingdom Viridiplantae; phylum Chlorophyta; class Chlorophyceae; order Chlamydomonadales; family Volvocaceae; genus Pleodorina; species Pleodorina starrii. The sequence goes on along the minus strand of BRXU01000007.1, from coordinate 4,252,817 downwards.
CCCTCTCTCCCCTGCCTGCCTGCCTCGCTCGCTGGCTCCCTCAGAGCGCACTCCGGGGCTGCGGACGGTGGTGGAGGGCGTGATGCGGCCGCGCTACGGGGCTGGGACGGAGGCGGCGCGGGAGCTGGGGCACGACCACTTCGCCTTCAGGACGTTCGGGGTGCGTCCAGCGGGGGCGGTAGCCGATGCCCTGGGTCGGTGGGTCGGTGGACATTGCCAGTGTGCAAGTGCAACGCAATGAGAACAAGCACGCGGCGTCCAATGGCGACGCCGCCCCTCCGCCGCACCCCGCCCTCCACACCCGCCCCTGCGACGCCCGATCGCCAACGTCGCCTCGGCTCTTGGGCTGCGCTTTGCAAGTCGCACCCCACGGAGTCACCCTCTTTGGACTCCACTCTTATCCCCAAAATCCCGCTCTACGGCCCTGCTCTGCGCCGCTCCGGAGTCACCCTGTACGCCCCCGCTCTGCGCTGCACTGCTCTGCGCCGGCCCCCATCTGCAACCCTCTCCTCCTCCTCGGGCGCCAGGTTCCCGGTCTGGGCATCTCCTCCCTGGAGCGCATTCTGGTGCCTCTCGGCTACCAACGGATGGACGACCCGGAGGCGCCGCTGACATTCCCGGGCAAGAAGCTGGTGGCCACCTGGTTCACGCCCACCGACCCGCGGGTCAGGGCCGTGCTGCCGCGCGTGTTCGTCAGCGAGATCCAGGTGGGGTCTGTTCGGAGTTGTTGTCGTATGCCGTACCTGGATCTGGATTATGGTCTCAGTCCCATTCCATGAGGGCGCATGGCTCTTCTCCTGCTGTCCGGTCTGTCGTGCGCGAGGTCAGTATCGCACCTCCTTGACCCGCTCCGCATCAGAGGGGTTGACTATCCGGTCTCCGCATCACCCGGGGGTGTATGCCTCTCCGCACGGCACTGGTTGCTACCCACACCTCACCTCACCGCACCTCACCTCACTGGTTGCAGGTGGAGCGGCTGTCAGATGCGGCTCAGGGGGTCATCCGGGGGGCCACCGCCTGGGCAGCAGCGACAGCGGCAGCGGCGGGGGGTGAGGAGGCGGTGACAGTGCAGGTGAGGTGAGGTGCGGGGGAAAGCCGGCGGCGAGTCTGCCTGGTTGGGACCAACCCGGCACACGCACCCGGAGGGCACGATTCGACAGTTGCCGTTGGGGTCCATACGCACAGGAGGGCGCAGGAGGGGTCTCCACTGGGCAGTGGCCAGTGCCCATGGGGCAAGGCGAAGCTGGGGAAGGCGCTGTGCGGTGTATGTGTGTATGTATGTGTGTATGCGCCGGTCCCTTCTTCGTCCCCTGTCTCCACTCCCTCTCCACCCGCCCCTCCATCCTCCACCCCGCAGGTCCTAACGGCGCTGCTGACGGGTACGGCACCTTGGCCCCGGCCCACCCTGGAGCAGTACGAGCTGCTGCTGCGAGAGTCCGAATACGCGGCGTGGTGCGTGTTTGACCTTCAGGGTTTCTGACCCCCACCGGATGATCCCACCTGGGAAGTTTAGTTCAGTGCTGACGCCCTCTATTACCGGCACAGTTTTGCAGCCCTTGAATGTTCGTGCAAGCTGTCGTACCTACCTTTTACCCCCTCGCCCCCGCCTCCAGGGTGCTCGCTCACGGCTACAGCCTCAACCACACGGCCCTGGCGCTGCACCGCCTGCCGCGGGGGGTGGGCCACAATCTGGACATGAACGACTTCGTGAGGCACCTGGAAGGCGCGGGCATGGCCATGAACGCGGAGGGAGGGCTGGTCAAGGTGTGTTGCCATGTTGACGTTGGGAGTAGGGTTGTCGGGGCGGCGTCTCGCGTGTAGTGCAGGGCAGCACGTGAGTTGGTGGGGTGCTGGTGGGTTAAGAAAGCTGTGCCGGATGGCTGCTTTGCTGGTTGATGTTATTGTTGCTGTGTCAGTGTTGGGAAGTTGGGCAGGTATTGATCACGGGGGGTAGCTCTCTAGCCCAGGGCCCCCCCCGGCTTTGAGGCCGCCTTTGTCGCCGCGTCGCCGTTCCGGCTACCGTACCTGATACCGCCGTCACCGCCGCGGCTGACGCCTATGTTACTGCCGTCAATGCCCCTGCTGCTGCTGCTGCCACTGCCATTGCCCTTGACTGCTCCTGCAAATGCCCTGCCCTGCCCTTGCCGCGCTGCTGTCCTGGGGGGAGGGCAGGTGAGCCCCGACGGGCTGCTGCTTCAGTGCTCGGTGGTGGCCGACCGTCGGCCCTTCGACTTCGCTTGCGGGCAGCGGCGCGACATAGCGGCGGCGTACGTGGGTGAGTTGTGGGACCGGGACCGGGGGGAAGAGGTCGACCGCACCTCGGTTGCCTGACCCAATGGCTGCCTGATCCTTCGAGTGGTTCTGGAGCCACCTGTCGCCACCGCTACTGCCTGAAGAGAAAGGGCGGGTGGGCGGGTCGAGGCGGCGCCTGCAACCGCATTGGCCGCCGCGTCGCAGCGTGACCTGAACGAACAAACACGCACACGAGTTGCATGTGAGGTCGAGACTCGCGACGACGCGAGTCCTGGAGCCGGTACAGTGGCAGGGGCCCTGGAAGACTGATTAGTGAGTCGCCCGGTATACAGCCGGCTGTCTGTACGATATGCCGTAGCTCGTGATCACGCTGTGCGGTGCTGCTGTGTGCTGTGGCCCAGCCCCGCTCTGCCCGCCCCGCGCGCGAGGAGGGTCTCGGGTCTCCCGCTCGGCCCCTCGGCCCGCCCCCGGCATGCGGTTCTCGGTGGCCCTGTTGTGACCTCCGCCATCACGGGACCCCTCATTGCGCAGAGTTTGTGAAGCGGCTTCGGCTGCCGCGGTTCGCGGAGCTCCGGGTGAGAGAGGCAAAGGGGTGGCCGGGGGGCAGGGCGGGGAACCGGGGATGGGTTTGGGACGGGAGGGTCGCCCCCGCACGCGTCGGGCCATTCTTAGGCAGTTCCTGCAGTTGGAAAGCAGCGTGCGGCTGGGGGCTACCTGGCACCCGCCATCTGGCTGATACCCCGTGCCAAATACGTTATGAGGGCCGAACGCCGCCCAGTGCCCACCCTAATGCGCCCATCTACCGATGACGTTAATTTATTGCTGTATGTAAGCGTTGTTTCCCTCCCCTGATACGTGGCTCTTCCCCAGGCTGAGGAGCTGCGTGAGGAGCACCTGCGGGAGGGATTCGAGGTGGGCAACGCCGACCGCATCTTCGAGTCAACCACCCTGGCGGCGCACTAATGAGGGCGGCATAGGGCCATGGCGTGTGGTGGTTTCGGAGTGCGTTGAACTGGCTTTCGGCAATGCAAAACAACAAGAATAGTGCACTCGACAGTATTCGAACCTATCCGGGAAATCCCATCTGATCGATCGTCGATGGATTCGAGTCAGACCCCTTGACCACTCGACCACGTACTCTCGTACGTCGTACTCATTCGGTTGCAACTTGATGTCCACCGACCTCAACTAATACTTGATCAGGCAAGCAATAGGCACGCACCCGCCGTACCCAGTACGGCAGGTGCGTAGCTTTCTGCCGCATCTCATCATGCATGGAAAGCCAACGACAGCTTGAATTGTAGCCGCTGTGCGACTGTGGGCTCCCGTATTCTGGATCCGGGTTACACCACAAGAGGGCTCCTGAGTCGAAAGGACAGTGCAGGCAGGACTGTGCACACGGAACGTTAGATGCCACAGGCGAGCAGCCCCGAGATCAACGGCCCCCGGTTGATGTTGGGTCACATCCATCGACATAGATGCTGTTACAGCATCTATTTCGATGCATGTGGCCCAACATCACGTGCAGTGCAATGGGTGCGATGGCGGAGGCTATGGAAGGAAGGCTCAGGCGGACTTCCTGTTTCGGTGCGATGTTTCGGTGCGTTAAAGCGGCGCTAGTACACAGCCCGGTGCAGGCGGGCTGGTGTAGGTGGGAATAAGAAGGAAGTACGGTGTGATGAAATAAAGCTGGCAGGAAAGCGGTTGGTCAACCAAATGGCCCGCTCGCAGGGCAATGCCGCCCACCGGCCCACGTGAACCCGGATGTCTGTTGGTGGTTGGCAGTTGGGTGGGTTGGGTGGCGGCGGCTGCCTGTGCGATGGAGTTGTTCTGCTCTTGAAGCCGCTCAGGGGCCGGTAGGGCCTTCGCTCCCGAGAAGGTTGGTCGGCCTCCGCGACCGTGGCGCCGTTTCCTAGGCGGCTTGTGTCAGGACGTGGTCGTTCGTGGTGGTGGCATTCTTGCGTCACTGAGCCACAACAAGTCCAGTTTAGGGGCAAGGATGACATACGGTCGGAACTTGAGGCGACCAGTCGAAAGTTCGAAGCTCGCCACCGGTATGTTCCCTCTAACAAGTAACAACGGAGGCAGTACAACTCACGAGGTACGCTGAGACCGACCCGAGGCGGCTTGCTGACCAAAGATGGCGAGTGCCGTACTATGAAGGGGACAGCCGTTGGATGCGTGGGGCTGGGGCTGCAGACGGGGCCTTGCAGGGCCGTACAACACTCTGCCACACCTCGCGGCCTGCAGGAAAGTATAAATAAAAATTTGACAGGCAGTAAAAGGGTCCGGAAGGGAGCGATGCGATCGGACCAAATTTCTTTCGGAGAACCCGGTGTGGGCTGCGAGGTCGGAGGTGACAAGCTGAGGCAGCTCAGTGCCTCTGGGTGCCTGACCTGCAACACCGTTGCAGGTCACCGTTATTTTCATCCTCGTACTGTGTGCCTTCCATGAAGGGGCAATCGGGGCGAACACGCAGCGGAGGATCCTCCGAACCTCCGAATCCCTACCCCCCCGGTCCTCAAAAACTCCGCCACCAACGACGCCAGCGAGTACGGCGCCTGTCATCGGGCGGGCACCTGTCAGCCACTGTCCGCGCGCGCAGGCGCCGTCTTGGCAGCTGCACCGCTTGCCGCAACAAACCAACAATGCGGCGACCCGATTTTCCTGTTAATCCAGCGTCAGCTACGAGCTAATATTTCTCTCTGTCCGCCTGCTCTGTCCTAGCGAGCTGCTCGGGCGTTACGTTGCCCTCCCACACAAGACCGCGAACCGGGAGATGGAGGAGGACGACAACTGCGGTCGGCCCTGGAACGACCCGCACCCCTTCGGCCGCCCTCTCAAGCCCAAGCCTACCGGTAATCCCCCTCCTGCCAAAATGAGGCCCCTGGAGACCGAGAAGCCGTTCGTGAAGCGGTGAGGCGCCCATGGTCCGGGTGCGCTTGGCGCGGTGGCTCGTTGCCCCGTGTATATACGTATTTGCGTGTACCGGTATGTGCATGTGTAACGTACTGTGTCGACCGACCTTGGGGATTGCGGGCGGTCGCGGACTGATTGCGCAGTCGAGGCAGTCGAGACGCGCCTTGGAGTGACCCACGGCCGGAACAGAAGTGCGGTTTCGCTGCGCGACCTCCGTTTACAGCTCACTGTGCATGTTGCGCAGGATTCTGCTGTTCGAGTTTTGTTGATAGGGTTTCGCAGATGGAGCGTAGAGCGGGAGACCTCTCGGATGCGATGTGGCCAGGACGTTTGGGTAGTAGCGGCCGTGGGTGTCTGTCCATTCGCCGGCGCTTCTTTACCGAGCAGAAGGCGCCGCTTTTGTATCCGGCGGACGATGGAGATATGGCGGCGTGCGATGTCACCTGGTTCACCTTGCCATCGGCTCGGATGGATCGCGACGGTTTGCTAGAGCTGTAAGACGCTGCCGTGGCCTCGAATCCGTGTGTGTGTGTGTGCCTTGCCTGCCGCGCGTCTGCGTGCAACGCGCCTTGCATGCGCGGGTCAGCGGCTGGGGTGCTCAGACGCACGGACACCCCTCTCCCGCCCGGCCGCTGCCTCCTCCTGCAGGCCACTGAAACAGCCGCAGCCTCCGCCGACGGCGCCGACGGCGCCGCAGCCGCCACCGCAGCCGCAGCCGCAGCCGGACACGGCCAGCCGGCCGCGAGTGACGTGGCAGGACGATGAAGACATCACGACCAGGTACGGCAAATGCACGGCCATTTTGTCCTGTGCGCGAGGCATCAGGGTCACTTGCGGCTCACACGTGCCGGTCTCGAGACCGCGCCCCTTGCTGCTACGCAGGGCACAGGGGTTAAGAGGGTTTGTGAGAGTTTATCCGCCTCCCGCTACCACATCGTCGCCCCTCTTGTACAGAATGAACCGTTGGACAGTGGACCCGAAAGGTCTTCAGACTTGTCCAGATGTAGCGCGCCATCGTTGCACCACCGCCCTGCCTCGCCTCGCCTCGCTCGGCGCACTGCCCGACAGGTCCCTGGAGGACAAGGGCTTCTCCGGCTGTACCTGCGGCGTGGCGGCGGCGCTGCTGCGAAGCGGCGCTGTCAGCGGCGTCCGCTCCGGCCTCCGCCGCGCAGCGCGCGCCCTGGTGCACGTGGTCAAGCTGCCGCTGCCTAGCAGCCGCCGCCACCGCTGCGGCAGCGGTAGTGGCAGCGGCGCTGTCCAGTCGTCCGCCGCCGCCAACCCCGCCGCCGGCGCCGGGTCTTCGGCGCCGCGCTTCAGCCTCGCGGAGGAGCAGGATCTGGATCTGGAGGAGTTCAGCCCAATCGCCGGCGCCGCCAGAGCGGCGGCGATTGCTAAACAGCGGTACGGCGGCGGTTGGCCCACTGGCATGGTGGCGCTGTGCGAGCTGGACCTAACTGACCTCCCAACCACCGCCAGTTGGACCAACCACCGCCTGGACGACGCCAATTTCTGTGCTGGCGGCGGCGGCGGTCGCGGCGGCGGCGGCGGCGGCGGCGGCGGCGGGTGGTTTCACCCGGGTCCGTCCGGGCACCATATCGACCTGACGGCGCCGACGCCGGCGCCCACGCCCAGGGACGGCGTCGATGGCGTCGCGCTCTCCATTGTCGCGGGCGGGGAACCTTGTCATGGTGCCGCTGCCGCAGCCGCCGCCGCCGCCGGCGGCCCCGGCGGCGGTAAAGACCTCGGGGCGTGCGTTGGCAACGTCGGCAGCAGCTGCGGCCCTGTAGTAGCCGCTGCGACCTTCCGTCTGTGGAGTACGGACTCGTACAACTCCTCGTCGTACTCGGAGATGTCGCCCGTGGGTTCCGTCGCCTGCCCGTGCGCGGCTGTCCCTGTCTCTCCCACCGTCGCCGGCGGTGCCTTCAAGGAGTCAGCGGCGGCGGCGATGGCGGTGGCGGTGGCGGCGCCTGTGATGGCGACGGCCGCGACGCTTTGCCGTACGGGATCGCTGCCACCGCTGCCGCCACAGCCTCTTTTCCGTCAGCCGCCACTGCTAACCGTCGGCTCGTTTAAGGGCAGGGCGTTGGAGGAGGGGACGCCGCTGTTGTCGTACGATGTTAGCGCTGCCGCGCCGGGCTTCAAGAGGAGCTGCGGAGGGCGGTGAGGAGGATGGAGCTGAGGTGTTGAGGGCGGGTCGAGGGAGAAGGAATATCGTGCTACACCTGTGCGCGCTGGAGATGCACGACGTCGCGTCGTTGTTTGTCATCATCTTTCACTCCCTCCTGATACGATACTACTCGTTGGTCGTTGTCGCGGATGATGCGGCTAAACCCGGGCAGCCGTTGTCCGCTAGCGGGTAGCGGCCCCGTGAGAGAAGGGCTGAGACGGCCTCCCGAGACGTACCGGTATGTCGTAGCATCGGTTGGTCAGACTCCTTCAAAGCGATTTGTTTTCCCCGTCTTTGCGATTAAAACATTAACTCCCGCCTTTGCGATTCGAACATTACTCTGACGAGGGATGGCGCAAGGCGTCGGGGGGCGGTGTGGGGCGGGCTCCGGGTCGGGGTGGGTTTGGTTGGGGCGGTTGTGGGGTGCAGAGCGTAGCGCTGGTGAGAGGTGACAGTCCCAACCCCCAAGCTAGCCAGCAGGGCTGGAGGTTGTATTGTGAGGTATCATTGGACGAGCACGCTGTCCAAGCCTTAAGTGTCGTCAAATTGATGCGAGTGCCGGGCGCTGCGCCTGCGCTTGAGCGCCGGTCCGCATCATTCCTGACATCCTTCCTGGTGCAGCAAATATGTCCGCGCTGCGCCTGCGTCCCCCGTACTGTCCTGCTTGCCGTAGCATGGTGCCGTACTGTGGACGAGCTCCGTACCTCTGGCTGGGCGGGAAACACACAGCATTACCACAACCTGATCGTGAACGTACTCGGCTAGTTTCGTATCGTGTGGGGGCATGGCTGTGTTTGCCGGATTGTGGGAGTATGTTCGGTCCGGTCTTCCTGAGACACCCGCCCAGTTTTCACCTGCCCAGTGCGTCCAGGGCAGCGCGTTTTCCTGCGTTCGTGGTTTGTACCGGGGATGGTGGTCCATTTCTTGCAGTGTCCGGAATGGCCCCGTCCAGGCGGCGATTGTGATTGTTGGTCGTTCGTAGTCGTACAGGCTGTCACGCGTTTTTCCGCCCGCCTAAAGGAAGGCCTGTTTATAGGCGTAGTCGTCAAGGAATGCTCTCACTTCTCGAACAATGTAGGGAGCCCACGAACCATAATTCACACACATACACATCTTGGTTGGTGTAGTACGGTACACGGTTGCCGCCGCCAAAGCCGGGTGTCACATTGGCGTCCAAACGGCCGGAGGGGCCGGAGGGGCTGATGTGGGAGGGTGGGTTTCTGCTCCAAGCAACAGGCAGTGATTAGCATGATGATGTTGGACCTACAGGTGGTGTGAAAGTTTCTGCGTTGCAACGGTATTGACAAAGGTTGTTGCAGAGGGCACCAAAGTCTACAACCCTGGCGCTACGTCTGATGGTGCAGACCTCTGGTTGTCACGCTATCTCGTGTGACTGCCACGGAGCGTGGCAAGTACTACTAACTGTCCACTTTCCGTTGGAAGCCGTTGTTCCTCGGCCCTTCGGGTCAGGTTCAGTAACCGTTTTAGTGCGGCGATTGAGTCGTCGTCACTTGTTATTATGACATTTGTTTGTTGCATATGTTTGGAGCCCTTGCCAAGTTTGGTTTCAGACGGTTTCAGACGGTGCGGGCTCCCCTGGAGTTAACCTAACTGAATCGCTTGGGCTGGTGTTAAAACCCGGCGATTGTGCGAGACAAGTTATCTGTGTCGCGCACTTTGAGGTAATAAAGACTCTAAGTAGCATACATTCGCAGATCCGCGATAGGCAGACCGCGTGACGCAGTCCTTTATTTGTAAGTCAGTTTCAGTGATCCGTTCTCCGAGGAGAACTCCCGTGCCCAGGTCGCCCCAGGAGGGAGCAGCTTAGCTCGCCTCCCGAAGGCGCGTGCTTTCCGCCAGCTGGCGTGACATGGTGGTTGGAATGCTGTTTCGGTGTTGCTGTTGTTTCGTTAGCCGTTGGGGCAAGTCGCTGCCATTTTCAGTGGATAACTTATCTTAGGGCAGCAGCCCGGTTGTAGGTATTGTGGAGATAATTTTGGAAACTTCGAGACGAAGTCGGCTCTCGCCGCCGTCGCTAAGCGGGCGGATGTGTCGAGCCTGTTGACGCCCCCGTGCCAGTGTTGGCGGTCGGACCGCAGCAGGCGCCTCCAGCTGACTGGCCCTGGAGTTCTGGGGTGTGTAAAGCTGTATACGCGGTACGGCAGTAGACGACAAATAACCTCGCCACTTGGCCCCCCGGGGCAGTCACCTCCCCCGGGGTGGGGGGGCAAGGCAGCTGGTTAAAACCAAACTGTGTGTGTTTGTGTGTGCGTGTGTGTGTCCTGATCGCTCGCCGATCGAGTCATCCGCTGCTGTTCATCTGCCCAGCTGCGGCATTGCTCCCCCTGTAGTAGCCTAAGCCCGCTCGCCGCTTACCGACAACCACAACCACGTGTTTCTGTCTCTGCACGATGGTTGTGTGTTGGCTGTTGGGTAGTGTCCTACGATATCCTTTACACCATGCTGTGGCAGCTAGCCAGCTACCAGCCGCACTGTGCGTTAGTCATGACTCAGTTTGCAAACCCCGCAGGAGCATCAGCACCAGCAGCACCACCACCACCAGCAGCAGCATTGTTGCCATCGCCGCTGACGGCGGTCGCTCCGTCAGCGTTCCCACCAGGCCCGGCTCCGCCGCATCCCTCCACTTGCAGCGCGATGGCCGAAGCCCAGCCCGACGGCGGCGACCCAGCGCCCTTCCCCGCGGCCCCAACGCTCGTCCAGCTGCCGCTCGGATCTGCCGTACCGTCGTACAGGATACGGACCGGCGCACCCGAGTCCAGCGACAGCCGGCCCGCGTGGAGAATGGCGGTGACGCGGAGCGAGTCGACCAGCTGCGGAGGTGTACGGAGGTTCAAGGAGAGGGCGGCGGGCGGAACTGGGAACTGGGTCTAAGAACTCTGCGAGACGAGGGAAGTGGCGTGGATGGTGGTGGCGGCGGCGGGAAGGCAGCTAAGAGCCAACCCGGACCCGCCGTGTTGGTTTTCCGGCGCGAATGGCGCCTAGGGTTTCATCAGCTTCCAATCAGGAGTCTTTCGCTCCTTCCTGACCACCACAAGTGTCAGCTGCTGCCATGTGACCCCGATAAGCTGCATGAACGCAGTCATCGCCCCCCTGGCCCCCCTCGCCCCCCTCACTCGCTCGCACCCAGGCACCCAGGCGGCCACCCACCATTGCCAGCTCGCCCTCCCGGCGCAGCTGCTCCAGGCCGACCGACCCATGGTTCAGTCGGGACGCCGCGTCCAGGAAGCGCGCGATGGACACAAAGCCGTAGCCGCCCTGACCCGCGAAGCGTCCGTTGGCGTCCGGGGTGTACCTGACACCAGTGGGGGAAGGACAGGCTCGTTGCCGAGTAGCCGAATAGCATTTCGCGCGCATTTGAACGACCTCAGTTGGCCGTACCTCATGTACAACGGGTTGTACGACGCGTAGCCTCCCTCGTCCGTAGCCCCGCTGTAGCCCCTGTGCGCCTGGTCCACTCGTAGCTCCCCCCCTTGACCCATGTACAGAAAACCCTGCTGCGTGTGGCAGTCGCCCTGGGGTTGGGGCGGGTCGGGCCGGGTGCCGTACAGTGTCGTACAAGCAATGAAAAGCCCGGTCAGCGGGTGGGCGGGCTGGTGGGCGAGGTGGCGCAGGGATGGGTGCAGTTGGCTGATGACCGTGAAACCGGCGGGAACGGCGGGGACGCGGCGTCAAGAGCCCTACAGGGGGAACATTCCCCATTGGAGGCCTTCCCCATTGGAGCCCCGACGGCAGGAGGGGGCGGACGACCTGCTTCTCGTCGCCCCAAAGCGCACACCTAACCGATAACCACCGTCCCAACGGTCGTCTTCAACGGTCGTCCCCACCAACCGACTCCACCCTTTAAATCCGCATAAGCCCCACCTTGGCGGCCACCCAAGATGCCGTATAAAGTGCCGTACCGAGGCTGCCGTCCACGTTGCGCCACTGCACCATGAGGCTGATGGTGTCCTCGCAGGGACGGCCTGGAGGATGGTACGGGGTTCGGTTGGTTTGACAGTTGACAGTTGGCGGTCAGAGCGGTTTGCAGGCGATGGTTGCACTGAACACGCCCCCCCTCCACATACACACACACCGCACCTGCGTCACCCACTTCCCCCATCGACCCTTTCGCTGGGCACGTTCAACTTCAACGTTGTGCGTTCCCTGGAGCGCAAAGATAGCCGTAACAACCAACGACCAACCGCCATGATGCGGTGCGGACCATTGAACGCTGCGTCGCCAGTCGAACGTCAGCAGCGATCGCACCCCGGTGCCTCGCCCGCGGCCCCCTCATCGAAGCGCCCCAGGCTTACACCCGGCCCCTAGTCTCCCGACCCATGGGTCGCTTCGTGGCACCCACCCACCCACCCAGCACCCACCCAGCACCCACCCACCCACCCACCCAGCTTCCGCTCCGCGACCCCAGTCGCTGCCATGGCCACCACTCGCTCAGGGCGGGAGTTTGGACCCACCATCCAGCAGTGCAGATCTATGTGATGGGAGTTCTGGAGGGAGGAGAGGAGCGGAGGAGCGAGGAGAGGCGAGTCGGCACAGAGAGCGCTGAAGCCTGAAGTCGGAAGCCTGGGACTCCGTTGCAGAGAACGGTTGTGGGGAGGCGAAAGGTGCGTTGTACGCGTTGGTTGAGCTTTCGGTTGATGGTTGATGGTTGGCAGGTTGGTTGGTTTTGTGGCCGGCGGGAGGGCGGGCGGGTCACTCCGTGCGTCAGTATGGCTGTGACCGCGGAATGCACGACTGCACGACTGCGCAGTTTGGTATACCGGTATGACAATATGACCCGCGGGTCAGTGGGGTCCGAGTGCGCACGCCCTCCGACCTCCAGACCCCCGTTCCGTACCAGATAGTATGAGATGTCGCTCCGTAGCCCCGCCCAGGCCCTGCAGGGAAAGTGTGACGCGACACGCGAGGCCCCACAGACAGTGCGCCGTCAACCCGTCATGGCTTTTGTTCGACGAAAGGATCCCTGCCCCATCCCGTCCCCTCCCGTTCTGTTCTGTTGCCGGAGCAGCCACACCGAGAGAGAGAGCGAGCGAGAGAGAGAGAGAGAGATCTCCACCTCCTGCCCCAACCCCCATCGGCACCCGCTCGCTCGCTCGCCCGCCCGCCGCGAGCAGCTCTGACCTGAATACCCCCAGCTGCTGCTGATGATGATGATGCTGCTGCTTGAATCTGCAACCGCCGGCGCTGCCTTCCCCGCCGACTCCCACAGCAGCCCCGACTTTGGACCCTCCACGGCTCGCCCGTCGCCCCCACTGAGCCCTGCTTAGTGTTACCCCACTCGCTTGAATGTGTCGAGCTGCTGCTTGGGCTGAGTCATGTGGGCGGCAAAGTGGGAGAAGGGGCCCAACTGGGCGGCCCGGTTGCGCGCGTCCGAGTACATGGGGTCCCAGCGCTTGTGGAACTCCACGCAGGCCTGAGTGCGCTCGCATTGGCGGCGGGAGAGTCGGGAGCGGTGTTGGGGCGGTGTTGGGGCTTAGGGCCTTATGCTCATTTGGTCCATTGTGTGCCTCGGGGCGGCACCTGCTAGTTGGGGTTTGGGTTGGTGTTGGGGTTGGCTAGGCGGCACAGCCGTAATAAGCTGCGGGCGGGGCGTCATATCAGCCAACGCGGGCCCCCCCTCCGCTGGCTGGGCGGCGCAGCGCAGCACCCGGCAGGAGGCAGAGGGCAGAGGGCACCCACCAGCACGCCCGCCTTCGCCACCGCCTCCAGCAGCCGGGCATGCTCGTCCAACGTCTGTACGGCAGGTTTGGCCACCAGCACGTGCAGGCGGCGCTGCGCCGCCGCGATGGCGATGGGCGCGTGCAGGTGGTCGGGCACGAAGATGATCGCCGCATCCCCTGGAGCCATCGAGTCGAGCGCCTGAGGTGGCAGGGGCGGGGCGTTTATCCGGCCGCCAGCGGGGCCGCATCTGAGTCCCTGGACAGATCCCGCAACCGCCAACTGCCGTGAAAGCACAACCGCCAACTGCCAACCAGCCCAACCGCCAGCCCGTTCCCGGGGTTTCCCGCAGTTGCCGCTTACCCGCAGGTACGCGGTGGGTTCCTGCTCCACATGATCCTCCGGAAAGCACTCCAGGGATGTGTCTAGACCGTCGTACACATCAGCGATCTTGCGGCGTATCGTGGCGCGAACTTCGCGCATGCGGCTGCCGTACATATCACACAACACGATGCGGCCCACCTGCTCGTAGATTGGTCCCGTTTCGGAAGTCGACCGGACCGCCGAGATGATCACAGTTTGGCGGCGGGCGGCGCGACATGCAGGAGCGGCGGGAACCAGATCAAGTGCATTCGTTTTCTGGAATGGGCGAGGGAGGCGCGGGCCGGCCCTGTGCGCACCCGCGTCACATGTCTGTCTGTGCTCTCAGTAGAGGGGCGGAGGAGTAGAGGGACTTCCTGTGAGGTTTCTCTGAGCGGCATTGGTTAGGTTCGCCACGTTACGGGCAGGCGCCTGTACTGTGCCCCCTAACCTTCTGCGGCTCCCAACGCACCACGCACCACGCACCAGGCCCTGCCTCCGCAGCTCGAAGCAGCTCAACGCAACCACCCCGGCGGGTTTGTCGCTGGCGGCGCCATGAGCCGTGGGCACATAGCTAGGACGACGGAGATGGGGGGTGCCAGAGGCAGGGGTGAGGGGTCAGGGCAACTTGTGTTCCAAGTGGTGGGGAAGGAGGGCTCGCTAGAGTGTGGGTGGGTGGGGGTGGGGCGCCGAATGGAGGAGCCACGCACACCAGAAATGCTTCCGAGAGGAGAGACCTAGCTGCGCCTCAGAAGTCATGTTACGCACCCGACAGTGTACTCGCCGGCTCCAACTATGCAGACGCCGAGGGGCGCCATTGCAGTTTCGGGGCCGGTGGAACGTGGAAGGACTTGTTGCTTGCTAAAATTACTGCGATGAGGCAGTCATCCTTAGCTGCTTATTATTGTCAATCGTTCTGAAATTACGCCATTGAGCGTTGCGTTTCAGGCTGCAGCTTTCTACGACACGGCTGCGTCGTGACGGAGAGAAGAAGCCGAAGAGCACACAGCTCACACGGGTAACAGAAAATGTATAATGGATCTCCGTGAGCATTACTTTACCAGACAGCGATGTACCTGGTTCGTCACGGTTCCCAACCGCCACCAAATCAACCGACAAGTGCATTTCATCTACGAGGCTTCAGCAAGAAGTCTATGTTCTCAACTGATTTCTAATGAGAATGTCCGCACAAGCTCATTTTGTCGCAGCGCGGCACAAGGCGTTGTCCCGGACTCGCCCTATCCTTGCACCACCACACATCAGGTCACCCCGGCGCAGTCGGCAATGTCTTAAATTCTCTGCATTGCAGAAAGATGATCGAGCTGCATCCCAGCCTCTAACGGATGAACGCCCGGGGCTTCCATCGGTCATTCGTCGCACGGCCTTATTAGGTAGGGGATTCTTTACTGGCACAGTACTGGCATTAGTATTATGTTCAGGCGTTCAGCTGCGATTTTACGAACTGGTCCGTGAAAGGCGCGTGTCGGGGTACGTGGCTCGCGCAGTCGCGCCCTCGGCGTGCTCGCAGTGACCACGCTTGCGCACGCGTAGGCCGAGCTCGGGGACGACCCGTACATCAAGCAGAGTCCTTAACACAAACAGCATCTGTTGCCCTTGAGAATGACAAGGTCCCAGGCGCGGGCCACCACCGATGTATCAGAACCTTGCCGCGACCTCCCCGAACCGATCCGCGTCAGACAAATTAATCAAACCAGGCGCCAAACTGCAGACAGTCCAAACAATCAACACAACGTCGCAGACAGCTTCACGCGTACTCTCGCGCAGCGAAGCGCCAACACACCGGTCAAGGTTGTCCAAACCTCGTTGGGACCCCTGCAGGCCAACCCCCGGACCCTCAAAGTCGGTGCAACACCCTTTCGCCCAAGCTTGACTGTTTCTGCCAGAGCATTCACACCTCTGCTGACGTATCGTGTCCTGTCAGCATCCAGCCAACTCTCCAGCTTGCCACGGCGCCGCCCCGCTGTCCTCCTCCGACCGGCGGCCGGCGCCGGTCGTTTCGACCATTCGCGGCTTTGACCGCTCCCTTCCGCTACGGCTTACGGGTCCTAAAATATCTCGCCCGCAACTGGAGATGGATTCCTGGTAATCTTCAATCAATTAGGAACCGTGGCCGCCTGGTTGTGTGGGCAGCCTGCGCAGAGCGCTGTCCCACCCGCTTCGCTGCGGGTCGTCTTTCCTACCGGTATCACCCGCCTTCCTGTGTCCCCGTGGCCCGTGCCCCCCGCCTCTGCCCCTCTGGCAGGCGCCACGGCGCCCTGTCTGTGCTCCCTGTGCTGCGGCGGCGGCGCGGCCAAGGCCGCCGCTGGCGGACGCAACCCGTTGTACGACAGGTACTTCGCCACTGTCATGCGGTATGGCATGGGGGATTACGAGGCCATCATAAGGCCCGTTAAGAGCCAGCTCTTCGGCGAGCTCGTACAGGGCCTCCTGGCGCGTAGCGGCGCCGCCGAAGGCGGTGGCGGCGGGGGGGGCACCGCCGCCGCTGCCGCCATCGCCACGGCCGGCGGCGGCGGGAGCTCCATCGGCGGGGCCAGCACTCGCCTGGCCAAGCGAGTACTGGAGGTGGGAGTCGGGACGGGCCCCAATTTCCCGTTCTACACCGCAGCGTTGTCACAGGCCGCAGGCCGCGCTCCGGAGCCTTCGGGATCCGCGTCCGCAGCAGCAGCAGCGGAGCCGTCCGCCCAGACAGCGTCGGAGGCGGCGGCGCAGGCCTTTCCTCCTCACCCGCCGCCGCTTCACATCGTGGGATTGGACCCCAATGCGGAGATGCTGCGGTTCGCTGGGGACGCCGCGAAGGCGGCGGGGCTGCGGTTGGTGGGGGACGGCGACGGCAGCAGCCTCGGCGGCGACGGCGGCGACGGCGGCAGCAGCAGCCTCAGCAGCACCGGCGGCGGGATGTCGGAGGGTTCTGCCGCTTCCATGGCGGCGGTGTCGCTGGTCCAGGGCAGTGCGGAGGCTCTGCCGTTCTCAGACGGCGAGTTTGACGCCGCGGTGGTGACGCTGGTGCGTGGGGTGGGGTGGGGTGGTGGGCTCCTGGTGCACCGCATCCTCCTTCGCACCCTTCACCATCATTGTCAGCATACCGGGCTACCGTGCTGCAGATCTTGCCTGACCTGATCTGACCTGACCTGACCGATGTTTACGGGCCGTACCTCGCGCGCCCAACCGCTCAACCGCAGGTGATGTGCTCGGTGCCCTCACCCACCGCCGCGCTGGGGGAGCTGCGCCGCGTGGTGCGACCCGGGGGTCGGCTGCTCATCATTGAGCACGTGGCGGCGGGGGAGGGCCGGCCGGGGATGCGGCTGGCGCAGTCGCTGCTGACTCCGCTGCAGCGCCTGCTGGCGGACGGTTGCAACCTCAACAGAGACACGGCGGCGGCGCTGCGCACGGCGGGCTGGCGGGCGGGGCAGGGCGAGCTGCGCAGTTTCGAGCTGGAGGGGCTGGCCATCTTGGCGCCCCACATAGCCGGTGTGCTGGTGCGGTGAGGACGGTGACGGTGCGAGGTCGGGTGAACCCGAGCTCGCCCAATCGGATCACCTCACTGGGGATAAGGTGTTGATGTTGGTGCTGTGGGCTCCAGTGCCTCGGCGAAGGGATGGAGACGGCGTTGGCAAGCAGGCCTGGAGAGTCAGCGGGCCCTGATAGGCGTTGAGGTAGGGGGCCATGAGAGGTGTCCATGTGATGACATGGCGAGCAGGCTTTGCTGCTGCTATGGCTGACGGACTGCTACTGCTGATGTTGTTGCTACTTCAAGGCCTCTTAAGGGCACGTGGGATGTGTAATCAGATGCCTTACACGGCATTAAGCAAAAATGTTCTTGTCCGAAACATGAAATGACGCGGCGGAGCAACGGCCAGACAGGCATGGGATATGCGCAACGACCAGACCCGCTCACACGCGAAGCCTCCAGCCTTAGAATCAAAAACGCGCAGTCCCATACCGGGTGACCGTGCCAAGAGCGCTGCAGCCCACCATTCACAACACGACACACGTAAACCCGCAGAACGATTCGACGACACCGCAGAACCATTTTGTCTCCATTACACCACCACCAACCCAACCATCCGAGCCTGACAACCGTCGGGATGACGTGAGGAATGGTCCTTCAAACCACGCACCACCCAGTCGGCCGCGACACCGCCGCACAACCATCCCAGTCACCCTCAACCCGAGGCCTTTGCTCCGTCTCTCCTCCATCGGCAGCAGCAGCAACCAAACTCGGCGACGCGGGGTGGCCCACTTCGCGAGGGGCTGCATGCGCCCAGAATTATACTTAAATATCACTCTTCGCAGTCCTTTCCCCCTTCCTCCCCTGTCCTTCCTACAAACGAGAGAATGCAAGACCGACCCTGACAACTACCTCAGCTCGGCTCACACAGGTTCCTCACAGCTCCAGACGCGCGCGGCGCCTGCGACCCCTGCCTTCCCCAAACTTCCACCAGCCCGGACCTCAACCCCGCTCTCGCCCTCCCTTGGCACGCGCGTGAGTGTCTCCGCCCGGCTAGCACTTGCACGAGGCGACCCAACGCCGCCGAACCCGGTAGGCCAACCGCAACCCCGCCTCGCACCACGTCTTATTCCACGGCTGGCTGGTACCCCACTCACCACACTCACACGCGCGTTCCCAAGGTACCCCTTCACACCGCATCATCCACTGGCGGCGCAGCTGTCAGGAGACGGAAAGGCAGTCCGCGGCTCGGGTGACATCGCCGTCGCCGGGACGACACAGCGCGCCGCGTTAGCGCAGACCGCACCCACAGTCAGTCAGTTTCCTCCCTCCCTCAGGAAGCTGAGCAGCCAGCCAGCCAGCCAGCCGTAGCGCGCTGGCACACGCCAGAGCAGCCGCGGTGGAAGCGGCGGTCGCAACGGGGTGGGTCCGCTTTACCTCGATCGATCCTCCAAAAATGCCCTCCCGACGTATTTATACACCACCACCAAATGGCAAAGCAGAGCACAGCGACAAGCAAACAAGAACAGTCATCAAACACGTGCATAGGTAACGTAGCCGACCGTCAGGCCAGCAAGCAGCAGCAGCAGCAGCGCATACAGCCTCCTCCTTCACAACGTGGATCAGAGCGGTGAGTACGGCAAGAGGTGCTCGCAGATCCGTACATCCGCAATGCAGCGCCAAAGAGCAGCGCAGTGTGACTCGTGTGTGTGCTCGCTCCCGCAGGGAAACAAAACAGTCCCGAGATACCTTCACGCCCCCATGTCCGTCCGTCCTCACTCCAACCCCTCTGCGGCGCCTCACTCCAACCCCTCTGCCCCCCGCTCCCGCTCCCACTCGCTCTCTCCCTCCTTCTCCCTCCACCCCTCCGCTCACATTTGCTCTCCCAGTGGCACCCAGTGCCACCCGCATCGGTCCTTATCGAGAATGCCATGAGTCGCACGAGCCGAGACGCGTACGCCGCAATGCAAGCCACGGACAGGACAGGACGCGCCTCCGCATCCCACCGGCACACACCAATCCACACCTGTGTACCCACTACCCACCGGCGGAGAACCCACCAAAACCCGAAACACTCACACCGCCCGAGAGAGAAAGAAGAAAGCCTTCCCACGCCATCCCAAGCGTTTCCACAACCACAACGCGCTGTCTCACTCCTCGTAACCCACACTCTCTCTCACTGCTTGCCCGCCATCTGGGTCACGTCGACCTGCGAGAGCTGAAACATCCGCTCCAGCGCCTCCATGTTCGAGAGCGTCTGGCCCACCGCATCCGGATCCGTGCCGTCGCAGCGCAGCGCCGTCATGGGCCCGTGCAGCAGCTTGTTCACAATGCCCTTGCTGAGCTCCTCCACCGCCTTGAGCTGCTTCTTCGACAGCCCGTCGCCCAGACGGCTCACCGCCTTCTCAAACTCCGCCGCCCGGATCGCCTCCGCCTTGCTGCGCAGCGCCTTGATCGTCGGCACCGTCTCCAGGGAATCGCGCCACGCCTCAAAGGCGCGCTGCTCCTCCCGGATCAGGACCTCTGCCTCGGCGGCGGCCTGCGCGCGGCCCTCCTTGTTGGCCGCCACCACCTCCTTGAGGTCGTCGACGTTGTACACGATTGCGTGCTCCAGCTCGTTGATCTGGGGCGCAATGTTGCGCGGCACGGAAATGTCGACGAAGCGGCGCTTGGAGCCGACGACCTCGCTCGGTGCCGACATCTTGGCGACGTCGTCCTTGAGGATGAGGAGCTCCTCGCTGCCGGAAGCGGCGAAGATGACGTCAGAGGCCTCCACGCAGGCCATCAGGTCGGGCATGAGGTGAATGTTGAACTTGACCTCGGGGAACTCCTCAGCCAGAGCCTGGGCGCGAGGCAGGCTGCGGTTCAGGACCGTGACCTCCTTGCAGCCCTTGGACTGCAGGTGCTTCACCAGCAGCGTCGACATCTTGCCGGCGCCGATGATGCAGACCTTGGCGTCGGCCCAGTTGTGGGTCGGCAGCTTCAGCTGTGCCAGCTCCACCGCGGCGCTGCTGACGGACACGCTGCCGGTGCTGATGGACGTCTCCGCGCGGACGCGCTTGCCGGCCGTGATGGCCTGCTTGAAGAGGCCGTTCAGGTGGCGCCCAAAGCCAGGGCAGTTCTGTCCGACCTTGTAGACCTGGCGGACCTGCGCCAGAATCTGGCCCTCGCCCATCACCAGCGAATCGAGACCACCGGACACGCGCATCAGGTGATGGGTGGCGTCGCGGTCGCGCAGCAGGAACAGGTAGGGACGCAGCTCCTCCAATGGAACGCCGCTGGTGCGCGAGAGCCACTCCTCGACCTCGCGGACACCGCGGTGCCACGACAGACCGACCACGTACAGCTCCATGCGGTTGCAGGTGGACAGGACCGCTGCCTCCTCAATGTGAGGGAACTGGCAAAGCTCTTCAATCGCACGGGGCCATTCCGCTTCCGGCACAGCGAGCTTCTCACGAAGCTCGACGGGCGCGTTGTGGATGGTGAGTCCGATAGCGATAATGCTGCTTTTGTTGTCCCCAGCATAGCCTACGAGAGCACAAGTATTAGCTGTTAAATTTTGGGCGCAATAAGCTGACACGAAGCCACAGCCACTCACGATTGACGGCCTGCTGTTTCAGCTGCTCCAGCGCCTTCTTGCTGCTCTCCAGGTGCGAGGCTGGCAGCTTAGTGGTAGAGTTGGTAACAGCATTCACTACAGCCGTGGCCTGAAGGCCGCGCTGAGGCAGGCCCCTCTGGGCAGCAGGAGTGACCGCGGGCACAAGACCGCCGATGCGGCCCGTAGCACAGCGGCCCTGGCAACGCTGCATGGTCTGCATTGCTCCTAAGTGTTTAAGCAAAACGACTGTGGGTGCGTGAGCGACCGAACAGTAGATGCTCCCCGGCGCAAGACTGGAGAATCGCCTTCATCAAAGTACGGCAATGCGTTGATCTCTTGTACCTGTCGCGTAAACCTTTAGGGTCGTAATGTCAATGTGCCATGCTCAACAACAAAGTAAATTATGTGTAACGTTGCTTGCAGGCGTAGTCACATCCTGCGCTTCCGGCGCCTATTGTTGCGTCGGCTTGGTGATGTCGCAGCGGGTATCATTACCGGGCAGATCCCGCAGACAGCTATCAATGATGCAAACGTCACTCTTGGTTGGATGCAGCAGATTATGCAACGCGTGGTCTTTCGGAATTACTTTCGCGCAAGCGCCGGGACCCACCGCACCATCGGAACCGCCGGAACGGAACCTCCAGCCTCCAGGTGCTCAGCTTCCTACTTCGGATAGCTGCTAGGCAAGGGTTACTGTGCGCCACAAAATCGATTTGACCGCGCTGGGCTGTGGCCCAGCGTGCAACAAGCTTAGGAAATACGAACCCTAGGGTGCACGTGTGTCCGTCAGCACAAGCGGTCACAGGTTACAGAAGGTGCGCCTGTCCATTACTAATCCGCTTTCAAGGACCATCTCATTCCCTTGAACCGGTGCGGAAGGAAATCCGTCAACACGAGCGCCTCCCCCCGACCCCCACGCAAGGGTTCCACCTTTCCCCGTTGGCCCGACCAATCCGGCGGCCGCCCTGTCTGCCTCGCTCGAAACCAACTAGGGCCGGGGACCGCGCCCCCGGCCCCTCACAAACCACCACATCCCCTCAGCGGCTGACTGGCAACGAGGAGGTCTAGAAGGAGCTAGCAACAGCACGCACCCGCCCGACCGCGCCGCGTCAGTCACACCCTCCGAAGTTCCGCTCCTCTGGCTCCCACTGGGGCAAGCGCCCTTACTCCTCGTCCAGCCTCGTCCAGGTCCTGCCGTACCCCACTTCTCTCGGGCCAACCCCACAAACCATTCGAAACCCTCACCCAACGGACCCGCCCCCAACCCGCTCCCACCACCACCTCCGGACCAACACGCTTCCCTTTCCCGCATTCGCCCAGCGCGCACACACACGCGCGCCGGGGAGCCAAACGCGCGCCCGAATCGCATCTCGGTTACTGTACTGCATCGCAGATCCGTTGCAGCTCGTCCCAAATCTAACCCTCGGGAAGCCACGTGCCTGCTCCCAAGCCCCAATACCTATGGTACTATGGTATGCGCAACGCCGACCGCCGACACAAAAAATAGTTATTTTAAATTATGCGGTGAGGTGTTGTTCCATCGCTGCGCTGCGAGCCAAGCATTCTTCGAGAGCCGCGTCTTCGTATCGGCCGAGCCGCGCAACCTCGACGTCGAACTCTTGCACGCGCCCTTACTTATGTACGGATATGTACGGCATGGCGCCCCCACCTGGTCACACCATACACATGCTGATCGTCAACCACGTGTCAGGGGCCGATTCCCACGCACGACTCCCACCCACCCACCCACCTACCCGCCTGCACTGCCATAACCTACACACAATATAATACACATGCGCACACACACGCACACGCACGCATGCGCTGGTGTCATGGACACCTCAGGTCACCTCAGGGCAGACTCCGCCCTCAGGCCGTCACTGTGCCTGCGGCTCCAGCCCCTGCACCTGCAGCATCACGGCCTCCTGGGGCTGGGCCTCGGCCCCCTCCCTGAGGCTCCTCCCCCTCCCCCTCCGCCCCCGCCCTCTCCAACTCCCGTTTGAAGAACTGCACCACCCGCTTCCGCGCCCCCGGCCGCTGCACCCACGCCTCGTAGGGGTACAGCGCCACGAAGGGCCAGGCGGCCGGCGTCAGGACGCAGCACAGCGCCTTGCAAAGGAACGCCAGGACGGGGGCCAGCGCAGCCCAATTGGAAGCGAAGCTCCAGGTCGGGGTGTACAGCGCCAGGGCCACCGCAGCGAGTGCAAGCCAGCGGGTGTAGCCGGGGGGCGGGCTGCCGCCGCCCTCGCCGGAGGGGGGGGCCTCCGGCCGCGCCGCGGAGGGCTGCTGCTGCTGCGGCGGCGGCGGCGACGCTGCGTCCGTTTGGGGGCGCGCGGTCAGGAGTGTGTAGCCGGCAAACGCCGCCAGGGCGAGGAGCGCTGCCTTGAGCACGCTGGCCCAGCTCCAGGGGAGGAGCGGGATGAGGATCGCGAAGCGGGTGACGGCGAGCGCCAGGGCCGCGTAGCCGGCGAGCATGGCCGCCTCGTGGGGTAGCTCCACATAGTCGTCGGGGCCGAAGCCCGGGGGAAGGGCGCCGGCGCTGGCCATCAGGCGCTGGGGGGTCAGCAGTCAGGAGCGGGGGACACACCGGCGCAGCAAAGGGGGACGGGGCGCGGTTGCAACTACCGTACATTGGGAGTATGAAGCGACCGACCGCAGCGAAGCGAAGCGAAGCGAAGCGGGGAGACGCTGCCAGTGTCCGTGCGGGCGGGTGTGTGTGACTGTGTGTGGAGCAGAGCAGCAGTGAGGGCGAGATTGGGCGCGGGCGTGCTGGCGGTGTACAGGCGGGTGCAGAGTCGTCCAGCCGGCAGGGCGGGAGGCATCGGGCTTGTGCCGGCAGCGAAGAGAAGCAACCCCGTGGTCTGCGGCCCTCCCTGGAGGGGGCGCCGGGCCGCTGCTCCCCAGCCCCCCCGCTGCAGCCCAATCGACATGCCCCGCTCCCTCCACCGTCCTCCTCCCCTCTCAACAAACAACAATGCGGACCGCGCGCGGAGACTCCCCACCCCACCCCAAGAAGGCCGAGAGACCCCCAGGACCCACCTTCTGCTGGGCGGCAGGCGGTGCCGCCGCACGCAGGTTGGTGCCGCCGCTCAGGGAACTCAGCCCGCGCAGCGTCGGGCCCGGCACCCAGAAGGCCAGTACGGCCCAAAGGGCAGCCAGCAGCGGGCGCAGAATATTGTGGCTGAATGACTTGCCGTTCACCTGCGGGCAGCACCGGTGGGCACGGCGGCGGCGGCGGGTGCCGGGTGGAGTGGGGAGCAAGTGCTTGGGTGCCCGCTGCCTAACACACACGCACACGCAGACATGCTCACGAACACGCGCGCCCCCACGCCCCCGTGTGCGTGCTGCCCCTCCTAGCGTACACGCGCGCGTGTGGTTCATGATTCCCGCGCTGTTCATCATGCGCCGCCACCTCCTTTTATGGCAAAAAAACCACCGTAAGCAAGCGACTTACCATGTTACCAAGGTTACGCAACCCAAAGATACCATATGTCCAGATGCGAAGGGCCAGTGGCCAGCTGTGCGGTTGGCGACCCCCCCCCCAAACAAACAAAGCCTCCCGCCTCCCGCCACACCCCGCCACCCACTCCCCCTCACCCACCCACCCACCCACCACCAGCTGGTCCTCGAAGCCCACGTGCGTGCCCAGCAGGTAGGGGACGGTGTCCGGGTCCCGAAAGGTCCTCCCCTGGAGCCAGCCGCACAGTACCTCCACAGATCCCGCCAGCGACAACAGATCGATCCTGCCGTACTGCACGCCCCACTCCGTGCCCACGTCCTTCAGCAGCTGGCCGCCCTCGGCCTCATCGTAGCGGGGCACGGTGTCGGTCTGTGGCGCCATCACGTGCGCGGCGAAGAAGGGCTGCGCCTTGGTGCCCTGTGCGGCGGCGGCGGCGGCGGCGGTGGCGGTGGCGGCATCAGCGGCAGCGCCGGCGGCGGCGGTGGCGGCATCAGCGGCAGCGCCGGCGGCGGCGGCGGCGGTGGCGTCATCAGCGGCAGCGCCGGCCGCGGCGTAGGGCAGGAGGCCCTTGGCGGCGCAGTGGACGACGTAGGGCGCCAGGCCGCCGCCGACCGAGTGGCCCAGCAAGCCCACGTGCTTGCGTACGTTGCCCAGCTGCATGCCCGGCAGGTTGTCCGTCACGATGAGGTTGTGCCAGAAGAGCGCCGCATCCACCATGTTCCTCTGGGTGGCGGTAACCACGGGGGGCGGGGTCACGGGGTACGTGGACAGCGCGCGTGTAAGCGCGACGTGTGCAAGCCAGCAAGCAAGCCAGCAAGGGCAGGTAGGAAGGAAGGGCAGGTGGGTGGTGTCAGGAGGAGCTTCCGCAGGCGCTTCCGGCTGAAGAGCTGCCGATATGCGCGCAAGGGTGTGTGATGTGTAGGACGGGGGAGGCAGAGGGCTGCGGAGGGCAGGTGGGCCTGTCCGGCTCTGGGAGGGCTGGCGGCGGCATGAAGCCCGACCGACGGCTAACGGGCCGTTTTTTTTGGGGGGGGGGGGGTTGACAGCAGCAACAGCAGCAGCCGCCCTGGCAGCAATACATCCTGTCACAAAGGGCAGCAAAGGCTCCATGGATTCCCAGATTTCCCACCAACAAGAAAGCCGCTGCGTCGCCCCCGCTGCCGCACCTGCTGCGTTTCCGGATCGGTACTGGCGTCCGGGCACGGCGCGATGACCAGCACGCCTGCCTCCTTGGCCAACTGGGTCAGCAGGAGCGCATAGGCGGTGGGGTCCTGCAAGAATCCGTGCATGAAGAGCACCACGCCACTCGCTTTCACGGCAATCTTGTCGTTCGTGTCCTGCGAGCAGCGCAGCAGCAAGGTAAAGAGCCGGCGCGCTTGTCTGTGGAATCCCGAAAACCCTAATATCCTGTGAGCGAAGCCGCGTTGACTGCCACACGAGCTTGTGTGTAAATTGCAATGCAAGGCCCCAATGGGTGACGACGGATCGGGGTGGTAATCGCACGGCTGCGCGGCACGGGCTTTCACCTCCGGCATCTCGAACGGGGGCAAGACTACGTTCGCCTTCCACGTCCCCTGCAGCGAAGTGAAGCAAGATGGACAGCGCGCGAGAGCTCTTCACTCAGGATATCCTCGAGCACAGTGACAAGTTACACGCAGGCCCAGCTCGAGAGGATGTCCAGGCGTGAGACCCGACTCCTTGGGCGGTTAGGACCGGAAGCCAACTACCGTCGACGGTGCTACTAGCAGTCACCTTGCCGTAGGGTGCCTCATGGTTGATGGTATGCAGCTTAAAAATCTGCGGGGCCCCGAGGAAGGCGTTGATTCGTTGACGTGCACCCCGGGCGCGGGCAGCGACGACTGGCGCGTTGCGCCGAAAAGCGACAAATTTTCGCACAAAAGGTCTATGCGTCGTGTATCCCATGCGAGAAGTCGCTGCTAGTCGGTGCGACAACATCTGTCGTCAAATATTAATAATACGGGCTTGTTGCAAGCTTATCGGAGGCTTAGAAACGATGTTGTGATGTGATGTAATCAAGGCAACGATAATCATAGCATTGGACTATTTGTCCTTCACAGCGGGGCGCCTGGGCCCGAGAGATGGCAGTTTCTGACGGATCCCAACCTGTACAACTGTATGAATAGCTGCCTAAGTGACCAAAGCTGCTGGGGCACATACAACGAACCGATACAAGGCCAGGCAGTTATGTGAATACCTTTTATGATAAGTGCGCGGGAACAGCGCTGGAGAATGCGTGCCGTACTATTTCCCAAAATAGTACGACCTACAAGCGCACCGGTCCCTCACCGTGCCGGTCAGCACTCCCGAATGAGTTTCGCTGCCGGCTAGTTCTGCAACAAGTCGACATGGATCTTGACAAGGCGCTGCTGCTTCTCGACAAGACACAGTGGTCGGTCAGGCCGAGCTTCCGAGAGCCATGCCGACGCCGCGCAGGGCCGGCCGCGGTCGCAGCCGCTCGCCGACACCGCACAACTTTAATAAAATCAATATGCAAACAATGAGCGCGATGAGACCGCCATCGAGGGCTTGGCGTACTCTGAGAACGAGCTCTCGCGCGATGAGGCCGACCTCAGCGCGTCGGGTTCCATTATGGGAAACGACGCTCGCAGGCTTCGTCCCAAGGGTTTAATATCGTGCTGGAGTGATATGACATGGGCGCTTTGACGTTACCGCCTCAAAACATAGTGTGTACGGACCTCGCGCCAACAGAGATAACGTCCCCCAAACAGCCCATGTAAATTGGAATCCGTTTGGGCCTGCCACGTTACATGTAAACGTGTGGTAACGTAACGTGTCATGTAAATTGGCTATTTAGGATCCTTTCACGAGCAGACAACCTAAGAAAGTATGTTCGCATGAGGCTCGGGTGTTCCCCCTGCCCCCGTTGGGGCGCACACGGTCCGCCTGGTCTTACGTGCTGGGTATCAACTTTGCAGACGACAGCGCCGAGGGTTCCCCCCCCCCCCCCCGAACTCGCAATTCACAGTTTAGGAAACCCACCCAAGCCGTCAGCCGCAGCCACCGACAAAAGCAGTCCCGGGCAGCACCACATCCGACGCCGCTGAATTGTTGTTGTGGCTGCTATATTCGGCTCCGGAAGAGTTGAGCCAACGCAAGCGTCTGTTGTCTTCCGTGTCAGCTGCTCCCACTTCCCACCCCTACACGGCACCCGAGGAATGAAAGAGAGATACGGACGCTGTGCCCGCCGCCATCCGCATGCGCACCCGCCCTACATCGGCGTGGGGCCCCGCCCTGTCGCAACCCACAGGCGATCGAGCTGTTTGACCTCCTCACCCCGCGTGCAGGAGCTGTGCACTCCCCCGGACCACGACTCGGTATCCCCGGGTCGGGTCGTGTCGTCTCGCGTGCGCCCGCCATCGCTCCCCCGTCCTACCCGCTCCCAAAAGCAGTCCCCCAGCAGTCACGGCCAGCCTGAGCATCCTCCGCGCCCGCCGGAATACGGTATACACCGCACACCGGCTATATGTATGTGTGTGTGCATACCGGGACGGACACCCCGCCCCTCCTACACTGCCATCTACCCTTGTATCCTGTCTATGTACTCCGCCTGGTTGAGC
Source organism: Pleodorina starrii (assembly GCA_030267565.1). NCBI lineage: Eukaryota > Viridiplantae > Chlorophyta > Chlorophyceae > Chlamydomonadales > Volvocaceae > Pleodorina > Pleodorina starrii. Next base: position 4,225,316 of record BRXU01000007.1, on the reverse strand, counting down.
CCAACCACCACAAGGGAGGGGCGGGGTGAAGCCCACCCATCCATCCACCCATCCATCCGCCCACGAGCTCATTCGTTGATCCATTCCCGGCGGGTTGCTGCTCGGCTAGACTAGACTAGGTGTGTCGTCATGACCCAGTCCCTTTCCGGCGGGTGCGCGGGCGCATTTGGGGGGTCTGGCGGGCTTTGGCAACCCGACTGCACCGTCCTCCTCCCTCCCCAGCGGTCGGGATCGGGCGCACTTGCGGGTTGGCCCCCTCCCTCGGGGGAATCCCCCTACGCGCCCAGCCACGGGCCTCGCTGCGCCGCGCCGCATCCGCCCCCCAACGACGGGCTACGGCTCTACCCAGCCCTGCCGCCCGTCCCGCCAGACCCTGCCTCCCTCGAGTCCCAGCCCAACCCCGCGACCCATGGGTCCAGCCCGTGCGCTGCATGTCCCAGCAGCAGCCTCCTCCTCCGCCCCAAAGGAACACACCCAAGGGCGCCGCACCCAAACAAGCCGAGCAAAGCTGCCCCGCGCCGCCGCGCGCCGCTGCCACTGCCAATCCACATTGCGGCGCAGCACGCTGCGCTCCAGGCCCCTAGCGCTGCACGCGCCCTCCCAAGCCCCCCCCGCCTTCCTGCTGTACCGCCTCCTGGCCACAGTTTTCCGCCCGTCCTCCCCCCCATCGCAGCCGCTGCATTCGTTGCGCACATGAGTACCGGTAACGCCACCCCTAAGCACACCTGTCGGACAACCCATACTTTTTCCCAAGTCACATCCGAAACGCACCGCCCCACCGAGTTTCCGTTCCCCCGTCCCCCGTCCCGACCCGTCGCGCGCCGCTCCCCCAAACGTACAGACACGGTGCTGCGCCGTCCACCCCACCTCACCCCACCCCTCCACGCCACTGCGCACCAAGCCGGCCCCCTTCTATTTCGGTACCTGTTTTGGCAAGCGAGCAGACCGAACCGTGGGACAGACCGACCAAGGACGTCCAGCGACTCCCGCCCTCCCGCCGCCCAAAGCACCGGCCTGCCTGCCTGCCTGGCTCACCCTGCTCGCCCAAAGCACCCAAATCAATCAATCCCGCAGCTTGAGGACCTGCCTCTTTCTCCCTCCCTCCCGCTCATGTTCCAGCCCCAGCCCCTTGCTCAATCAATCCCTCAGCTTTAGGAACATCTTTTTGAGCATGCGCGCCTCCGACGCAATGGTCCTGCTCTGGTGCTTGCCCTCGTTGAACACCACCCGGATGTCCTTGCCGTACTTCTCCGCCTCGTTGAGGAAGGCCATGATCTCGGTGAAGGAGCTGTCCTTGAGCTGGATCATGTGCTTGGACAGGTTCTCGATCAGGGACAGGAAGCAGCGCTTGGCGTAGTACCTGGAGGGGGGAGAGGGGGGGAGAGGCAGAGGGGGAAAGGGGGGGAGAGGGGGGGAGGGGTGATGGAGTATGCATGTGTATGTGGGGGGGCCTGTGGGGACTTCACACAGCTGGCCTCACTGACCGGTTGTGTCATGTGTGAGGTTCATAGAAAGCTCGGGAAGCGTGACATGGCATGGCAAACCTCCGTTGGGCGGGGGCGCGGAAAGGCGTGGGCCAACCCACCGCCTCCTCGCACCATACGGTAAACCCCTCCAACCCGCCTCAGTCCGTGTAACCCCACACCCCTCCCAAGACCCCTTCTCCCCCTCTGCCCTCCCCTCCGCCTCACCAGGTGTCCGTCTCCAGCTTCCTGTCGTACGGCTCCAGCGACTTGATGATCCGGGACACTCCGAACTCGTAGTTGCCCTTTGCGCAGTAGAGGGTGCCGATGACCAGGTTGATGATGCACAGGTGGAAGCAGGCCTTGTCGGGGTCCTGGAGGGGAGGGGGAGGGGGAGGGCGGGTAGGGGGGAGGGGAGGGTTCAGGAATAACTCGGAAGAGAGAGGGGGTGTGGCTGGGGTGGAGGCGTGGTTGGGGGCTTAGGGTTTTGGAAGGGCGGGTGGGGCAAGAGCGTTGAGCCCGATCCCCCCGCCCCGACACCCCACCCCCCGGGCGCCCTGCCCCCCACCTGCAGCGCCGATCGCTCCTCCTCCTTCTCCACCTTCCTCATCAGCTCCTCCGCCTCCTCGTTCTGGCTGGTCATGATGTACGACACACACAGGTTGGCCAGCACGATGGCAGTCACCCCCAGCAGGTTGTCCGCGTTCTTCTTAACCACCGGCTCATAGTAGCGGATGGCCTCCTTGTAGTGGTTGTCCTGAGGAGGGGTCAGGGTAAGAGAAGATACCGCAGCAAAGGGCGGGGGGGGGTTGGGCGTGTATCCACGTATAGGCCGGAGGGGGGAGGGAGGACGGAGGAGGGGAGAGGAGGGTTAAAAGCGCGACAGCCGCATCCCCACAGCCGCGCACCCATGACACCCACAGCGCCCCCGCCTCCCCCACCCCCACCCCCAACCCCCCGTCCAGGTACCTGCGTTGCGTTCCCTCGCCCCGGGCCGTTCTACCGTAATTACCCCCACCCCCGCCCCCCTCACTCACCTGCATGAAGAAGGTGTGCGCCACGTTGAGCTTCCAGACCTCGTGTTCGGAGCAGAACTCGGCGCTCTGTCGGAATATCTTCTCCACATTGCCGTACAGCTCCATGTCCCAGTAGATGGACGCCATGGCCATGAGTCCGGGGATGTAGGCCTCCAGGGCCTCGTCGTACTCGTTGATGGCGCGCTTGATGGCGTCGTTGTCGCGGGCGATGCGGGCGTCCTGAGGGAGGGAGGGGGGGCGGGTGGGAGGGAGGAGGGGGGGGCGGGGAAAGGGGGGTTGGGGGTTTGGGTGCTCAGTCTCGTGCCCCTGTCCAGCGGCGCCCACACAACCTCCCACCCAACCTCCTACACGGCGCAGCCAGGTACCTCCCCGCCCTCGCGCCCACCCACCATCACACCCCCCTGCCACCTACCCACCTAGCCACCAGCCAGCAGCGTGCCAAGCAGCACCTTCCCTACCACACATGCACGTATACGATACCTGACTCCTCCCTCCTCGCTCCTCCCCGCCCCCCCCCACCCACCTGTATCTGCTTTGTGAGCCTCCTCAGTTGCTCCACATGTCGAGTGGCCAGCTCGTCGAAGCGGCGGAAGGCCTCCTCGGGAGACTTGTACCGACCAATGGCGGCTTGGAGGTAGTCGTACAGATCCTGCGGGGGTTGGGAAGGGTTGGGTGGGGTCGGTGGGTTGGGTGGTGTGGGACAAGGGCTCCAGGGGAGATTAGATGTGAAGCGAGGCGCCGGGGGGTCCGGGGCGCCGGGGTGCCGGGCACCCACCCCACACCCGCCCCCCTACCCTGCAAACACACCGGGCAGGACACATTCGACGACGGACTGCTCTCCAACCCCATGCATTCATGCAGACGGCACAGAAACAGACACACACACCCGGTCCCGGGCCTCCTTTGATTTTGGGACCGTTCGCCGACGCCGCCGCGCCTTCTCCGCTGCGGTTTGTACTGCCTGCCTCCCCTCCCCATCCCGCCTGCCCTCCCCATCCCGCCTGCCCTCCCCATCCCGCCTGCCCTCCCCTCCCTCCCCTCCATCCGCCTCCCCCTCGCCTCCCCGCCCCCCCATTCTCCTCCCAACAAACACACACACAGCCCCCCACACAGCCCCACCTGACTGAGCAGTTTTGATGCGTACTGCGGGTTCTCCGCCAGCACATCCGCCGCCAGGTCGTAGAAGCCGTGTGTGGGTTTGCAGTACAGCAGCAGCAAGTTGGCAAAGGTCTCCGGGGGGAAGGGCGGAGACTGCAGCAGGAAGTTGAGCTTCTTGAAGCCGCCGGTGGGGTCGCTGTCCATGTTGATGAGGGCGCTGTTGTGGAGCGTCACCTGGGGTGGTTGGAGGTGGTTGGGAGGTGGTTGGGGGTTGGTTGCGGGGTGGTTGGGAGTTGTTGGGGGATGAGTGGTTGGGGCCAGCACCCAGCCAGGTTCCAAGGCGGGAAGGGCCACACACATACACAGTGCCCTTGTTTGCACCCTCCTCACCGCCAGCTGCTGCTCAAACCGCCCTCCCCGCCCGCCCCTACCTCGCCAACCATCGTCCCAGTCACCCTTCTACACCCCCACCCCACCCCTCCACCCCACCCCCGCCCCCTCCCCTCCTCCGTTCGCTAACGCCGTCTCCGTCTCCGCTGCGGTATCATTTTTCATCCCCTCACCGGGTCCAGTTCCTCCTCCGCTCTCGGCGGCATGTCCGTGAGCGCCTCCTTGGCCGCATCCACATTCTTCATGGTGTACTCGATGGCGGCCTTGAGGTTGAATGCCTCGATCAGCGCAGTCTCCTTGAGTGTCTGGCTGTTGCCCACGGAGCGGACCTCCATGCCGTCAGTGTTGCTGCGGGGGAGGCGGGAGGAGGGGCTGAGGAGGAGGATGGGGTGCGGGTGCGGATGCGGATGCGGGGTAGGGACCGGGGTAGGGACCGGGGCGAAGGGGCGGGGCGCGACGGGGGAGACGGACATGGTGTGTGTGTGTGTGTGTGTATGTCGCTCGATTCACCGGGTTCAGTTCCCGCTGCTCATCGCCGCCTCCCCCGCCCCTTCCATCGCCCCCTTCACCCCGCCCCCTTCCACCCCCCCCCTTCACCCCCCTCGCCCCCTTCACCCCCCCGCCCCCTGCCGCTCCTACCTCCCCACGCTGAGCTCCGGGTGCTCCCGCACCGCCTTCTCAATGATCTCCGCCAGGTGCTTCAGGGCGGGACCAAACTGCTTGGTCTTGTAGTAGCACAACGCGATGTTGTACAGCAGCTCGGGCTGGTAGCCCAGGGCCTGGAGGTGGGGGGGGGTGGAGGTGGGGTGGGGGGGGGCGTGATGGGGGCGGGGGCGCATGGGGGTCTCATCCACGGGGGAGGGGGAAGGGGGAAAGGGGGAAGGGAAACGGAAGCAATGGAATGCCCGAAACCCCGCACCCTCGAGCCCCCCGTTCAGGCCCTCTGGCGCCCCCCGCGCCCCTCCGCTTCTACCTCGCTGTAACCAAAGTGCCAGAAGTGCCGCACCCGGCTAGCCACACAGCCGGCCACCCGTCTCTCCCGCCCACCCCCGCCCAACCTCCCACACCCAGCCGCCCCACGCCCCTCCTCCCCTCCCCCAACCCCCCCCACCGACCTGTACGGCGTCGTTGAACTTCTGCCTGGCCGCCTCGTACTTGTTTTCCTTGAACAGGATGCAGCCGGTGTTGACCATGGTGTCCGGGTCCTCGGGCACGCACTTGTCCAATTGCCGCCGGCAGCCCGTCAGGTCGTCCTGGGAGAAGAGGGAAAAGGGGGGAAGGGGGGATCGGGGTGTGGGAGGGAAGGGGGGAAGAGGGAAAGGGGGTGTGGAAGTGCGATGCGGAGCTGGTACTGGACTACTGGTGCTGGTAGGGGAAGGGGGTAAACCACACCACACCGGGGGCGACCCCACGGGCGCAACGTCCCCTCCCCCGCCCTCCCTCGCACCCCGGCCTCCCTCCGCGGCGGCCCTTCCGCCCGCCCACATGCCGTACTCGCCGCCGTACCTGTTCATACGAGCACGCCACCAGCAGCGTGGTTACGGCCTTCTGGTGTCCCTCCACCTTCACTACCGCCTTGCTAGCCTCCGGGTACATGGCGCCCTGGGGAGAGGGGAGTGAGAGGGACATGGGAAGAAGAGGGCGGGTCCCGTGACCAGAGGGAGCAGCACCAGCGGCAGCCGCACTCGGTGGCCAGGTCACCCGGCGTGCCTCCGAAAGCAGCCGCTCAGCAGCTGCAGCCGCTTGGATCAGCTGCAGCTGCTGCTGATGTCGTAGCTGTTGTCCCGGTGGTACCGGAGCGGGACCTCAACGCAGCCCTGACCGGCGGCTGGCCCCAAGCTGCTGCTGCGCTAAACAGCCCCTCCCTCCCTCCCTCCCTCCCTCCTTCCCTCCCTCCCTCCCTCCTTCCCTCCCTGACGACGCACAGCACAGCACAGCACAGGCCCCAGTGCACCGCCGTTCACCCATGTGGCCCCGTGTATGGACGTCGTCCTGGCCCTGCCCCGGGGCCACGGCCGGGGCCATGCAACAGCTGTGCGGAGTTGGGCGAGCAACCCCGCTCTCTGATTAGGAGCTGGGTGGTCCACGCATTGGCCGAAGCCTCCGAAGAATACCAAGGTAGCCGCGCTGGGCAGACCCGGCACAAAGCTGAGAGTGCCCAGGCGGGGAGTGTCCGGGCTGCACAGGCCTCTTGTGCCCGGGTGGGCTGGTCGCGGCGCAAGCACACGGCCGGGCGTCAGGCGCATTCTCCTCTCCGCACGCAGACAGTCAGACGCGCCCTGGGCCGGAGTCTCAGCACGACAGCCCCGGAGCTAGCACCACACACGCGCACTATCCACGCGGTGCGGGGGTACCAAGGAAGGCGCCGCAACCCGCGGGGCCGCGCCATGCTCCGGAGGTCGGGCGGCGGCCCCACGAAGGATGCCGGCACCTCCCTCACCCGTTGGGCGGAGCGGTTGGCTTCCCACGTACCTTGTAGAGGCTTTGCGAGTAGTAGAGCTTATAGTCCTCGTTGTTGGGGTAGAGCGTGACGAGCTGCTCATACCTGTCGCGCCGGGTGTGGGGAGACAAGCGTAAGGGTGCTGCCTCCGATTCCACGCCCCCCCTCCGGCGCAAGCGTGCCTTACATTTGAGATGCTAGGTCATATTGGCCTGTGTAGTAGTAGCAGTACCCAAGTAGAGACAAAGCCGCCCGGCTCTCCGGGACGTTCTGAAAGGGCGACGCAGTTGAGGAGCATGTCAGGAAGACCGCGCCCCCTCCCGTGTCGCTGCAAGCGCACATGCCAGCGCCAAAGTTCCCCTTGCCTGAAGCTGGTATTGTAAGTGCTGGATTGCCTCGGCGAACTTCTGGTCTTTTATAAGTGTGTAGATTGTTTGCGTATACTGGCCCTCTGCAATCGGCCGCTGAGGCTGCTGAAAATACGCCATTGCAGCCCTCAGCGACGGTCACACAACTCAAAACTGTTAGCGATTGTCACGAGAGTCGGTAACAAATAAATTGGTGTAGACTACGGGCACAGGACTTCACAGTTAGGAATAAACAATCTTAATTCACAAGTTTAGAAGGAAGCTCCAGCCGAGAGCCGGGCCAGCAAAAGTATATTGAATACGTACGACAGTCAAAGGGAAAGGTTTTGCGCTGCTCCGATGCTGTGTAAGCTAGGGACGAATACTGAAAAGGTTATGAAAAAACACTGCAAATGATGTGCTATTGCAACCAACCGCTTCTCGTATTTGCCGTACAGTTGTACCAGTGGCAGCCTGTCATGAGCTTATGACAATCGCAATCGTCAGGGCGCCCTCGGGGCCCTCGTTTTAGCGTTCATCCAGACTGCTCGCCACTTAAAGTTCACTCCCGGGTTCGTCCGTTCCTGTCTGTTTGACTGGTGCTGTCTGGCCTGCTTGGGTTTCCCTTAACCCTGGTTGTATCCAGTTGTATCCGCTGGCCCCCTGAGGATACCCGGCAAGCTTGCCTGCTGGCTTTCCCCCTCCGTGGGTATGGAGCCCACTAGGAATAACAAAAACATTACTTATGCCCCGGCCACCTGTTCAGGGGTCCTGCTGGATACCCAGCCAATACCACGTGGCAACTAGCCTGAGCGCTGTGCAGGACGAGACAGTGCTTGTGGAGAGTCAGGTGCCCGCGACACGGACAACCAAAACTGGCATTACAGTTCACAGAAGGTACCTCAAACACCCCCGTTCAGACGGAAGTCGTCGAGGGAGTTACGTGCTTGTGGCCTTTTACTTGGCGTATGGCCGTTGCATTGGGAAGCTTCCCCAACAAACACGGCCACGAAGCCGCCCCAGAGTTACGGTAACCCATCCCGCATGAAGACCCAAGCAATACCGGCACCGTAGTGTTCGGTCAGTTGGCCCGCTGGCTCTACCTCTGGGTCTGGAGCCCACTGTCACAACAACTACCACTGCCGATCAGCAACGACAACGGCAGCTTGCCGCTTGCACTACAGGTGCTGCCCTCCTCCTGGTGATTCCCCCACCGGCTTCAAGGACCGCCCTGATGCGCCAACACACATGCACGCGAAACCCCCGGCCCTCCTGCAACACCCGCTCACGCAAACAGTCTTGCAAGCGCGTAGCCGCCGCGGCCGCCACACCCGAACACGAGTCCCTACGGGAAACAACCCCTCACGAGGCCCAGCTTCCCAAGCTCACAATTTACCACCGCAACCCGCCGGCTGGCTTGCCAACTTCTGTGGAGGCCGAATTGGAGGACTGCACCCTGCCATTCGCTGGGGTCCTCCTGGGGGAAAGGTCCCTCTGGCACCAAAGAGGCTCGGACGCCACCGCCGGGCGGTCGCTGCGCAGGCGGCGGCGGCGCCGCCGCCGCCGTCCCTCCTCACGACTTGGATACCAGCACGCCCTGCGCCGACGCTGCCTTGGCCTTGGCGGCCTCCTTGGCCTTGGCGGCCTCCTCAGCGGCCACCTCGCTCTCAGTTCGCACCTGCACACAGGCAACGCGAAGGGCACACGCAGAAAAACGCAGGCAAGAGCGTCACGGAGACGCAGACGACTGGGCGCCGCGGGACCACCCGGAGGGCGCGCCGACAGAGGCCAGACCCCAGACCCAACTTCCCTTCTTGCCCACCCCACCGTACCCGGATGTTGTGCTTGGTTTGGAACTCGGTCAGGTCCTTCTTTTGCGAGTTTAGCTGCTGCTGCAAGGTGTTGATGGTCGCCTCCAGGTTCTCCTTGTTCTTTTTCACGGCGGGCATTGTCTCCCCGACCGTGCGCTCCACGAGCACGTCGCCCACCAGCCTGAAGCACTTGCGACCCTTGTCCACCTTGTCAAGCGCCTCAAGGACGAGCTTGTGCTGTGATGGGCGGGGATGAAGGGAGGCCAATGCGGGCTGCTCAGAGGGACCCCAGACGCGGTTACTACAATATGGACGCGGACAGCCCCTCGCCCTCGGCTGAGTTGAGCCTTCCGGGTGCAACCGCAGCGCGTACCTCCGTTGCCTCAGCGGCCAGCTCCGTGATCTTGCTCCATGTGAGCTGGATGCGTTCGCGCTTGTTCTGAAACTCGGCCAGAAGCTCTTGCTCCCTAGGCCCGGCGTTCATGGATGCTGGGCTTGGAGGCTGCTTGGAGGACGTCCGGTGGGATTAATACTGACGAGCTCTTATGGCACAAATGGTGACTACCCCCAACCCTGTGAGGAAAGGTTATCTGTTAGAGAGGAACGCAAAGCGCCAAAATGCAAAACACAAAAGGTGATCTGGGGGCCTCAGGCCAGCGTTGCAAGTGCTACGAAAGTTTCGTTTGCCAGCTAATGGATGTCGCTAGCGCTGAAAACGATCGTGAGCCGACCGGAACCTGGACCATGTACGACTGTTCGTCGGCGCTGTTCTATTTGCCAGTACAGCGCGCATAACAGTAATTCTTGCAATAGTTGTATTTTATCGAGACCAATTACCTCTTTTTACGCGGTATTACCTTCAGAGCCGCAAGTCTAGAACATTTAACGTACCTATAAACAGCCTCGCGCAACTACAACTTTTCCACACGTCAATTGAAGGTTTACTCTGTACCATCGTTAATAGACTCCTTGCGTGAAGCGACACGACCGCGTAGGCGCCAACAATAACCGGCGGGCTTGGGCCCACGGCCCCGCGACGCAATGAGCGGGTATGGCGCTACGCCGGCGACTGTCACGACGGGAGTTCCTTACATTTGCGGGCAGTGCGGCTCTGAAATCAGTTTAAAGCCGGGAGACATTATTCAGTGCCGAGAGTGCGGTTACCGCATCCTGTATAAAAAGCGGACGAACAAGGTGGTGCAGTTTGAGGCGCGATAACAATGCTTGGGCGCTGCCGTTGGAGCTCGGAGGCGGCCGACGGCGCAGGCGTCGACGGCGTCTGAAGGACAGGCCGGCGGCGGCTGGCGGCGTTGCCGGGAGCCAGATCTGTCCCACCCGCTGGGCAGCAGATGGTCGCACATGGGCGAGCTCGTGGCCGGGCGGTCGGCTGCATGCCGTGCAAGGCCGCGGGTGCACAGCTGGCGGCATCGACCCATTTGAAGTGCTGCTTGTGGTTGAGGGGTGCAGCGCGCGGATGACAGCGGTCTGGGCCTTGGAAGAGCACAGGGCGTGCCACAATCGTCGGGGTGTTATGTAGTGCAATGCGTCGGTGGATCTGGTTGCTGTCGCCGGGGGGTTGGGGGGGAGCGTGCTCTGGGATAGATGGTTTGTGTTCAGCGCCTGCTGACGCCGCTGTTGAGGATAGATGCATGTATGACGGCGGGGCCGTGAATGAGGGAGACGGTGCCGACATCCGGCGATACGGCCCATCCTTGGTTGCAAGGTTAGAGCCAGACGTCACTATAAGGAGAAGCGCTGATTCAGGACACGTAATCGCACGCCAGACACGCGGACATCGTGAGCGAAGGGATGACGGCCACACACACGCCTCCCTTCCCTTTTTGGCAGTATCGAATGCATCACGCCACCAATGCCTTCCATCCCCGGACCCGCGGCCTGGCCAACAGCCTCTTCTCAACTGACACACAGACCCACAGGCGCCCGAGAAGGAGCCCGCCTTCGGAGCAGGTCGTAAGAGCGCTCGCATCCGTTGCGCCAACACGCCAACCAACCCCCTCAACAGCCCAGACCATACAGAGATTTCATGAATTCAATGGCTTGATGCGATATCAGCGCACTGCCTCAACACGTGGCCTCCACCGCCGTCCCTGAACGCAAAGCGCACACCAGTTTAAGGAGCGGGGGCGGCTCCTCACGAGGGTTCATCTTCGAGGGGGCACGCTAATGTGCGAAATATGCAAAAGCACCGACCCACATCTTGCGCTCTGTCCGTCTGTCTGCGCTCCCATATCAACACAAGAGGGTACAAAACGCAATAAGGCAGCGCACAAAACGTACACGCCCGTCGCATTCACAGGAGAGCCTCGTACGCATCATCAATCGTTCAACTGCCCAAGTGCGAACTGCCCGCCTGCGCGGCCGCCCCCGCGCATGCTGAGCTCGCACTGGTGGTAGGGAGCGAGGGTACAGGGCGCGTCAACAAGGCGTGGGGGGCGGCACGAAACCCAATAAACCGGAAGCCGAGCTGGGCGCAGCGCCAGCCCCGTCCTGCACTGCACACAACACGCCGCCTCCACACAACAACACGCCGTCGACGCCACGGCGCCGCCAGGCAATGGGGCTGCAGGGCCATCATCCCCAAGCCCGGCCGCAAACCGCGTCTCGTGGGGTCCCCTCTCCCCCGCCCACTCGGGCGCCGGGCTCTTTCTCGTGACGCGCCGCAGCGTCAGCACCGTCGCTGAAAACCTCGCGCACTCGCGTCTCGTCGCAACTCGCAGTACTGCCGCCGCTGCCCCCGGGGCGCGCAACGCCGGCGACGGCTAGAGGAGCGCCGCCGCCCACAGCAGGACGGGACGACTGTGTCAGTCTGTAGCATAAATGGCAAGCCCGCATGCGCCTGTGAGCTGCAATGCGCCCGGCCCACCCCGCCACGACGCGCGCTCGCACACGAGAAGAAAAGACCACCACCACGCATCACCACCGCCACATCAACACCACCATCCATCACCAAATCAACCAACGAAACACTGTGCGGTATGCGCCCACAAGGCCTGTCAGTGTGTCACCAGATATGCCGCGATTCGCTCCTTGCCCCAATCCGTTGGGCGGGCAAGCCATCGCATCCCTAATGTAGCAGCGGGTTTAAGTCGTTCTTAGTATTCCAGCCACTTGCACGCACCGGCGCCCTGGCTTCCCTCTCTCCCTCCCTCCACCCTCCGGAGTCTGATCACCCTACGCCCTCTGCACACGCTACACAGATTCACGCCATACACACGCCCATCCCCCGTCTTGGCAGCGGCTGCCTCCAAGGCACACGGACCGACGCACGAATGCGCACCGGGACAGGAGGACACTAACGGACGCATTGTGGACGCCGCTGCCACCGCCGCTGCCACTGCCGCTGCCGCCGCTGCTGCCGCTGCTGCCACTGCTGCCGCCACTGCTGTGGACGCGGGTCGCGCTGCTGCCACGCACTGCCACGGCCAGGCACCCCCCACTCCGTTGCGCTTCACCCAGTCAGCGCCGGAAATGCGGGGCGGGAGGAAACATCTGAGCACGGCCGCCGCCGCCGCCGCTGGCGCACCAGTCCGTGCGTCCATTGGGGCCACTGGCCGCTGATGCCCATCGGAGAGGCGCCCTGGCCGCCCCACACGCCCCGGGGCAGCATTGGCCGGGGCCCGGGCGGCGGCGTCCTGCACGACCAAGGCACCCGTGCGCCGCGTCTCCTCGAGGGCCGCCAGCTCCGCCGGCCGGCAGCCGAATGCGAGGCTGGGACAACAAAGACGCACGGGGCCGCCGCCCACGCGGCTCGATGCTCGGGAGGCCTGCACACTCGGCCCCACCAACTCGCCGCCGGCCAAGGCCCCACATTATTTGCTGCTGCGTGCGCTGTTCGCGTTGGTGTACACCGCCGCCTCCTCGCGCCACATGGCGTAGTTGTCCTTGACTGCGTCCAGCATGGGCGTCGCGTCCTGAAACGCCTGGGCGAAGCTCTGGAACAGCGGCAGCGCCACGATGTCGAAGAAGCCCACCTGCACCACACCACATACGAGGGCCCAGCGGCACGGCCACGCCAGCACACACCGTGCTCAGCGTTCAGTGCCCACAGTGCCCATCTTGGGGGCTGCCGGCGCCGCCGCGAAGCCAACGCGAATACACAAGCCGCCGCCGTGCGGCGCCCACCGCGTCCTCAGAACGACGCTCCCATCCGTTTCCCTGACTCCATTGAAACGCTCCCATGCTCATGCTGCTTTGTGAGATCCAGGCTTTATTTCCCGTATCAACTCCCCCCTACCGGACGCGGCCCTCGCTTCAGGACGGGGAAAGTGCTAGTCGGTTCTCACCTGCGACTTCGAGATGCCGTTCTTGTCCCTGTCCATGAGCGGCGACACCGTCAGGCCGTTCTGCTTCTCCCGGTCGCCCTGCCGGAAAAACTCCTCCTCCAGGTACTGCACCCACTTCTTGTGCACGATGCGGGGGCTGGCCAGATGCCCCAGGTCCGCGCACTTCAGCGCCACCTGGCAGCCAGGAAGCGGGCGGGCGGGCAGCGGCGAGAGGCTCAGAAGAATCGAGCAGCGACTCTCGTCCAGGTTTTCAGACCACGTGGCGAGACCCTTCCATGCCCACGGGGGCGCGCGCACGGCATGCGGTGATATCATTTCCGCCAGCAGCAACGCTTTTTGAAGGTTACAACGCGAGTGCATGGGCGGGTCCGACTTCTGCAACCCTTCGCTTGCTGGCACCGACCGTCCCGCTGGCCTCTAGGCTCCCTCCCGCTGGCCTCAGCCTCGTCTCCGTCAACATATCCGTTTCCCGTAACTCCGTGGTGATGGATCGGATAAAAAAAACCACTTTTCCTACCTCCTCTCCTCCGCTCTAGCCCTAGTCTCTTGCTTGCGACGGGGATTCATCGCCGCAAGGGCCGTGCATTTAGACTTTCACCCAGCCCCGCTGCCAGAGGCCCAGCGCCAACTCATTGTGAAATCCGATGGCGGGGCCCCATCGATGGGGTCAAGACCGACCCCGAACGGCCACGCACAAGCACCTGGTCGCCCCCCGGCCCCCCCACAAACCCAGCAACCTCGACCCTCAGCCTCCGCCGCACCTACCTGCAGCACCAGGCTCCGCTGGTCCTCGTCAATCATCTTGTGCCCGTCCTGGCTCGTCGGGTGCGGCGACGTGCGCATCGTCTTCCCGCCCGATCCGTTGCCGCCGCTTGGGACTGACCCGTTCAGCTGCATCTTTGCCTGGAACATGCTGTGAATGGCGAAATGCTGCTTCATGTCCGTGGCAAGGACCATCTCGATGATCTGCTTGCGCAAGGTCTCCTGCGCCGACAAGAAAGAAGAATAATGAGACAGCGAGCTAGAAAAATGGAAACGTTAAAGCCGTGGCAACTGATACTGTGACGCTCAGTCAGCAGAGTGGGGGAGGCGGGCTGGTGGATTGGCGGCTGGCCATGACGTGCACACCCACATGAAGGCCCACCCACAGGTCACAATACCGGTGACACAGGCTACTTGAAGACGCGATAGCTCCAACCGGCCCAGAGCTGGGGCTACGAGGCTAAGTTTGCTGATGCCCGGCAGCCCCGATGTGCCGCCTGGCTCCCGGTCCCGCCCCACCCTGCCCACGTGGGGGCACGTTAACGTGCCCAAACCGCAATTGATCCCCATACTGGGGCCCACAACGCTACGCACCCGGAGCTTGTTGGGCATCTTGCGCAGGAAATTGTACTCGTCCGAGTTCATGAGCTGGAAGGACGCCGCCAAGTGGTGGTTCTCCATCGGCGATCGGTCGTTGTACAGCACCGCGAGCCCGTCCGAGACGCGAATGAGGTAATCGTTGTTCACCCCCTTGTGCTCGAAGTCGTGAATGATCTGTGGCCGTCGACGTGCAGGGGCGAAGCGCGGACTTGCATAAGCGACGAATGACCCACATGCACGCGTCCGGGCGCGAGGGCTTAAGCGCGTTACTGCCTGGATTGAGCGCAGTGGCCCCTTTCCCTGCGGTGAGCTTCCCAGATTAGAGGTAGGTTCACGTCTGGTGGGCATGACTTTTCCGGACAGAGCGCCCGCCGGTAGGAGACCACGCTGATCCGGCCCACCGGCAACCACGTGTGCCGACAATCTCTGGAAAACAGAATGGGATTGTAGTCCTTTGCCAATGCCGTTTGCCGTGGGCATGCACCATAACTTGTTTAGCCCTGACTGCTTTCCGCCGCTGTGCGTTACTTGGGCGAACCACAGGTGTGCAGCCAACCTTAAGACCGCCCCTTCCCTATCCCAGCCCGCGCGATGAGTGGGCCAGCCCCCATTCCAACCCTATCCCACTCCCAAACTCGCGCCCAGTCCTCCTGCCCCTTCCCCTCATCGCCAGATCCTCCTGGCCCTGCTCCCTCTTGGCCATCCCTCTCACCGCCGAGAGGTAGCAAGACGTGAGCGAGACCTCGTCGCAGTACCCGTGCCCGATCAAGCCGCCGCGCACGACGAGGACGTGCAAGCTCTGCAGCACGTCCGCGGCGTGGATGCGGTTGTGATACGGGTTGTTGGGGTACCCGTCCTCGATCCGCATCAGAAACTTGACCAGCCGGTGATCGTCCATCTCAAACTTGTCGGCCACCTCGCAGCGCTTCAGCAGGGCGTATGACAGCAGCGACAGCGGCCGCCCGCCGCTGACCTCGTTCAGTTTGAACGCGTCGAACTGCCAGTCGTCCACCTTTGCGAGCACGTCCAGCACCTGGTGCGCATACGAGGGGCGATCCGACGTGGGCGAGGGAGAGTGTAACGGGCAGTCGTTTGGACGACTGGGCGGCCCCGATGCTTTAGACACAACCCTTCACAGCGCCTGTGGTGTCCGACGCGGACCGGACGGGGCCGCGTTTCGTGAGCCCCGGCTGCGACACTCAGGCCGCCAAAATTTTCCCTGAGGCGCCCCGAAGCTAATGGGAGACCAGCAGCGTTAAGCCGAAATAGTAGTTGTTCGAGCCCATCCGGCGGAACCCATGGCTCTGGCAGGCGGCGACGCCCACGTCCCGCCGGGAACCCGCCAGGGTTTGCCGGACAGAGCAGACTTGGCGGGATGCCAACCAACAGTACTCGGGAAAGATCGATAAGTATCTCCCTCTCCGCACCGAAGGACAGCGTGACAGCCCATCGCGCCACGCCACGCGAGCCACCCACCTCGTCAGGCAGGTTCTTGTGCATGGCAATCAGCGCCTTCACGCTGTCCTGCGTGACGTTGCTCCGAGCGTAGATATGCCGCAAGTCCTGGTCCGCGTGCCCCTGTCCTGCCCCGTGGTCCTCCCCTTCCTCCTCCTCCTCCTCCTTGATCTGCAGCGGCAACAACACACAGCCAGGGCCGTGCTTCATGGGCCGGGCTCGGGGCGACCGCGGCAGTGGCCCACCGGGGCGGGCTGCTGCAGGATGGGGCTTGCCCCGCCCCACCAGCATTCGTCTTCGTAGGCCAACCAGCCAGCTTATTCATTTGGGTTTTTAATCTCTATCTTTACCCAGCAGTCTGCCGGTAGTGCGGGCCGTATGTGCCGTCGCTAGAGCTTCCGGCCCTGCGCTTTGCTTGCGCCCAGTCATGGAACCCTAGTCATAAAGAGACCGCCCACAGCATCGACGTGAAACCCGCGGCCGTCGAGAGCCAGCTAGCCGGCCAGCTAGCCCGCACCTTGGCTGGCCGTCTGGAGCTCAGCAGCTGGATGAGGCTCTGACTGACTTCGCTGTCTAGCACCGTCTGGCTGTTCTTCATCAGCTGCTCGTTGAAGTTCACCGGCTGCCGCAAGTCGCCCGCCTGGATGATGGCGTCGCGCAGCTCGATGGCTTCCCGCGCGGACACCTCGTGCCCGCGCATAATCTTATCTAGCAGCTTCAGGGTCTTGTCCGCCGGCGTGTCAATGTCGATGGCTGGCTTGTGCACCGGATCCCGCTGCGCCAGCGCCTCCTCCAGCTGCGCCTCGAGCCTGGTGTGGAGCGAATGGGTGCGCACGCATGGTGTGGTGCGGTGGTGGCCCTTCAAGGATGCACTCTTGGAACCGAGCATTGTCCCAAGGGCCATCCCGCTGCTAGTACAACTCTCAGTTGACAGCATGTCCTGGCAGCTCTTGCCAACAATGCGAACAGCGCGGCTTCTGGCGGACAAGGGGCAACACCACAGCCCGGCAGCGCCCCACGCTCCTATGAAAACCAGCCCAACTCCAAAGCCTGCCCCGGAAAGTGGCCCTACCGCTGGTTCTGCTTTTTGATCTGCTCCTCCAGCGCCTTCACTTGCGAAATGTTTTGCTCGCACACGAGCACCGCCTTCTGCTGGCTGACGGGATCGATGGAGGGCCACATCTCATACAGCACCCAGCGGTATTTCCCCGGGTGCCGTTTGCTCCATCTGAGCTGCGGGAACCGGTGGCACGGCTGGTCGAGCACGAAAATCGCCTCCATCGCTTCCTTATACATTTCGTCTGGCCCCAAGCTCCCGTCGCACTCCCCGATAGCCAGGTAGTTCTGAAGGTTATAGTTCTCGCAAGAACCGAGGTGTTCTGTGGGGAAAGAAACACCAGAGGCTGAAAAGTTATGTGTGTTCGCATGGCCAAAAGCACCACACGCCATGCGGCACAGGCTTAAAACCTCCGGCGAGTTTATGTGTGATAACGGCATCGTGCGCATCTACAGCGCATGTGCACTTCCGGGCCATGTTAACTTGAAGGTAAACACACGAGGCGCATGCGGTCTGACACACACCTCGCATGTTACACAAAGCCCGTTTGTTTGCCGCCAGCAGCTTGCCACTCTCGTCAAAAAGGAACTGGAACATGGGATGATTGTTGCACATCTCCACCAGCCGCAGCTGGTTATCCTCCACGGTGGGAGCGACTTGCGCCGTGACCTGCGCCGCCGGTCGCGCACCGGCATTTAAGCTCATTCACAATCTGTCTATGGTGTGGAGCTCCTATGGATCGCACCTGTATCAACGTGAGGTCCCGCTCCCGCTCCCCTCCGCCCTTGAGGCGGATGGGCTTATACGAAGCTTTTAAGACAAGCTTTGGCTTGTCCAGCTTCATGAAGCCCGGGACGGGTTCCCCACTGATCACCGTCACGTTAATCTCCTTTTTCTCAACCTGCGGAAGCCAAGTATGCACTGAGTGGGGGCCAGGGCGCGTAGCATCGCCACGCGCGTCCGTCGAGCCCAGCGCCCAACCCACCTCCACGTCCTGGTGCACCTGAGCATTAAGCTTCTTCCATAGTCGCAGCTGCTCCGGCGTAAACTGCCCGAGCACGTCCAGCTGCGGCAGCTTAAAGGCCGCCTCGTCTACACAAAACAACTCCAAGGCCGCCCTGCAAGGACGCCCATTGAGCGCTTAGTCCGGTGCCCCTAGCTAAACCAGAGCGGCATGAAACGTGATCCGGCTTACTTATTGCCCCACACATTTACGCAGAATGTGCTGTCATATATCCAGATGGGCGCAGCGCAAATCTCAAAGACTTGCGCGTGGACGCCCAGGTCCAGGACCTGTGCCAGCGGGAAGACCAGGATATTGTCCGCCTTCACATCAGCGAAAAGTTGAAGCGCCCGGGAGAAGGCTGCGGCGGTTACCTCGCCATTGGTCCCCATCTCGTTGCCGATGCCCGCTCGGGACCGCTAACCGGGGCAAGACCCGCCCGAAGGGGCGTGCTGTTGCTGCCGCAGATGCTGCCGGCGCTCAAGGCGCCATGCTGCTGCCTGCGGCTGAAGCCCCGAGAAAGCCCCTCGCCCGTCCTGCTGCCGCTTGCTCAAGTCCGGGTCTGCTGAACGGGGCTTGCAGCAGCAGAACTTGACGCCACGTGGAAAGGAGATTTCGCCAACTGTGCGGGCCCACAACCCCGGGAAACGCTGGTCCGGTGTGTGATTGAGGGGCCGGGCTCAGGGTCGTCGTCGTCCGCAGTCCGCTAATCGCTGTCCACCTGCTGAAGACTCCGCGAGCTCGAATCCGGCAAAGATAACTGGCCCGCAGCTCCGCGCAGCGGGAGCCGCTGCTCCTCCTCCTTGCAGCTGAGAGGGGGAACGGCCTCTCGCGGGCCACAGGGCCGCTAACCAACCATGGCACCTAATAAAGCTAAAAAATACAGGAAGTGGTAATCATAATTTTGGCCGTCACGGCAGCGTCGCCGTGCTATTCCTGGTGGTTGGTGTGCCCAAGCGCGAGCCAAACTCTCAGGGTGAAACGTTGCAAATGTGAAGTCCGTATCAGTGATTAACTGAAGCAAAGTCGGATGACTTTCTCAGACGAGTGACTGAAAAATACGGCTCCAGGGTGGCGTCCTCCAGTGGACCTCTCTTGAGTTTTCTTCAACATCCACTTGCTGTTTGTCGTCACTACACGTCCTGTTACTGATGATGCTCACCCTTGGGTGACAACGCCGGTTTCGTGCGCGAGGAAGGCCCTACCACGTGCTGACACATGTACATGCCACACCACCCCGCCCCGAGTTTTTTCGCATCCATGCAGGGCAGCCATTCAAGTACTGTCTATCATACACATCGCCAATTCCGGAACATGCGTCAGCCACAGGACGTCAAGGAAGAGGTCCCAACACGGCTGGACGGTTCGCGGCCTGTGGACAGTGCAGATGACTAGCTTATAGTCATGCCAGTCGCGAACCATGCGAAGCGCCGCGCAAAAACTGTCCGCCAGCGCCATAGTTGTCAAGTGCCGTACCTGGTCACGATGAATCCGACAGACGCGAGGAGAAGGACAGGCAAGCACCAAGGCCGTGGCTCTCTTAACCTGAGCTCTACCTGTAGGAAAAACACCTGGCCGTGACGAAAAGCGCACACGCCCCCCGCTACTGCGATGTCGCCGTTACGGCATACCGCCCAGAGTGATCAAACGAGACACAGGAAAGGGGGGTAAATAATGCGATACCGCAGCGAAGGGAGGGGGTCTGCCCCTTGGCTGGGCGCTCTATGGGTAATTGCGGCGCTTCGGACTTGATAGCCAACGGCCTGATTCATCACAACCCACTCATTAAACCTGCCTGACAGCGTGTGCCGTGCCGTGACAGCACGGCCCTGGCCTGCCTCTCACTCTGCACGACCTGCCTCTCACTCTGCAGTACCGGTACCGCAAAGCCATGAGAAGTCAGGGCCGGCGTGGCGCCAGGACTCCCAACACACTCCCCAGCCCGCCGGCGCTGGCTGAAACGCTACCTAATAGCTGCTCCGTACACTTGGCCCGCCTGACTACGTGCTTGCTAAGAAATCTACCTAACCTTGCGGCGCGGCGTGTTGACCGCATCCGCCGCACATGTTTCATCACTGCTCATACCTGCCGTGGCGCGGCCCCACCCAATCGCCGCCGCTGGATGCCGGGCGAGGGCGAGGGTGAGGGCCCCAGCGCACAAACCCCCCACGAGACACTGCAACACCACCACTGCTCCACCCACGCCGCCCTCTCTGCACTCTAAACACAGGTGCACGACCAGCAACATATGAAAAGCAGTGAGGCACGCAGTCACCAGTCCACACAGTGCACCTACCGCAAGCGTACAACGAATGTAGGCAGCCAAGAGCCGAGTTATGTGCAAACGATGCGGATACCGAAGCTTGCCACCCGGGCTCGCCGCCATGTAACAGGATAGCACCCGGCTAGCACAGGTCTACAATAAAAACTGCGGCTAGTCCGCGCCTCCCTCCCAACTCCCGCCCGCCACCGGGCTCTCGGAATGGACACCTACTTCGGCCACCTCTACCTGCGTCACGCCACAAAAACGCAGCCACGATGGCATACCGTATTACCACACATGGCTATAATCGACCACACGGTCTTCTCCTGCAATACACACCACCCTGCCGCTTCGCAGGGCACGGTTATTGGCCCCTCGCTGAAGCCGTTACATGCAACTATAGTCATACATACGGTATTGCCTGCCCTGCACCCCACCGGGGCTGAGTCCGCGTGCCGGTGCGCACGCGCTCCGGCCCTGCTGCGCCCTCATCCTCGGTCCCGTTCCGGCCCTCGGTCGCGGCTGCTGCCTGTGTAGCGGTCCCGCTCCCCAGCGCCTTCCCGATGCCGCTCCCACGCCGGCTCCTTAGCCTTGTCCCTGTCCTTGTCTCTGTCCCAGTATCGGTCTCTGCCTCGGTCCCGATCCTGGTCCCGGTCCCGATCGTAGTCGCGGCCATACCGGTAGTGGCTGTCACTGGCCCGCGGCCGGGACTCATCAGTGCGCCGCTCCCGCTCCCCGTCGCGCCGCTCGCGGTCCCAGTCCCGGCCACGGCCAGCGTCGCCGCCACCCCGCTCCCGCTCTCGCTCCCCGCGGGATCTCTCACCGCCTCTTTCGGCGGCTTGTCCTCCATCCTTGCGTGCAAGCTCCGTGTCCCTGTCCATTCCGCGAGCCCGCTGGTCCTGCTGCTGTCCCGCAGAAGCCGTTGAGGATGGCTGGGGAGCCGCGCCCAGCGGCCGGTGCCGCCCATCGCCGCTGGATTGGCCGGATACCGAGGGAGCCCGCGGGCACTCCGCGGACCGCCCTTCCTCGCCGGGGCGCTGCTCAACGCGGTGCTGACCCGTGGGTCGGTTGGCACCAGGCGCGCCACCAGCCGCTTCGCGCCCCGGCGCTGGTGGTGCTGGTGCACCGGCTGATCCTGTGGAGGCCTTCGCGGGCAGTCGGACGCGTTGGGGCGCTGCGGCGGCGGCGGCGGCGGCACCAGCCGCGTCCCTGCCGCCGACAGGTGCGGTCGGCGGGGCGGCAGCTGCAGGAGCTACGGCTCCGGAGGCGCCGGCGGTGGGGCCGGAGGGGCGGATGGGCTGCAGCCAGGGCGGCAGCTCCGAGGGCCCCGAGCCCCCGCGCTGCAAGGAGCCCGATCCCGAACGCTGCAGCGCAGGACCGGCGGCGGTGTGCCCAGCCTGCCCCGCGAGCGGAACCGGGTGCGGGGTTGGGTGCGGGGGCGGAGGCGGGGGCGCATCCCCGGGCAGGGCGGGCTGGCCGGGTTGGACCCGGGCAGACGGACTGGGATCTCGACATGGGGCGGCCCCTGCTGCCGCTACTGCCGCCGTCGCCGCAGTCTCTGACCCCATCCCAAGGCGGCCACCTGACTCAGTGCGCACGTGAGCACTGGCCCTGTCGGCGGCGGCGCCAGGCCTTGAGACGAGAGCCGGTGGTGGCCCCGGAGGCAGCGGCGGCGGTGACCCCGGCGGCAGCGGCGGCAGCGGCGGCAGCGGCGGCAGCGGCGGCAGCGGCGGCAGCGGTGGTGGCGGTGGAGGGGGCGGGGGCCGCACGGCGTCCGCGCCTGCCGCGTCCGCCTTGTGAGAATCGCCTCCCTTTCGCGCAGCTCTGACTGCCACCGCCGTGCCCGCCGGTGCTGCCACCGCGGGGGCACCTGCCGGCGCCGCCGGTCCCGCTCCCGCCCGGGACGTGAGCGCCGCCGCAGAACGCGCCGGGGCGCCGTTCACGCCCTCCGCCGCCAGCCGCTTACGAGGCTGCTCTGGCGCCACTGCCTCCGCATCCGCATCCGCACCTGCCGCGTGGGCGGCGGCGCTGTGAGGTCCCTCCTCCGGCGCCCGCTTCCCCGTGACGGAAGTACCGCTGCCGCTGGTGGTAGATCGTGCGCGATGAGGGTTGACCCCCGCCGCTGCTGCTGCCGCTGCTCCTGCTGCCGCTGCCGCGGCTGGCGCTGCTGCCGCTGCTACTGTTGCAAGCGGTGCAGCCCTGCCGTCCGGTGCGCTGATCCGCTGGTCCTTGTGCACCGTGCCGCCGCTCTCGCGGCCGCACTGCCCTGCGCTGACACCGCCTGCACCGGCAGCCGCCGGCGGCTGTTCCGGCGGTGGCTGCGGACTTGCCTCCCGGCTGGCCGCGGCAAGGCGCGACGCACCGAAGCGTGGCCGACCGCCGGCCGCCGGCGGAGCTGCTGCGGCGGCGGCGGCGCCAGCGGCCGAGGCTGGTGGCCCGGCGCCGGCGCTCGTGTTTGTGTTAATCGGCGCGAGCGCCCCCGCCGTCCGCGCCTTCGATGTCGCCAGGCTGACAGGCGGGCGGCCGGGCTTCCCACCACCGAGTTCGCGGCTGCGCTCGTTGGCCGTCGCCGGCGGAGCGGCGGCGGCAGTGGCGCCGCCGCCGCCGGAGCCGCCGCCAGGGCCGGCGGGCACGGCAGCGGCGCGATCCAGCAGCTGCTCCAGCGTCGCCTCCGTTATGCGGCACGACGCCTTGACGCCCTCCGGCGGCGCGCTGAGCAGGCGGCGGAAGGGCGTCGGCGCCGACATGAGCGACCCGTGGGTCGCTGCGTGGCGCAGCAGCGCCAGCCACGGCGGGCTGCTTGCGAGCGTCGTCACGTGACCCACCACCCACAGGCAGCGCCGCGCGCGCGTCAGCGCCACGTTCATTCGCCGCACGTCCGCCAGGAAGCCGACGGACGAGCCGCCGCCGGCCGCCGCCGCCGGCGGTTTGGCGCGCACGGCGCTGAATATGACGACATCCGCCTCGCGGCCCTGGTATCCGTCCACTGTGGCGATGTCGACTCGATCCGCCAGCTCCGCCTCGCTGGCGCCCGCGCGGGAACGCAGCGCCGAGCGCAGCGCGCCCAGCTGCGCGCGGTAGGGTGTGAGGATGGCGATGCGGGGGCGGTAGTCCGGGAAGCGGGAGGCGAGGCCTGTCGACCGGGACGCGGGCGGGAGGCCATGCAGGGTCGGACGAGGGAGGGATAAAAGGAACGTAGGGACGGAGGGGGAAAAGTGAGGCGAGACGCAGCTACGGTGACCGCCTGACCCCCGGGCTCCCCGTCCCCAGCCCCAGTTCGTTTTTCTGTGCACAGCCTTAGTGGCCTGCACAAGCACCCACCGGCGTACAGCTCAGCGACCAGGTCGGCCTCCGCGAAGTTGCGCAAAGAGCCGCCCTTCGCGCCGCCGCCGCCGCCACCGCCCGTCTCCCTGCCGTCAGCGACATCGTACACCACGAGCGGCCCGAAGAGCGGGTGCGCGTGGCAGGGCGCGGCGCGGCTGGCGGCGGTGATGGTCTCTCCGTCCAGCAGCGCGCCGTCGTAGAAGAAGGCCGAGGGAAATCTGGCGAGGGAGGGCGAGTGGGACAGGGACAGGGGCTCGGATTTCCCGGCTCAATTGGTTGCTCAGGGTTACTTTATTGCTTCTTTGCCGGTTGCTCCCTTGATAGTTCAGTTCGCTGCTATCGCAGAAACAAGGGGACGGATAGATGGGTAGCTCGGTAAGGGGTTGCGTCGCCACGGGCGAGCCCTCCCGAGCTACGCACATGCGCACGCATACCCGTCTGGGCCACCCGCTCCTCGAGCCACTGCCCACCGCCCACGTGACTGACGGGCCTCCCTACCGCTGCGGTTCGCACCCTCACTCCCGTTGTCCCGTTGTCCCGCACCATCTCACTCACTTGCTGATGGCGGGGTGCATTCGGTACTGGCGGCTGAGCAGACACACGCGGCAGCCGGCGGATTGCAGCCGCTCGAATAGCGACTGGCTGAGGCGCGCCGCGTCGGCCGCCCGGGAGAGCACCGTGGGGGGCAGCTGGCGGGGGTCTCCCACCAGCACCACCTGGGGGCGGGGGCAGGGGGGCAGGGGCAGGGACAGGGGCGCGGAATGCTGCTGCTGATGTTGTTTTATCGTTGTTACAGTGGGTTTCAGACAGTATGCATTCCACACCTTGGCGCCTGGCTGCAGCAGCTGCAGCGGGATGAGCGCCGCCGGCTCCAGCGCCTGCGCCGCCTCGTCAATGATCAGAGCGTCGAAGCGCGGAGCGCCCACCGGAAGCAGCGCCGAGCCGCCGCCGAAGGCGGCGGCGGCGGCCGCCGCCGCTCGGGCGGCTCCGCCGCCCGCCGCCGCCGCGGCAGCGGCGGCGGCGGCGGCCGCCGCCGCCGACGCCATGGTGGCGGCGGACCACAGCGATGCCAGGTCTCCGCCTGCGGTGGACAGTGTGGTAACCACCACCTCCGCCGCCAGCACCACCGCCTGCCGCATGGCCTTGCGCTGCCGCTCCAGCTCCTTGGTGCCTCGCCGCTGGCTGCGCTCCGTAAACTGCCCCGGTGCGTGGGAGGTAGGCGGGTGGGGAGCGGGGGAAGGGGCCGCAGGTACCGACCGGCACGCGGCGGAGGGGGGTGTTTTCCGCGGCGGCAAGCGTCGTGCGTTGGGAGGGAGGGGGCAACGGCGGCGAGGATGTGGATCGCGGGTAAGCACAGTGACGGGTCGATAGTGCTTGTGCGGCTCACCATCTGTCCGTTCGTGGGTCAAGTCGGTCCAGTCAGTCAAGTCACTACATGAGACCTGCATTGGATGGTCGCACAGCTCCCAGCCAGCCACACCTCGCAGGGGGCACGACGTCCTGAAGCGTACTGCCAACGCCGCAGGTGTGTGGATTGTGGGACAGGCCAACAGGCCATACGGTAGACCGGTGACTGTGTGGAGAAGGCGCCCACACAGCCCACCAACGAGGACAACAACGCCCGCCGCCGGCCGCCACCTCACCCCTCGGCTTCTGTGGATGCAAGGGCCGCGCCCCGCCCCCCGCCCCACCTTGAATTTATCCCAGAGCCGCTGCTTCCGCAGCCGCAGCGCCTGGACCTGCGAGGCCAAGGGAGCAGCAGCGGCCGCGGCTGCCTCGCCGCCGCCGCCACCGCCGGGCTCCGCCTCCCCGGCGGCGGCCGCCTCGGGCTTCTTCGCCGCCCGCCGACGACGCTTGCGCTCCTGCTCCTCTCCGGAGCCGCACAAGTCCATGTCATCGCCCTCGGCATCGTCGCCGCTCTCGTCGTCGGCGCTACCGTCGCCGCTGTTGCTGGCCGCCTTC